>OX439036.1:56281467-56654736 GCA_949317995.1 Acholoe squamosa | reverse complement strand
CAGAGATCCTCTGATCTCTGAAAGGTGGTTTGTCTAGAAAAAGCTAGAGGGCAGCACAAGGCATGCTTAATTCCACCTGCTGAAGCCTGAATTATGCTCAGACCTTAGGCTCCCTAGAAGTAGACGGACATGACGTTGTAAGGGTGTATCTATGATTTATGTTAATTCTCTCTATCCATATTATGATCACAATTTGGAAGAAGCCTCTGAGATGTCTGATTTTTAGGAAAGTTTGAACATCTGAAAATAGACGGACCTCTGAGTGAGACGCAGTGGTGTACCGAGGGTGTTGGAGTGAGATGCAGGGTGTACCGAGGGTGTAGGAGTGAGACACAGGTTGGGCGAGGGTGTATGAGTGAGATGCAGGTGTACTGAGGGTGTAGGAGTGAGACGCAGGTTGGGCGAGTGTGTGAGGAGGGAGATGCAGGGTGTAAACGATGGTTTAGGAGTGAGATGCAGGGTGGGCCGAGGGTGTAGGAGTGAGACGCAGGGTGTCCTTCTTTCCACCTATCCCCTGACAATCCTTCCGCTGGCTGACCCTGATATATACCTAACCCTTATATCTGTCCCTCCCCTGCCTACCTCCTGCCTGTCCCTTTACCTACCTTTCCCTCTCAATGCCTACCTCCTACCTATCCATCCCAAGATGGCTCTCCTATACTATCTTATACCTGTCCTACCCCCCCCCTCCTTCCCTGCAAACCCCCACCATATCCCTCATTTACACATTTCCCTTATATCCTTTATTCTACCTGGCTATCCCTTCCCATGCCTCAGCCTTTTCTACCTAATCCTATCCCCCTCCCCTTCTTGCGTACCCCAACCCTATCCCTCATCCACATATCTCTTATATTAATCACTCCCCTACTTACCTCTTGAATCCATCCCCTGTCACTTGAACTCCCTAGCCCTGTCTACACCTAGCTTTCCTCTCCACTCTACCTATCCCGCCAAGGGTTACTCTGCCTGTCTAATTATCTGCCTATCACTCTCCTTCTTCTACCTATCCCCGGCCAATCCTTCCCCTGCCTACCCCGACCTATCCCTCATTTACCTATCCCTCACCCACTATCTCTTCACCTCCCAATCCTTCTCAATCCCTTTCACATCTCTATCTATCTACCTATCCCACCCATGCCTTTGTATCCATTTGCCCATCCCTCTTTATGTCATTCACTCTTCTGCCTATCCCCTACCCATCCCTCACCTACCTACCCCTACCTGTCCCTTCATCTATCTATCCCTGTCAACAACTCTCCTTCCCACTCTACCTTTCCCTACCATGCTTAGCTGACTATCAATCTGCCTATTCCTCCCTACCTCCTCTTCTACCTATCCCTCTCCTTATACCTACCCCTGCCAATCATATGCCTTCTCCCTGCCAATTGCTTCCTCTACCTACCGGTATCCCTCATTTACATATCCCTTAATTGTACCCATCCCACCCGTTCCTATACCTCTTTACCTACCTATCTCTCCTGATACCTACCTCTCCACCATTCTCTACCTATCCCTCCCATGCTTACTTGCTTTCTGCCTGTCTATTTGTCAGTCTATCCATCTGTCCCCTGCCAACACATCTGCCCCTCCACCTACCTATCAAAGCCCACCTTTCCTAGGCAGAAGAGGGTGAGGCAAAAGATTCATACACAACACATTTCAGCACGTGCCTCCTACATATCTTCCCTCATCTTGCTCCAAACGTTACCCGTTCTTCACTTACGCAGGTCGTATCTCAGTAATGTATTTTAATGAAGAAGGAATACGAAAGTTTATTTCATCACGAGGCAGCGTTTTTTAAAGCTCCTTTGAACTGCTAGACAAACCTCTAACACTGTGTGTTATGTGCAGAGTATAAGGTCAGTGTGTCAGGTCGGGCTGAGAAGCCACACAGACAGTGGAAGCTGTGTAATTACACACAACTGTCAGCAATGGCAGTTCATTAATTACAAACACTCTGTGTGAGCGCTGCCCTGGAGGGCAGGGACGAGGCCACAAGCAGCTCAAAATACCTCTGACCCTTTGGATGGCATCAGTCAAGGGTTGGCAGTTAGTGTAGTGCATTATGTCTCCTATAGGGTCAGACACTACTGTCTCAATGACAAACCTATCAACATCTGACAGCAAGAGGGTAGACGTGTGGCTATGTAATGTAAGTGACTATAACCTAGGTTTTTTTTTTCTTTGTAGAGCGAAGAGTCCTCCAGTCTGAAGCTGGCACCAAACTTTGCAAAGAGTAATTACTTCTGGTAAACATCACCAGCGGCAACTAAAGGGAAATGATAAGTATACATACAGTGATGGAACACAGTTTTCGTCACTCTCAATTGTTATTATACACTGACAGAAAGCACTGCAGACTGCTTCAAGAGTAAGCCAAGAGGATTTGTCTAAAAAGATTACAAACACATTCCTGGTCAGATATATTTTTATTGCACCCTTTCTTGTAGCATTTGTCTGGTTCAAGGACGAGGGCTGCTGACAAATTCTGACAATAGGAATCCTACCCAGAAATACACTAGACTATTTCCATGACGCCACAGGCATGTTGACGTCACATCTACGTCATACCGGTCGGACTTCTCTGTAAACTAAGATTAGTGGAAATCAGCTGGAGACAATAGTACATGCAGGGATGAAAGTCACAGAGCACGAAAATCCCTGAAATGGTCCAATATCGGCCCAAAAACCTGAGTTTTTATATGAATATATAGGTTCCTGGAATTTCAAAATCCCTGAAATCAGGGAAATCCCTGAAGACTTTCATCCCTGTACATGTACTTGACACGTACTTCCTTAGAAAGCTCCATTTGGATTTATGTACCATGTCTGCATGGTCAAAATATAAGGGTATCAATGGGTCTGGCTCTTAGTAAAATGACACTAGCACTTTGTACTACTCTAATGTAAGTGTGATTGGAAGCCTGCTGAGATGAGCATGATCAGGTAGCGGTGGGCTGAGGTATGACCTCTCCAAGTATATAATCCATAAATCCAGTACAAGATGGCACTTCTAATGCACAACTCATCGTCAACCCATCGGGATTACACAAGTACTACTACGTTGTACCAAGCTGATAGGGTATTGCAATATTTGAACATGTAATTATGCACAGACTGAATATAAAAAAAAAGACACAGTGACTCTTTCAAACATTGGAGGTGACACTAATAGTCAGTTGGTAGCTTTTAGGCACCTGGACCTGAGATTGACCCCCATACGCGTGTATTTATTCGTATCAGTAATTCATGTAGTTCTAACGTGTGTCCGTCTTTATGAGATAAATACATGCAGCGATATGCACCTGTTATATTCATGCATACGGTATCATCAGGACTCCCATTAACCTGGTCTCTGAGCCACCCACTCCCTCCACTTTTGAGATAGGGAAGCATACATCAGTCATATCACCAAGCCTTCCTCCATAATATTCCCTGCAGTAGCCATCAAACATACTACCATCAGACGAAAGAGGGTTATCCCTGCATCATAACGGTCTATAACATATGTCATTAGCACACTTATGTTCACCAATATGATGAGCACATATTTGCAACAACTCTGAGAAGGTTGTCGGTCCAATTAAGTCACGGTATTCAAGTTCCAAATCGGCATTTCTGTTACGGCCAGCTAGTGTACAAGGATCTAACAAAACGATGCCTTGATCGTGTTATTTTGTCCGATATGAACCTTGGAATGCTATATTACTGGTCTCACATCTCTGGCCTGCCCCACTGTCATTTTTTAAATAATGTGTAACCTCCACTAGGTTCTTAGCAGTAAAAGTTGCCCTATTATAACTATTCCAACGCCTCTTACGTCACACCAATTAAACATGTTACTCATTTAATTAAATTTCTTTAGACATCTTTCATTCCTTCTCCCAATTCTTTAAAATCCGATTTCCATCCAGGTTCTCAGCCACGAAAGACATGATTATCCTTCTGTAAATCATACCCAACCTTAACTGTTAAGACTTGGGTTGTGAACTAAAAGGGGTTTTAATAATCCACAGCATCCTCAATAAGCATGGATCCTCCCCTGGAGGTTTTATCTCAGTCATGTAAGACAGGATAATCTGCAGTAATCGCCCCTTCAGACTGGGATCCTGCTGGTGGATTAGTGTTGGAAGCTTTGTTAATACTTCTCAGCTCTCTCTTATAGACACTCCTCGGGCCTCCCTGAAGCACTGCAGTCCCTACTGAGCTCCTCAACTGTGAATTACTCAGATACTGCTGTGAGTTACTCATCAAGCGCCTCCGAGTCATTCAACAAGATCCAGCTCATCTCCAACGATTACTTCTGGCAACTTACTTTATCCCCATCCTTGCACACATTTGAATAACTTAGTGTTAAATGTCGATTTTCATCACAGAACAAAATCAGAATGGCATTTGCGTCTCATCGAAATGAGAAGAAATCACACCATCAGGTTAGATTCGTTTGTCCATACCAATGATTTGTTGCCGCTTATGGTGCGTTGTTAATACAATCTATGCCACCGAGAGGACAAGGTCCCATTCATTCCCAAGTCTGACGACTAAATTGACCTTCAGCAATTATTGATGCCTAAATGTAAAGGATTTCGTGAAAGGTTGCATCAATTAAAGGTAAACTCACCTACTCGTTCCAACCACGTGAGATTCTCATATTTAGGAGAGTACATACCTGTAAATAGATAAAATACAAAGTGTTAGATACCTGCTAAAAGCATGCAGGATTGTATTAATATTAATGATAGCGAGCGAGTATATGCTAAATGGGGTTTGATATGGGGCCACAGCATCATACATTTCCATAGACCCCGCTGAATACCCTTGTATCAGATTCAGGAACAGCTCCATCACAAACCAGATCTACATGGTGACTGTATAATGCATTTTGCTCACCCCTACGAGTATCAACCCTCCCCTGAAGTCTGGTAGATACAAGGGGTACAGACAAAGGGCCAGAGCTATGGGTTAATGGTGCTATCTGGTACAATCTGACAGAGCAGCTTTTCACCGTGCCACAGGGCCCTACAAATAGGCCTGATCTCTGCTGGCCTAGTGGCTAGTGGCCCTTCTTTCTGTACACCACCCCCCAGTATGTCATACAGTAATATGCCGGCAGGGCTGTCAGATATGCAGCGTGTTGTGTCGGTGCTTCTGTCAAAACTAGTCTTGTCTGAGGACAACATGAAAGGGTTGGTGGCAGAGAAGATACACACAGGCACTATAGCTTTGACAGGGCCCTTTCTATATACAACTCAATTTACAGCAAATCTTCATTGAGCTTTTGTTATTGTTGTATTCGAATTTCTCATATTCATTAAACCAGCTCGAATATATCATAGCCTCGATCTGAACCTATGGATAATACATGTAAGGAGTATATGTGAGGAATAGGACATGCATACCTACTCCTCTATCTAGAACGACACCACGGCGGATTATGGAGAAAACTTTCATATTTTTTCCACAGAAGAATGGATATGACTAAAGCTAGCAGAAGCGCGTTTGTATCATGTTCCTACAGCCCTATTTACACAAAGATAGGCTTTTAAAATCCTATCCCCCCAAAAAAAACTAGGCTTGCTTCTCTCTTAACTACACTTGAGTTCCAGAGGCCTAATGATCTGTGTGGGTAATACATAGCATTGCTGATCATTGATGGCTTGGTAAACCATCCAACTGAATCTTCCAACTACATTTACCAGCCCGGGTTTAATACCAGTCCTCAAACAGCCTGTATAGTCATTGGTGACAATGACAATAGCAGAGTTCTAGGGATCTTAGTATACTGATGTATTCACAGACAACCGGAAGTACATCTCCACCACGAGTCCGTCTGGCAGCTCACTCTCAGGGCAGCTGTTCTGCTATGGTACCAAGAGGAAATGACCACAGCTCTGTTTAGAGACCTAGGGCCCTGGTGAACCGATCACCTGACGGAAGGGAAGACGGGGGGCGTATACATATAGCAGGTTGGGCAGTCCATTCTCCAGGTGTGAGGAAGTGGAGGGAGAGGCTTCCTGCAGGTGTCTCACCAGGGGACTGAGGGTAACTGGGGGATGGAGGTAGGAGAGCGGGGATGTTCCCCAAGACTCACAGACGATGTACTGTATTAAAGGAATCCCTTGTACGCGAGCATAGATATAGGACTATACTGAAACATTATTTTAAACATGTGTAGCATATAGAGATGATCTCTGAGAATGACATGAGATAAGCAGTTGCTCCGACGGCTGAAACGTTACCAAAGAACTGGACCGTAGTTTACCTTTTACTTCATATGTGTTGGTCTCATGCCGAAGTGTCTTTAATATATAAAAAAAATCTTCTGAGGTTTCATACATTTTCATCTATTTTGAATTGGTTTGAAGTTTGTTTCCCGATGCGGACCATAAAACTTTTAGGGGTGTGAAATCCCCAAACCCATTTCCTCTTGTTGGTTAATGTTTTTAGAAGGATAATGGTGTAAAAAGCGATCTCAATGTTATTTGGGCAGAATATGTCACCCTGTGATGTACAGGGATGTTTGGGATTACCATTGGGATGCTAACATTTTTCCATCTGAAATGATATTGTAGAGGTACGTTTTATACATAACCATAGCGTTGGGTACCGTCTGACGTGGCGGGTCAGTCGAGTCGTCGGATGTTCCTCAGGTTCCGGATAGGTGGCAGCACCGATCCGGGTCTGTGGGGACATCTGATGGCGAACACCTAGGTTCTTATATAAAGACCAGGGCTCAGCCGCTACGCCAGAGGCCCTTCTGGCCTCCGATCATGTAAGACCATCTTCTAATAACTAATAGCTGCCCTATCACCAAGTACCGGGTGGCCGTGGGTGTGTATTTAATAAACTATCCGTTGGCATACACTTGAATCACCGTCTTACTCCTTCTTTCCCGAATAGTAAGGCACAAACCACCAGGTCCGTAAGACTAAAACCATTACAATATCCGCAGAAATTTTAAGTTAGACCCCCCCCTCCCCCCTACAAATGATAATTTCTTTTCTCAGTGGATTTACATAGATCTCAAGAATGGTCCTTCTGAGCATCAAAAACGCGGATTTCCGCGTTTCCGCGGAGATTTCATACCCCTGTAAAATTAAGTTAATCAAGTTCAAGTTTGTAAATTTACAGGAAAGAATACAGGATTCGCACTCCCTGTTTATCCACCCGGGAGATATCAACAAGAAAAATATCTCAATGACTAATGCAAATAAATGTTATCCAGATATCAAGACCTTCTTTTACAGTAGCCTTAAGGGTGCTATCATCAGAATTATCACAGGTCATTATGGAATGGCACCAGTGCATCACACTACCACTTCCCTGGCCTTCCTATTGAGGGATGGCGTTTGGATTATGAGGCTATGGGCAGCAGGTGAGCAGCTCGGAGTTGTGAGTGAGCTGCTCGTGTAAGTGATAGGGTGGGACAAGAGCAGGCAAGCCGCTCATTGCCTGCCCAGCACTCATCACCTGCCCATAGCAAGTGGGTGCACTGCGTTCTCACAGGGACATACATCACTGGTCTGACCTATGAGTGAACCCTCCACCCACACATAGGCAATCACTTCTCAAACTAGTCACAGCTATCGTGGGCTTCAGAACTTTGTACTGTGGTGTATGGGCCTAAACCTTTTTGGTAAAAGTCGAGTCTTTGCATGCCTGTATGTGTTTAGATTATCGGACCACTTAGATAGAAAACCGTAAGGATTGAATCAGCCTTTTCGCTTTTCGTTTTAATGACAATCAATTCAATTCCAAGACTTGAAGCTCTGGAACCCCCAGGTATGAAATGACTCTTATTTCGAATTCATTGATAAACATACTGAAACAGTGACTACCATGTCCCATGTCACACGCGTTGCGCAGTGTAGGGTGATGTGCATATACATGGCAATATTATGGACCTTGTATATATATAAGCAGGAATGTCCAGACGGCCTACTGACACTCTTCTCACACCAGACTATTGCCAACTGTCTCTAACGGTGCCAATGTATACATGTATGTTATCTGTCATAGTGACAGAAACAATACCTGGTCATAGAGTTAGATATTACCAACTTCCTATCTACAGTCAACACACAGTGCTAGGAATAGTATCAACATCAGTGAGTGAGTAGATGTTTAACGCCATTTCGACAGCTAAGGTCATATTCATGGCGAGAACGACATTACACAATTTCACAGAGGAATGTGTCAGTGCCCGTGCATATGTGCACCACACACATCCTGAGGGGATAGGAAAGAGGAGAAATAGACCCTTTTAAGTGGGCTAGGGAAGCCCGTATCAACACTCAGCTAAAATCTACTAGGTACATGGACTAATATGCAGGGATGAAAGTAACTGGATAAGAATCACAGAAAAAAACTCAAATATTCTAGCAGAGCCCCCCCCCCCATCAGAGACATAGGACTTTCATATCACACCCTCCCCTTCATTTTTGATGATACTGCCGCACCGTCCACAGCTTATACAACATTATGTCCTAAATCCATCATAATATAGAAATAACCTCCCAAAAAGAGACAACTCCACTTCTTCCACCCCACAGCCGACATAAACTAATTCAAGAGCAGCAACGAGTCTGCGGTCCTCTCAGGAGACCAATGATGAAGTGCGAGTAGGGCACGTGTAGTGTGTCTGTGGTGGTTGGCCGGGGGGGGGGGTGCTTTCTTAATTCTCCTTGTGAGCCCTTCTGTGGCTATGGGCGTGCCTCCAGGTGGGACTAGCCCCTGGTGGAAGTGGGAATATCTCTGGTCTGCTGAGCAGACCTCGGCCACCCAATCAGCATTCCGTCAGGACATGGCAGGGACCACATCAGCAGCCCAAGTATCCGCGTGTGTTTGTTAAATCCTCGTGCCCCTTAGGATTCATTGGTTTCTTCTCTACCATTCCCCGACTGACAGACTTTCAACCTGATCTGATACTAGTCCTGCATCTACTCCCTTCAAGGTGTCTAGCATTTACTCTCTAAGGTGTCTATATTAACCGCCTACATTTTATGGATAGAACAATGTCTTCACCAATGGCAGTAATTTTGAATACATTGATGTGTGATTTAAGATCACAATCACCTGTGTATGTTGACAACTTGCAGGTGGGTACAACCCTTGTAGTCTCCTTAGTTCAATACAGCATAGCAGAATGTCAGTAACAAATATTAATCACATGTTTATACACTGATGTTTAACTCAGAGCATATCAACACAAGCTCGTACTGGATCGGGGTGCTGGATCTCTCTGCTACTAAACACCTCACTCCAGACATTAATGTTTAGAAATCGTAATTTTGATAGCTGGAATCGTACGGAAAATTCATATCAGTTGGCATCCCTGCTAGTTTATGTCATTTTTCTCCACACCTAACTTCTTCATCTCCTACAGACATTTCATAAGGTATGATCTGCTTTCGCTCCTCACACTTTGAATCGTGAACCTTCACTTCTGACCGTCCATGTGTGTCCCTTCAGACATACCGTTTATTTCTCGTTTTACGATTTAGAATTGCCTTGTCTGTGCTTGGTTCCGAAGATTGGTTCAAGTTCAAAATTCTACCAGTATCATGCACATCCCTTAGTAAGTCAGAAGTGAGTGATATTTACAATAGGGCCAAGTAGCACAGGGGCTGCTTCTTTGTGTGTAGGCTCTCCCACCTTGTTGCCTTCAGTGTATGCCAAACGTAGCTGCTCACCCAGTGGCCAGGTGAGCGGTGAGTGACACGGCTGGCAGCGGGCGGCGCTGATCTTTGACCTACATAATGGTCGGGTAGCGTGAGCAGCTCCCAACTACTCAGAACCTGTAACCCCGACCTGCTCACTACACAAACCAGCCGCTGCCGACAGATCTGGTTCACATCCTACCGGCTGTTGGTCAGTGCCAGAATGCACATCAATTGACAACTCACCCCGTCCAGGTCAGCAACCCTGTGGCTCCTACGCAGAAGAGGACTCCAGGAAAGTCGGTCTCAAAGACAAAGAAGCTAACATGATCTCAAAGACAAAGAAGCTAACATGATCTCAAAGACAAAGAAGCTAACATGATCTCAAAGACAAAGAAGCTAACATGATCAGCCAATGTGAATCACGTCTGTAACTGTCTCAGACTTGTATTTCTTGTTCGACACATAAATTTTGATATCGCTACGCGTACCTGTCAGCAGTATAGCATTCAACTGATGTTTGCAGACAGATGGTAATGTAGTCGGTAAATGTACCGGTATATGTACGCCAAGGTAACTACCGTGATGTGCAAATATAAACCTAATGACTGTGTTGGGAATTCGGAATGATCAGCATCACCCCATTACAGGTTTTGGTAAGATATTTGTAGATTAAGAACACAATGCGACACCTCACCCTCCTTCAGGCAGGGTACTAACAGTCAACATTCTCAACACCAGTGGCGTCCTTCATCTCAGCTCCCACCTGGATCAGCAGCATTGTGTGCGGCCTGGAGCAGGAGGTAGAAGGTACGGTTGGGGGTGGGTCTGTAGTGAATTAGTGAGATCATAGCGACTTAACAAACCTGGTGACATACTGTCTTATCACCTACCAATCAGCTCTACACCAGCAGTGTTCTTGGTATGAAATTAAACTTCACCAGACTCCCCTTTCCCATTAAAATAACAGCAAAAAGGACACATTCTATGTATAAATGAGTCGAGCAAATAAAGATGTTCTTATACATAACTTCTCCCTTCTCCCTTATCACCTCACGATACGTGTCTATTTCTTAAAGCCCATCTTATCTCCTTTTCCTACTCACCACTCCCGATCCCCCTAGGGAATCAAGGCCGGTTCAGACGACATGGGATCAAAGGGCCAGGCGGTGGTGCCTAACCTGCGGACGCCCGCCCAAGGGCCATCTTGGGGCATCTAAGGGCCTTATCATCACACTATAGGCACGTGTCGACAGGAGAGGGAGGCGGCTTTGAGGGGTGGGGTGCACGCCATGCTGTATTAGTGTAGGGGCTACCAGGGGGATGTGTCTAGGTATGGCAGGTGTGGGCTGCAGGTCAGCTATGAGGTACACGGGGTGGGGGGTGCCGATGACCCCTGGTCAACGGGTATGACGTCGTGGCATAAACCGACAGCACCTTTAGGGAGTGAGTGAGTAATAGAGGTTTAACGCCATTTCGACAGCTAAGGTCATATTCATGGCGAGAACTACATTACACAATTTCACAGAGGAATGTGTCAGTGTCCGCGCATATGTGCACCACACACATCCTGGGGGTTTAGGAAAGAGGAGAAATAGACCCTTTTAAGTTGGCTAGGGAGGCCCTGCACCTTTAGGGAGTTTGATAATCTAACGTCCAACTTTCATCAGACGAAAACTTTACCGTGAGGGAGGGAAATTTAGACATTTAAAGAGTAACGGATGCCTACTGAAATATCAATGAAATCTCTATCGTAGTCAGAAATTTAACTTTCAAAGGGTGACTACATGTAGACCATATTAAATGTAAAATCAACTACATGTATCATTGAGATTTTTTTTTACTTCCTCAATATTCACCTTTTCTATACTTGGTGAAATTTCAGTATTACAAGCACTATCACTATAAATGTATCAATCACATCCCCGCCACAAAACAAAGAGGCACTGGCAGCGTTTTCTTAAATGGCAATACGTGTATACATTTCCATACAGCCTGCGAGCAATTAAGAAGTTTGAGAAAGATGGGTCAAAGGTTGGAAATAGCTTGGTGAAGTGCTGACAGAGATACTCATCACCATACCACTCACTCTGACCATCATCTATCGGTGTCAGCATCCTTTAACACTACGTGGTGGGTGTCTACATGTTCATAAACGTGTTTACTGTCATGAAGTTTGCAGACAATCTAAGAATATCAATATCACTCTGTGGAAGCGTTATCATTATCAGTGTATGTGATGTTTTGTTTTGTTTATTTTTTCAAAATCGAAAAATTAAACCAAAAAGACTGATCCGGGTTCTGTAACTTAACACCCCATATGGCATAGATAATCGAAAACCAGATAGACCGTTAACCGATCTTAAGGTGGATGGCGGGTATGTCAAAGTGGTCCACTGCACATATTTCTGCGCAGGTATTGAATGTAGTTATTATATTAAACACTAGGTGATGTGTTACTGAGAGGTCAGGAAGATCAACATAGGATAGTAAAAACGTCAGGCATCGGTGGGATTCGAAGCTGGGACCTCTTGCAATCAAAGCAGGCATGGATCCACTGTACTACCGAATATGGTGTTGGGTCCTCCAGGTTATATTGATTGATTGATCCATTCATTCATTGCCTCCCCATTTTCTGAACTTTTTTATTTCAAAAATTTAAAACTTGAGAAATATACCTGGACAATATGTTGATACTATTTTTCCCAGAGAGGAAACTTTATATAGAGGCCACTTCTCAAGGTGATTTCATGAATCTTTCTGAAATAACCCTATGTAATCTTACCACAATGTACCCTACATTTTTAATGGGGAATATCACAGAAACAAGCCTAGGACCCCCCTACTCTTTTTTTTTTTTTTTTTTTGGATATTCTGATTCTATATACCCATCTGGGTATTTTGTTAAAAATTTAGCAAAACTCTCACGACTTTCACTCTATCCCCGCCATCCACCTTAAATCGATGAAAAACAGAAACAATGGAAGAGGTGGACGTGATATAATTACGATCATTGTTAACTGAATTGAATTCTTCCCATTGGGAAATAAAAATTTTCTGTCAACCAACTTTATTCCCCATAAATCTACATGTGACTTTGGGCAAACAATTGTCCTCTGGCAAACCTTTCAAGATTTTGTATTCCTCCGCAAATCTAACATTCTGAGAAGTGGTCTATGTGCTGCCCTACAATCCTCCAACTAAGACACATGCCATTTGGCTCAATCACTAACGTGATCCACATTCCAGGGAAGAGGTATACGTAAAGATATCTCCCTCCGCCCTCTAGGTGGCAGGCCAGGGCTGTGAAACAATACTCACCACAACCCTATGTAGCCACTACAAGTATCCCGGGCACCTCACTCTCCAATCGTCATGTGGTTAAAACACAATACTGTGGTGGGTCATCTGGTTTTTCTCATTGGGCCAGAGAGGACTAGAGTTAATGTAAGCTGGTCCATGTGTATATACACTACATGATAAATGTAGGTTACCACTACATGTATTAACACTCCATCCCTCTATCGTCCACGCCCATCTCCTATCAGACACCCTTTTTCTTGAAGGCATATAGATATTTTCGTCCCTTCTGTACTAAAATGTGAGGTACCAGTATGGGTAAACTTATCAGGGTTGGCGCTAGCCAAACGCCAAAATCTCCAAAAGAAAAAAAAGTGCCCCTCTAGTTCGCGTATTGATTTACTAGTGGTCTTATATTTGACCGTCTTTTACATTATTTTGTTTCTCATAAATTAAAATCAATAGACTTCAGCAAGTCTAAGGTCCCCCCTAAACCTATGCTTGTCATAAATATGTTGCCCTCCCTTCAGTATTCCCATGCATGGTTGGACAATATCTCCTCGTTTGCTTATCTACATCTTATTTGTGTGTGTGAAGGATGCCAATGTGTTTACTTTCAGTATGTGAAATTTGAAGCCAGCGATTGGACTTGAACGCTAGCGAAAGCATCATTCACGAAATATGTCTTTAATTCCCACAAGGTAAGGGAATTCTACAATTATGACGGAATTTCCCTTATCTGAAGCGCTGGAATTAATGCAAGGGTGAGTGAGGAGTGACTTGGGCGGGGTGTACAACCACTATCTGTGAAAAGAACCACTATCTGTAGTACTGCAGTTACAGGCTGACCATCCAACCACTATCTGTGTAAAAATAACGCTATCTGTATCAAATCTGGTGTGCCAAAAAGCTGTTATCAGTATCAAAGACACATTAGATTTCCCCTTATATTAAGTTTATCGCTATCACTTATATACCTTAGTATGTTGATGTAAAGGCTTCTACAGATAGCGTTAATTTACACAGATAGTGGTTGGATGGGTACTGCAGATAGTGTTCATTTTTACACAGATAGCGTTTGGATGGTCAGCTTCTATGTGTAGTACTACAGATAGCGGTCGTTTACACAGATAGTGGTTGTACACGGGGTCTGTCTCCGGCCATGTGAGGCATGCTGCACCAAAAGGGTGGAGTCATCCCTACCCCTGTGTCTCGTCCCTGGAGGAGCCGACCCTGGAGTGTAGTGTGTCAGCAGAGAGTCAGGCCAACCTGACCCCCCAACCTCTGACCTCACTCCACTCTTTTACCGTAGACCCCCTGCCGTACTTCCATCTCATATCTCACCACCACCAAATGTCACTGTTGATACTATCCCTACCGCTTCTACCACTGAGGACTGAAGAGTAGGGACAGCACAAACGAATGGGACATAAAGAAAAGTGGATGTAAAAACCGAAGAAGTCTTTTATGAGTGTCTGTGCCTATTGTCGTGTCAGCTAGGTGCAGTAGGGGGTAAATTCGCTGATACCCTGCCCGTAATTCATTTTAATTGCAAGAGTTGACTTTATCTGCTTCTTTGACATCGTGCAGGAGGGCACAGGCCAGAAAGGTGAAGACCACTGACGCCGAGAACAACCCCTCGATCCTATGATGTAACCTCAATGGAGCAACCAAGTGTTAAATCGGTATATATTACATCCTTTTTTTTATAAAAAGCTTTTTTCGTCCCTGGGAGATGAAGTGAGCCAAATAAACCACGGACTCGGCGGGAGACTGGCATTACCCTTCCCACACCGTGAGGGTTGAGTCAAGTTTATGACGACTGAGGTAACATGAGTGAAGGCCAGTGGGTGGGGAGGTAGAAATTTAGGAACTACCGGGTATATCACGTCACGTTATTACATGTTATCAGCAGGGTACAGCACCCAGTACCTAAGGGACAGGAATAGGTCTTGTTACGGGGACACATCACATTAAGCACAAATTTTACACCTTCATGTGTGGTCACGCGGTAATCATGAGTACGGTAATGTCTTCAGATGGATTTAATATATGACAAACCTGTTAATGGATGTGACTTTTTTTTTTTAATTCTAACAATACATAAGAATATAATGCTTATGACTGAACAGGTGAACACAGGTGAGCATCCATTTTTTATTTACAATGTACTATAGTAGCTACATGTATATAACAATTAAAATGAGAGTCTCACGGCCCTGTCCCTAAGGTCCTTACGGCTATGCTATAGTTGGTACAGATAGGTGAGGGGATCTGGAGGTATTGTATGAGGCGAGCCCAGTTACCTACCGGTAGTTGACGGGCGTGGCCGGATTGGTGGCCGCCCAACCTGCTCACATCTTCACCTCTCCCCTTTGGTGGCGACCTCACCGACCCCAGGCAGCCTTCCTCTATAACCCAATATTCCCCTGTCTATAGGGAGTAAGTTACTGTCTGTGTGAGACCTGCTCTATCTAAAAGAACTCAACGTATCAGTACATGACCTTATGCTTTAATTCTAAGCTGGTCGTTGCACAAGCTTACCTTATTTTGCACATTTTTTTTTTTTTGCTAATCTTACGTCATATCTGGAGAGGCCTTATATCGAGTACTGGTCATCATAACAACACACGGGTGATACAAAACCAGATGTCAAAATCCCATAGGAACTAGAGGAAGTGTAAAAAATCTTCATTAATGTTTCCCGGGTTCATCCAAGGCATTGTAAAGCTCTATCTCTATAGACTATGGTTTATGTAAGCTGACACCAGGGGACACTCCCTTCTCCATCACGGCGATGATTTGTGTTACATTGTGTTTGGCAAAATGGCGCTGTCTTATAACACAGCTAGCCTAAAAACATGTTTTTTTTTTACACTGTGAGCAGCAGTTGAGTAGGAGTTCATCATTCATGTAGCCATGTAACATTGTGAGCACTCAACAGACGCCGTCCAGCATACATGAGACTTCTCCATTTGTTTTCTTGTGGCCAAAACGCTGTGATGACAAGTGTGCCCCATCTGCTACAGACCCTGACCTGGGAGGTACTGGAATGTTGGCGGGGGGGGGGGGGGGGAGGTAATCTGCTCCAGGGTGTTTGGCAGCTAATGACTCCTGCTACGACCTACATGTTTTTATACGGGGATAAACCATGTCATGTAGCATGGTTCATATTAGCCATGCTTCTAATCGGTTTACGTTGTGTGTTCATGGGCACTAAAGCCAATGCAAAGACGGAGCAAGAGTTTGTACATGGAAGAAACCCAATGTCCTCTGGCATGAACCTTTTTGGAGTAGCAATAGACCATAAGGCATGCCATAGTATACTGCCATTTGACATGTGCTTTCTGTTAGAGTTGCAGGAGGCCCCGTTTTCATGTTACTTGTTAGGGGGTGCTCTATGGGGTGAACAACCACATCACAGGATTTGTATGCCCTAATGAGAGTACTACATCAAGTCTGAGCAAATAAGCTTTACAATGCAAGACCCGAAAAAGAACACAATTCTCATAGAATGAGCTATCATTAAAATCATATTAGAGTATCCTCTAAGACTAAGGCTCTGTGCTTATGAAGTCATAAAGCAAGCATTCTTTCTTTTGTCAAGATGCATATATATTGGTATGAATGAATAGTGTGAGAATGAGACAGATTGGCGGTTAATGCAGGTTTCACGGTTATATAGTGACTTATGTAACATCATGTTATGATGTGGCTTATGGGTCTTGTGTTTAACTTTAATGGCGTGTAGAGGATTGTGTATTATCGAACCATGTGGTATGCCATACCTGATCTGGTGGAACACCTACTGGAGGAGCTACCTCGATGTTCTGGCCCGACTGATGGCTCCGCTCCGGTTTCTGAGGTCGTGCCTGGTTTTCTTTCTTCTCCCCCTTATGGGTGCATTCTCGCTCTTCTTCCTTCTCACGCCCTATCAGACCAAACTTAGCCCATCCAGCATGAACGGACTGTCCAACCTGCTGCCCCACCCTCTTGAGGCTGCCCGTTACGCCTCCTCCAGGGGCCGCGGAGGAGGTGGAAGTTGGAGGTTTGTCCTTATCCTTATGTGACATGACTGCAGTTATACAACTGTTACTGTGACGAGCACCCCTCTGAATGCACAGCGGCAGGTTCTTCTATGTTTTGTACTGGGTTTTTGAACCAAGAGCAAAACACCTCCCTGTGTCAGTGTGTATTAGGGTACAGGAGGGAGACCTCACACCTTCTCTTTCACCAGGTAGTACAGGCTCCTCTGTGGTTACTCCAGGGTTGCTGAACTCACCTCCAGGACATTCAGGATGGGTACTGGGTGGTGATGGTGTACCCTTCTCCACTCCTTTACTCTAACCTCTCACTCCCCCCACCTCCTCCTGAGTGTTCCAGTTGCGCCTCCTCCCGAGGATGGGTGGAGTAACAGTGCTGAGACCTGACAGTCCTCCTGGGGGTGATGGTGTTGGTAAAGTAGGGTATACACAGTCACGTTTTGCCCCGACTCGACCCATCTCAACTGGAGAGTCGGCCGTAGTCTGCCTGTGTATACTGACCCCCGACTACAGTTGGGTCGGGATGGCCGTAGTCGGGACTGATCGGCAATGTCTGATATCTAGGCCAGACTCAGTGGGGGCCATCTGGGAGAGTCGGGTCGGGAGTGCCTGTGTATACTGAATCCTCTCCATGGACAGCTACCTCTCATAGTGTTTTACACACTATTCTATAGTGGGTATTTTAAGGAATTATTTCAAATGATTATAGTGTCTAAAATGTGCTACATATACCGGGTAGTATGAGATAAGAAGCTAGACCCTAGGAATACATTTCTTGATTTATGCAAAAGTAATTTTCTTTTCAGATTAAACTTTTTCGCTCTTTGATTCAGACAACAATAGAAGTTCACAGAAAAGTGTTCGCTAGTAAATAGTAAATGGGAATATTTATGAGGTAAAATATATAAAATTTTTACTTAGAATTGCAGGAATTGTTAGGAGAAACTTGACCAAAGCAGTGCTGAGTATACTCTCCCCTGGTCCCGACTCAACCCATCCCGACTGCAGCCAACTTGGTCAGTTAGGATGGGATGGGATGGGTCGGTGCAAACGGTGCCTGTCTACTAGGCTTAACTGTTACTTAGGGAGTGGTAATTATTTATCAACGGGGGGGGGGGAGGTGGTGGGTTTGATATTTTTAAGCCCCCCCCCCCCTCAACGGCAGTCATTGTTTTTGTGCCCCGCGCCCCTCTTTGATCTATAGTAATGCGCAGGCTTTTTGGCTATAAAGAGGGTTAATCTTTTTCGCCCCCCCTTAAGAGGGGTCAAAATTATTTAAGCCCCCCCCCCTCGGGAGGGGTCTGAAATTGTTATGCCTCCCCTGTTGATAAATTATTACCACTCCCTTAGTTACTCTGTGTTAACGTCCTCTCTTACTTACAGATTTCTCTATGCACCCTCCCTCCGTAACATAAGACGAATAACACAACTCCTCCATGGGTTGAAGTGGCATTGTCACTGTTTTAGGTCTGTATGCTTGGTTCTATAGCCAGCTAGCGGGGTGAATTATCATTTAACCAATGAAATAATCCCCCCTATTCACTGCGGAATTCGTAGGGCCCTAAGGGAGCAACTGGTAACCATCTGTTAGTTCTTACCAGCGCCTGCGGCGCTGCTCGCACGAAAAGAAGTGGCGCCACCACGTGCCAAAAGCATTGCAACTCCTACTGTTGTAACTCTGTGCTTTCACAAAACTTTTACTTTTTTTTCTAATTCCCTGGGTCACTTTCGCTGGTTGCACTACAGATAGAGTGTGAGTGGCCAACTACGGGAACATCCAACGTCAAAGCCAACGACTTCCGGGGTAGCTGTTTTGGATAAGTAGTGCAATCAGTGATAACTCGTTGGTAACCAGCTCCAGTAATGGGTCACATGCAACCCGTTGGGTATCCTGCAACCTCGGTATTACGTTGGTCCCCGCAGGTATTTGAGGGCTAGATACCCGCTGGCCATGTCTGATGGCATTCTCCCCAGATCATGGGGAGAAGTACTCTTGGTCTCCACTAGATGGGAGTATTTCT
Organism: Acholoe squamosa; assembly: GCA_949317995.1. NCBI lineage: Eukaryota > Metazoa > Annelida > Polychaeta > Phyllodocida > Polynoidae > Acholoe > Acholoe squamosa. The sequence goes on along the minus strand of OX439036.1, from coordinate 56,635,713 downwards.
ATTCTCCAATCACATACTATATCCAAACATCTGTATAGGAGAGACAGGTTGACTATTGGGGTGTTATGGTGCCCTCTTGTGGGTAAGGGTTAAAACAGGGGATGATTGACTGGTAACTTCTTAGACATGGCCTGCCTCTATGATGTCCCCAACATAGAGGCAGGTTGCCAGCCAACCTCGGTATAGCAATCTATCCATTAATAGAGGTTTTATAAACACCTGTCTGCCTCAGGACGACACCCAATATTCAGAGGTAGCACTGGTTGTCCCATGGGCGCGGCCACTGCTGGAGCTTGCTACCAGCGAGTTCTACTGATAAGACCTATCAGATGGGTACCAGTTGGCCCCCGAGAGGGCCGCAGTGAATAGTTGGGATTATCTCATTGGCTAATAATTAAGTCCGTATACACACCGGGCCGCCAGAATATTCCTAGTAACTCACAAAAGTCACCCAAAACATCACTATCATCATAAATGGTTCAGCTGTTGCATATCTTTTGTATGCAGACAACTTGGTATTACTTCCTACCTCATCAGAGGAACTTCAAAAACAAATTGACAGGTTATTTCATTATTGCAAAACATGGCATTTAATAGTCAACATGGTTAAGTCAAATATAACGATATTCAATGGAAAAGATAAAGACAGAAGAGTGACCTTCAAATATGGTGATAGAATATTAGAGAGAGTAGACTCATATAAATACTAAGGCTTTACACTAAACTCCAAACATAAAGATATATTTTCTGAAACTTATGACCAACTTCGTGATAAAGGCCGGAAAGCCATCTACCATTCATACTCATGTTGCTATCAGAATATTGGGAAACCAAATCCTAGACTATCCCTTAAGCTCTTTGACACCCAAATACGACCATGCCTTGAATATGGATGCGAGTTATGGGGCCTGAATAAAGGTAGGAAACTAGATAATTTTGAACTGATCCATCTTAAATACCTGAAGTCTATGCTTGGTGTAAGGAAGCAGACAACTTCAGCTGCAGTATGTGTGGATACGGGTAGAGTGCATCTGAAGGCTCAATGGGAAGTAAGAGCACTAAAATATTGGAAAAAGGATTGTTAACTTTGAGGAATCCCATTTTCTCCATAGATGTTGCATGAAACTGCACCATCTTGACCAGCAAGGACAGGATAACTGGTGTACAAATGTTAAAGGTTTGCTTTATTCGCTTGGTAGAAAATATAGTCAGCTTTGGGAAAACCAGTCGACATCTAATAACTCTAACATCATAGCTAGTGCAACTGAACCAATTTTTAGTAAATATTCTGAAAAAATTATGAATGAGATTGCGCTTGCTGGGGAGGGTAAAAAGTTAAGAACATTAAAAAGATTCAAGTGGGAGTTCAGGCTCGAACACTATCTACTTAAAATTAGCAATCAAAATCACAGGACTGCATTAGCGCAATACAGACTTAGTTCCAATAATCTTGGTATTGAGATAGGGAGGCATTGTAGGCCCCCCAAACCAGAATGTGACAGTATGTCTATACTGCTCAACTGGTGCTATTGCCCGGGTGCTATTGATGATGAGGTGCATTTTCTGACATGTGAACTACATAACGTAGCTCGAACAACTCTTGAAAATCATATAGATGGTAAAATCTGTAATGACCGGGATATGTCAAATATGGATAAGTTTGTTACGATTATGAAAGAAAATGACCCTAGTATAATAAATGCAGTTGCAAAGTTTGTGTATACTGCGTTTAAGCAGAGGCAGCAGCAGCTTTAGACTACCCTCTATGAAATCCAACTATTATCCTAGGTGCTATGTATATTGTACGGTTTCACCTAGTATTATATCATCATATTCATAAAATCTAATGTATATAAATATATAAATTGTAGGTATGGTACAGTTGACCCACCTAGGTTATGTATGCCGTGTCTGTATTTGTATTTGTGTATCTCTGTAGGGATTTTTGTGTGTGTGAATGTGTGAGTGATTGTGTGAGTGATCTGTGTTATACAGAAGTATCTGTTTTCATAGATTTAGTTCTGTAGTACTGTATACTACACATGTAGTTTGTAGAAAATAGAGCATATACATTATTGTAGTGGACTTACTGTATGACACATAGGTCAGCAATGACCTCACTTTTTGTTGTCAATAAAAGCTATTATTATTCTATATGTGACTAATCTTAACCCTCACATTCTTCTTCTTGCTGGAAAATAGTTTTATATTACCGTCTCGCACCATCCTATAACATATATGACCCGTATCTTTGTAGATGACAACTTGTTCAGAACGTTCCCACATGGTGCACATCAGGCACTGCAGTGATAAGTGTAACAGTTTATGTTGTCAGTGTCACTGTGTCTATTACGAACTGTCAGTGGGGAGCAACTCAATGACATCTGCTCGTCATAACCAAAGACCGTAGATTCCCATACAGAAGTAGACGTACACATTTAATTCCTGCAATATACATGCTTAAACCACGGTGGCTTCTTAGAACAAAGGAAACAAGCTGTGGCTATTTCATGTAACCGAGCCTTCGAGGTTTAAGTGAGTTAACCCACAGTTGTGTAGGGTTACGAGGTATAACCAGTGTTCATTGGTCAATGCAAGGTTCCAAGGTGTTTCAGACCTTGGCTATATCTCGTAATCCTACACAACTGTGGGTTAACTAATACGAATTTCATATCAAATCCCATATCACTAAATTTATTACGGATTATGCACTTGCATTCACGTGCTGTGTTTACCACAGCCACTAGCTGTCTAACACTTTTATACATGTATACCAGCGCCGTCGGCGCTGGGATAATGTAAACAGCCCGCATAGTGTAAATGGCCCTCAAATACAGGACTTTTAACTTTAAATCATCAAATTACTCCGACACCCTCCCCCCAACCCGCGTCTCACTTTTACGCCTTCCGCAGACCCTGCGTCTCTGGCACTCCGACACCCTCCCCCACCCTGCGTCACGCTTTTACCTCACCTCCCCCCCCCCTTTTACTGCTAGGCGATTGACTTTCACTGTCAAACTATTGTAGGTAGCCTATGCCTATGGCGATAGACTGCAGACCAAAATGCAGTAGAAAAGCAGTACTAAAGCAGCTGAGAAACAGTGTGGTGTGGCAGTAGTGATTCAGTGTGAAAGCAGCATCAGAAACAGTATTGTATCAGCATCTACTGGCATTCTACTGCTCAGTACCACAGAAATTGCAGCAGTGGTTCAGTAGTAGGGCAGTAGTATTAGCAGCATGCAAGCAGTATTGAATCAATTGTCCCAATTATGTAAATTAGATGGCAGCATTTGAACAGTATCTACTTATTTAATGCTGCATGACCATATATGGGGTTGGGGCAGTGTTCAATCAGCACTACTGCATGACTGCTGCTATAGCAGTAGGTGAGCAGTAGACCATACTGAAGACTACTGCTGGGGGCAGGTAGAAGCATAAAAGAAGCGGCCGCTGTTTTAGTACTGTCACTACCAATGCCTTTCTAGGTGGTCCTTGCTGGATTTGAACTTATGATCTTCTGATTACTGCACCAACGCATTAGCCCCCTGAGCCACCACCCCATCAGCTATGTGGAGCTGTCATTACTCCCTAGTAGTGCATGAAACTAATATAGGAGGGGGCAGTATTGATTCAGTAGTACTGGGTAACTTCTACCATAGCAAGAGTGTATGAGTAGACCTGTCTGATAAAGTGCTGCTATAGTAGAATCCCTTGCACTTTATTGAGCTTTGTAATTATCAATGATACATGTACATGTATACTATGTATACACCCCGGCATCCATGTTTATCCATTAGGCCCCCTACTGGCACTCAATAACATAATAATGTACAAAGGTATAAGTATGCTTTTCTTCACAAACACTGAATAGTTTCAGAATTTCATTACTACATTTTTTTATCACTGTTCACAACCATACTGACATTTACACTGGACTGTCTCAGAAGCATCAGGTCAGTAGCCCAGTAAATAATCCATGAATGGACAGAGTGATACCAGTAGATGGTCAGTAGACTACTGCATCTATGCTGCTGCACAGAGTGTGACAATTTTGTTATCTATTAACATTCAGTTGAGAGTCAGTAGACTACTGATTCTAGCCTGAAAATGCAGTGCATGTTCAGTTGATAGTCAGTATACAACTGAGTCTTTGCTGAAAATGCAGTGTAGAAGTATTTCAGCAGTGCCTACTGCAAAATGCAGTTGTTGATCAGCATATTCTCAGTAGCTACTGATAGGAGAAGCAGATACTGCCTTCTGGTCCGGGTCACTGTCAAACTGCTTTCAGTAGCCTATGCCCCGGGCATATGCCTATGCCACAGGCTATGACGACTTCACTGTCACTGTCAAACTGCTGTCAGTAGAGTAGCAAATATGCCTAGGCTATGGCGACTTCACTGTCAAAAACATCTAGAATAACCCACTTTCGCCTGAATTCGGGATCTCCGAGTGCTCGGCATGTCAGGCTCAGTCATGCCCTGGGTCTTGCATCATACCATAAGCTAGGTAATCAATACATGAGGTCCGAGTTACTCCAGCAGGCCCCTAAATCCGGGGATATGTCCGCTACGGGGCGGTGTACGGGAAGCCATGGTGGGTGCCTTTCATACCACGGCAGGCAGACCCCTTGACCACCCGGGAGGAAGGGGGTGAGGAGCAGACAACAAACCATGCACTCACAGTCTCAGCTATGTGGGTCAGTGTGTGCATCATACATAGGCCAATTTCTCCTATTTCTATACATGATAATGAGTTTATTTTACACACCAGCCAACAAGGTGTTCATACCCACACTATCATATTTTTTCAAGGCAGAATTCCTTAAATTACCCATTCAAAGTCAACTTTGAAATTCTCTCCCATTGACTCAGCATTGAGGCCTGGTCAGGGAGACCCACCCTGCTCCTAATGCCCGACCGGCAACCAGCTCACAAGTGGGCGCGAGGGGTAACTCGGACCTCATGTATTCAACAGAAGTTCAATATCTGAATGTTTTAGAAAGGAATGTGTTTGATACGTTTGTCTCTCTTCTTAACAGGATAAGGATGCAAGGCATTGTTTTGTCCGAAAAGGCCTGCACACCCGTCATCTCTGTGGCTCCACTATTGGACAGTCACCAAGTTCATTGTTGTTTTTAAAACTAAAATATTGAGCACCCTCTTGGGTCTAATGTGCGGTAATCCGGTCAGCATCCTCTTTCACCCGAAATCCGGTCAACCCAACACCAAATCGTGCATCTAAATGGAGAGCCATGTTGGGTGGTACAGAGGGACTGAAGGCTCTACAACTAATGCCAGAGTCAGACAAATGGCCTCCACCCCAGAGAACAATACCCACACAGTGGTGGTGCCAAATGCTGACATAGGGTTAGTTAGCCTAGTCCAAGATACCAAGATACCAGGCTACAGCCGGGTGTGGTGTTTCAGCACTGCCATTAATTTGGGATAATCTAGTCGTCCTTCTTCTTGGCGCCTTGGTCCTTCAGGGCCTTGTTAATATCGGGAAGGATTGGTATATGTTACGCCTCAGGCTGATATAAGCCATGCGTTTACACAAACTTGATTACTCAATGTACACGATAAACACAACGAAAGGAACAGAATTGGAATGAAAGTGCCAGCAGAGTGCCCGTTATTTCCAAGTATAAAAAGGGTTCAAAGGGTGAGACAAACCAGAAATGCCGTGAGGGGTTTACCCAAACCTCAATCTATGCATGGCATGATAATTTTTAATGGATCACAATGTGCAGATCAGTACACAGACCCTTGTCCATATGCCGTATGTATACTGTGAGACTACTGCTGTTCTGAATAAATGAGACTAAGAAGCCTCTGTGATGAGTGTCGTCCTTCCTTCCATCACCACTTAGAAATTTAAGAACTAAGAAGCAGGAGATGTAGAAACATTTTTCTGCAGTCTCACCTGACCTCAGTAAAAACCATTGAACCGGATTAAACATCGACATCCATTCGGCATCCATTGCAGTAACGACATGGATTATCTCACATGTCTACAATACAATGATCCCTTCCAATATTCTAAGAGGTATCTGCATTCATGAGCTGTATGTGCAAGTAGTACTGTACATGTAGCCCGACATACCTGTAGCTAACAGTAAATCTAATCCTCAGTGAGCACCTTTCTGTTGATACACCAGGGGGCAGCACTGAGCAGTAACCAACAGGAGACTGAACCAAACCATTCCAACATCCAGGGGAGAAGGGGGGAACAGATTCACTGAAATGTCAACTATGCTCGTGGTTAGGTTGATATTCAATATTGACAGGGACCGGAACAAATCCTAGAACTAATTGGTTCAGAGACTTAAATGATGTCTCTCGAAATTTCCAAGGGGAAAGCTGACTCTTAAAGAGTTTCTGAAGAATGCTGGGAAGTGAATGTATACACGCAGAGATACTTTTTTTTTTTTTGGGGGGGGGGAGTTCTGAAGAGGCATCCAAGTCTTTCCTTTTTCTGCCTCACGGTACTTCATTACTTTTCTTTACACAACACATCTGGAGATTGTCCCCTGGGATTGCCACATTATTCAAAGAAATTCAGTCGGTGCTGCTGGCTGGTCACTTTGTTATAATATGTAAACTATTATGAAGCGATGATAAACAGCGCACCTGGAATGCATGGATGCCTCGTGATTACTAAACTCATTTACTCAGTTACTTGGAGGTGGTGGCATCGATCCTGCAGTGGTGTGTCTAAGCCCAGGAGGAAAGACAAACAAGGGTTACCTATACCCAAACACTCATCACGATTGTCCACTTAATACCTGTGTGAGAACTCTGCGAGCTATGTACACAATGTGTGCCCTAGGACAAATCAGACTACGTCATTAAGTGTACTTACTTACAGTTAATAACTTGAATCACTCAGCTGCCAATGTAGGGTAATTATACTAGACAGCCAGTAGGATGCACATAGACATTGAACTTACCGTACTTACATGTGTAGATGTTCTGACACATAGGTGACTAGGATATTCTTATTCTGGATGTCCTACCCAAGCATGTATGTTACATACTGAGAACAATGTTCTCTTACATATGTAAGAGGGAAGCATCATAACTAAATTCCATAATCTCTAATCCCTATTGGTATTTTAGAGCAGCATAGGTATGCATAATGCATGATATTTCTATAGTAGATGGGATTTGGGAGTGAAAGGTGCTTAGATATCCTCTAGAAGACCAGGATTCTAACAGACTAGAGCCACCTGTTGTAGAAGATTTACAGCTGTTTTCTGTGAACTTTTAAACCAGCCAAAGGTAAAAGGTGGACTTTACCTGGTTCTCCGTACGTGCCATAACAAGCAGTATTGAGCAGATGGTGAGCTGAGTAAATCACATAAAGTGGTCTCCTGTAGGTGTAAGGGGTGTCCAGACGGTGGGAGGTAAACGTCAACTACTGCACCTACCTGCACCTACATAACGCCGTGCTTATCCCTGGTGGAGGGGAGGGGAGTACTGGGTGGGTGGGTTGGAGACACGGAGGGTATGGGAAGGTTGAGCCAGCCTCTGACAGATTTGGCTCATCTCCTGGACTGCTGTCCCAATTAACTTGACAGGAAACATAACTTACTTGAAAATTAGGAATTTCGGAAGTACCAGTAAGTAAAATGTCACCATGATCACGTGAGGAATTTCTCATAATTGCCCTTTGCTGTGACGAGGAGAAAAACTTTAGATGCGGAATAAATCAAGACATCTTTTAGATGCCATTTAACACCTCTTACATGTAACACATATGGTCGAAACTGAGGGAACTAAGACAAATGGAATATTGGAAACTTTGGGTATTAACAGGTTAGTGACTATAGTTTATAGACGCAGTGAATGAGGCTAAGGGAACAAGTCGTGTTGATAAGTAAGAGGGTGATGGTTGTTTGTTGTCAATATGTAGAGGGTATATACCCTGTACACACCTGACACAGGTAGTATACTGACTGTGTGACCCCTACCTCCCCTCACCACCCCCGACCTACACGCACACAGCTCTCATGTCATATCACATATTTAGGCACACACCCAACATCCTAGCCCCCTATATACCCCCGCCCTCTTAAATTCACCTATAGCTTCTTTAGTCATACCTCCCCTCTGTGCTACAGCTCCCAGGGCTTTTGGCACATATAAGATGCAGATATTCCGGTTTGGGAGTCTTTTCGTGTCAGGTGACACTTAGAGAGAGTTTCTGACAGAAAAATCTGTTTTGAAAGGACCAGTATGAATGGGGCTTCTTAAAGACTTGGATATAAATAGCTTCAGAATGACGACGTACAATAAGTGCCATAGAGATCCGCAGTCGGACCGAAAGAAATCAGATATAAAAACCTCACAAATGCACACATTTATATATTCACAAAAACGAATAGCGTGCGTCCAGATCCGATCTGACTGTCTGGCTAAAGGGGGATAAATGCTTTTTAAAAGTGACGAAAGGGAGAGGTCAAGGTCATGGGCTGATGATCTGGGCTTGCCTTCACCTCTCATTCACAAAAAAAGAAGAAGCGAATCTTCCAATGGCATCCAACCGAATCACATCGACGCAGTAAGTAGCAGACCTATTCAAGGTCTGCAACTACCCGCTAATTACCAGTCACTTTAGGAGTTTTCACCACTTGCCATCCCATCCCAAAGCAACCCGTCAACTGATATGACAGGCTGACAAAATAGGAGAATAGATCCTCTCCGTCAATTTTCTCTGTCACACGTGGATATGGTTGTGAGCAGTTGGTACATATAATGTATCAGTTATTATAGGGCAGAGTCAGTATCTGTTGTAACATTGCAGTACACTAACCGCGCATATAAAGGTACGTGGCTGGTGTACAAAGAGGGAGAAGGAGATTATATGTAGTACTTTTACATAGGTCTATGTAGAACTAGAAGGTAAGGCTTACCTGATCATCCTGTGTGGGGTTGAGGAAGCCACCATGGTCGTCGATGGACATCGAGTACGCTGACGGCGAACCCATTTGGTTCATCTGATTTAACTCTGCCTCCCTGAAAGAAATGAGAAACAGTACAATGAGCAACTCATAATGATGTGAGCAGCTCAAAGCAGGAACATACAGGGTACCTCATTGAATGAGAAACTATGGATGATTACATACGAAGTTGTAGAGTTAGACCCACCAAATTAAGATATCGATTGATGAACCCGAAACAAATGAAAGAATGCTGAGTGTGAGTTGGTCTGGAGACTGGAGGTGTTGGGCCCAACTGGTTCGAAACGAAAAGTGGCCATCAACTGACCACTACAGGCCAGTGAGAGGCAGTGGTGCTGGAGACACTGTGGGCATGCCGGCCGCCGGTGCTCAGTTGGGAGTTGGGTGGGGCATGGATCGATGTTTGACAACTTTGGATATGTTTGTCAAAGCCGCTGGTCACCTTCTCCTCCATTAAAGATGCAAGCTACAGACACCGGTATCCAGCCAAGGTTATATACCTGCACTCCGATAGAGGCGCCACCGCCGGCTGTGTTGGCTTTATGATAGATCGAACTAACTCAACCCCCCCCCCCACCCAAATGTCGTTTTCACATACCCCGGTACTGTAATAAAAAAAAAATAACGCGCATAAGGCACGGCATATAGACCCTAACTGGAACCAGCTCATCTGTGGGAGTTTTACATAGATAGGATAGAAGGGAATGGAAACATTTTCAGACCCAAAGCGCAGTTTATAGCTATGCCATCGATTCAGGGTGTACAATATACGCGGGTGCGGCTTATACTCGAGGTTTTACGGTACTACCTCAGAAACCCACTCAAGGCCAGGAAACGCTGTTTGATTGTAAATCCAAAAGCAGGCGTTTACGCCCTGAGCACTATAACATCGCTAACATACCAAGACCACATCTAGATCCCCAAAGTTCTGAACGGTGAATACATAATATGCCAAACGCTAATCCAGTTGTACTTTGAGATAACAATGATTGCAATGTAATGACTGGAGGACATGGATTTCTACCTAAGGTTAAACTGCCGGGAGGAAATTCCATCTGTTTATTACAGTCAATCACTGCAGTCAAACACTGTTGTTGGCCAATACGATTATGGTCATGTAATTGGGCTAATCGATTGTCCAAATGAAATAAAATAAGGTCTCCATTTTTTATCTTTCAACGAACTTTTCTGACACGCTGATTGTACTTTATAAAAAAGGATCACGTTTGATAAAGCATGTAGAGTGTGTAGAACTGTGCATTACACTTCGTCTTAAAATGAGTCAAAGAACGTGCAATGACATCAAACACCTAGTCTAAGGACGCTGGCTGCTGTAAACGCCGAGTATGACCATTCCAGATGCTAACAAACACTGTTCTTTTTACAAAATAGAACAATACCAAACTATCATTTCTAAAGCCTCAGGTGCGGCTTATGGTGTTTTCCAAAACTCAGGTATGATCTTATGTATATGCAGATGCTGTTATAAGCTGGGTTTCATGGTAGTGCGCTTGCACGTCAAAATCACAATCCACCACTCTCACTGAAAGGGAAAGGGGAAAAAGTAAAGAAACCCATTTTTGTACTAGATTTTCTTTGGCAAAAGTAATCTGGCCATACTAAGGGAGTGATCATTTTTTAACAACAGGGGGGGGGCGGTGGGTTTGAGGGGGGGGGGTCAGAATTTTTTCAACTCCTTGACTGGGGGGGGGGGTCAGAATTTTTTCAATACCTCTGATGGGGGGGGGTCAAAATAATTTCACCTGTTTTCAGTGGAAAACCCCGCGCGTTACTATAGGCTAAAAGGGGACGTTCGCGCGCAATTTTTGTCCCTTATGGGGGGGATCGAAAAAATTTTACCCCCTCGAGAGGGGGGGTCGAAATTTTTTTCGCGCGTCCGCACGCAAACCCACCAGCCCCCCCCTGTTGTTAAAAAATGATCACTCCCTAAGGTCAAGTGAAGGCAACCAGCCAAACAACAGCCGTCACATGTCCCTTCCGTTGTGACATTTGACGAGAACCAGCGGTCAGTAGTAGGCCCACTAACGCCCCCTGGGAGTGTAAGATGAAATCAAGCCCCCTCAAACACTCTTTCGCCAATAAACATCTAATCAAAACACACCACGGGATCTCTCAGAAACCTGACAAAAACTGAGATTCTATCATAGCTGCTTGAGTGCAAGGAGTGGGAGATGGATTAATTGTACTGTGCATTGTTGTTCGGTGCGTCTCGAACAACAATGCAGGATGTGGATGATAAAACGCATGTAAGAAAGAAGTTGAGGGAGACATAAAGAGGGGTTTACCGTGGTACTGGGGGGTGGGGTTGGCAGAGGTCAGGTGATGCGAGGAGTGAGACGTCAGGTTGTGACAGACGTCGGCACGTCACCGTCAACGTATACGTCTTTGACGTAAAGCAGTCCAGATACTTCTCTGGGAAGGGGCATGGACATGACAACACTAGATTTGGGAATATATAGGTTAAATAACATCTAAATCAAAGGGAACCGAATATCTAGTGGGATATCGTAAAGCTGTTTTTATAGTCAAGAGAACTGGATGAACAAGAGCTTGAAGAGGCACTACTGTCTACACCAGACGTGCAGAATTTATACGATTATGTGAATAAATATTCAACTACCAGATCATTACAACACGGCATTTACTTTTATATAGCGGGAAAACATAGGCTACATAAGTTGGAAGGCCCGTGGGAGGCAGGACTGGTACTTCCATAACATAACCCGCCAAATAGTGTCTTTTTAAACATTTGCAATATTGCATTTTTATTTTCATGTCACTTTTACATATCATATTATAAAAGAGTCTGGTGACTTCTATATCCAGCACCCCAAATTCAGAGGGCACTACGCCACCATATTTAGTAGACCGAGGTGGGGAGTACAAATGTGACGGAGTGACAAGTCTGAGTGTCAGGTTACGTCTCAGTTAGACACTGAATGGGATGTATATATACTTCACACAGAAACACACACTGATGGCAACAAGTCACTTTCATGCGGGCTCAGATGGCCTCATAATGACGGCTTTAGAACGTGTACAGGAGGGGAAAACCTATAGGATCTACGAGGCTGAGGCTAAGAACCACTGGGTACTGGAAATGTGATAAATCATTACATATCTATCGTACTACTCCATGGAAGTTTGTAATCAAATCCCATATTGTACAATACTTTAACAATTGGGTACTGGAAAATAGATCGGCATTCCACAGAAACACATGTTGGGAGCAATGATTTTGTAGCAATGCATATTTCATAAACACTGATATCAATCATGACGGACTTTTTTTAAGATATAAAATCATTTAAACATGCTCTCCATGAGCATGAATACCTACTGCCAACTGGTATGTAAATTTGAAAAAAAATTTAAATAGTACCGGTAGGTATGACTTTATTGTAAAACATATCTTTTATCTAAATTATCATGAATGGCGTAGTAGGAGCTATAACTTAATACCATACTTACGGTAGTATAAGTATAAGCATAAATGCTAAGAATAAAGTAGATTGAATATCCCAGTGTAAAGTTTGAAACCCCATTAAATCGCAATGGCAATTATATACCGGGTAGCTATATAAAATATTTACAAATGCCGATCAATCACTTTTGGTTTTATATTATCAAGATATATTTCTATGATCTGAGTGAATGGCTTCTGATTTAATGTATGTGTCATTCATTTCTCAATGCAGCAGGTGGCGGATTGATTGGGTTCCATTACAATAGACTGGCATGAACGGTTACACTGACCACGTGGAGGAAGGAGGGGGTGGGGTATAAGCATGCAGTCACTTACCATGGACTCCCGGCTGCAGAAATGGGCACTTTAATCATTAATACAGGTGTGCAATATCATGGGGTGGACAGGTCGAGGCGGAGCCCCTCACTGATCAATACAATGCAATAATAGAAGTTGGAGGAAAGCCTTCTCCAAACACTGACCCTCCATGGTGAACCCCCCACATTTACACCCATTATATACTCCACATAGACGTGCACCTGATGTATTAAATGACAATTGTCCATAGTGTCAGCGCCCATATCTTTATTGATATGTATGGAGAGGCATGCATACAGTCATCAGACCAACATAATATACCTTTTGACAAACTTTTTCGTCAAACAAGCCACACAAGGCATATCGAAGGCAAATATATATTGAGTGGACATATGCGCGAGAGAAATAAAGTAATGGTGAATGTGGCATTAATCATTGTAGTAGAAACTACATAAGGGTAAAAACTGGTGGTTAATGGTGGCCTCCTGTAGGGGAGGTGAGAAGGTGACGACTGTTGGACCCTATGGATTGTGTCAGGACCCTGCCATATTTACCCAGCTGTAGGGTAATATTCGCATGTTACGATGGCCGATAAGGATTAGGTGTCTCAGACATGTTCGATCCTAGACTCTGGGGAGATTTCCAGCTATGTAGCAATATGTAACTCACATGAAGGATTTGCTTCAGAACTACATTTGGATCTGTTTTCTGCACTTAGGTAAATACCGCCATTATACTGCAAGAATGTGGTAACTTTGATACATGTATCTGACAGAGAAAGGAAAGATTAGAAAACCCTTCCATTGAAGTCATTCTTTCCTTATGTTTCTTTAGGCACAATTGATATCGAATAATAGTGTTAAAAGCACAAGAATGCCTATTATACAGTAAAACTTCGTTATAAAGAGCTCTCATATAAGGAGACCTTGCTTATAAAGGAGCATATTCTTCTAGCAGCAATCATTCCCCATACATTACTATAGTAATAAAAAAAAACCTTAGAACGAGGGAATTTTTCTATAAACTCTGATATAAGGAGGTAATTTTAGCAGGCCCTGGCCTATCTTACATGTCCACAGCCACACATAGGGGCTGGGAGGCGGGGGGAGATGTCCTGTCACAGGACCTGGCCTCTCTTACATGTTCACAGCCACACATAGGGGCAGGGAGGCGGGGAGAGATGAGGCCCTGGCCTCTCTTACATGTCCACAGCCGCACATAGGGGTAGAAGGCAGGGGGTGGGGGGAGGGGTCCTGTCATTCCCTGCCCCCCTGTATTCTCCTTGTCTACTGAATGAGATATCCTGGGGACAAGATGAGGACCAATAATGTTCTGATGACTCCCTTACCGTACAGCTAGTGCCCCCTATACAGTATAAGTAAAATTTGGGGATATCATACTATAAAACAGTACTAAAGTGCCCAAAATCTAGCCTCATGTACACCATAATTATAGCTCTCTATCAAGTAGAGAGTGCGTCTTATATAATTGGTGTGCCTTATATGCAAGGTATTACAGTATATCTTACTAAGTAGGCTGACTTTGCTTATAAGGAGACCTTGCTTATAAGGAGAAAATTCACTTTTATCAGGGTCCTCCTTCTAATGAAGTTTTAATGTATAACTAGTTGTTACTCCCGTCCCACCCTCATGCATCCCTTTAACAGCGCGCTAAAGGGATGCATGCCCCTGCCAGTACAACCATATCCACCCTGATATATCTAATTATGTACTTTTTTCACCTGCACCTCTCCATAATTAACATACAGGAATACCAACACCTTGATCCCCTAAGGCAGAATACCCCCCCCCCCCCCGCCTGGATCCCAAACGGTGGTAAGTGACAGAGTATGTATGTTATGTATGCATGATGGGGAGAGGGCGGGGGGTAAGTTTAGACATTACCGTCTGTTCCAAACGCCTAAATTTACATCAAATCCCGGTACTGACTGGATGTTAATTCCACTACAAAGGCACCCACTGCTTTATGAAGCTACTTGTAGTAAGCAGGCAAACAGCCTGGTGCTTTGTAAGGGAAGAGGTGACGAGATGACACCTGGGGTGATCCTTTGTAGTGTTACAGTAGGGGATCTAGGTGCGTGAATACACAAGGAGGAAGGCAGGGTAATAAGGAGTCTTTGAACGTTGTGCAACAACAGTCAGGTTACGGCTTGGACCCTTTAATGGTATACATCCAGAATGATGGTCTGTGGTCTGCAAGGACAGGATGAAGTAACTTTCATCCCAGTGATCGGGACTGGGGTGGGACCAACCTCCTCCTTATTGTGGGCCCACTAACATTAACAATGTCTTATTACACAGCAGTGCTTCGTGAAGAGTAAGGATCGCAGACAACATTCAGCTCAACACCAACCAGAGTCAGATGATTCACCCGATGGGAGGACAATACGATACAGAAGCATTACAACGTGAACCCTACTGTTACTTTACACCATGTGGGCATTTTACATGAATGAGACTATTATGATATTCACACATGCAGTAGATTCAGAAAGGTGTGTTTCACTGAAGCAGTATAAAGTTTCACTGTGGCATGGAGTCGTCGGTATAGGGTTTGATAGTGGTACACATTAATGATTAATTACCTGGAGGA
The DNA here is from genome assembly GCA_949317995.1 of Acholoe squamosa. Classification (NCBI taxonomy): domain Eukaryota; kingdom Metazoa; phylum Annelida; class Polychaeta; order Phyllodocida; family Polynoidae; genus Acholoe; species Acholoe squamosa. The sequence goes on along the minus strand of OX439036.1, from coordinate 56,620,333 downwards.
ACGCAGGTTGTTTTGTAACTTGCTGGGACGGGGCCTCCTGCTGCGGCCACAGCGACATGGTCGCAGTCTAGCATTAGACACCAGACAGTAACAGACAGTGCTATAATTATAGGTTAGTATTAAATATAAAGAAGCCTTTCTGATTGGCATACTAAATTGCCCCTCCCCCCCCCCCCACTTGAGATCAAATTTAAGAATGTCCTTCCAGAGACTACTTGGCACATGGCGTCATCATGTGTAAGAAGCGAGATGTTCTGAGCATACGCCTCACGAAGATGTACACTGCTTAACTTTTAGTACCGGGGACTGGATACCTGATGACTGTGCACGCTCTCTTCAAAGAGGCACAAATGTACAGATCTCTTTTAAACTGTCCAATTAATGTATTTCATATATGCATCACTTTTCTGTTGCCTTTCTTTACATCGAAGCAGATTGATACATAATAACATATTGCCTTTCCTGTAAACCCCCGTGTAAACGAAATAGTTCAGTAAAAAGTAAGATGTGGTCACAATTTCAGTACTTATATTTGATATGCACCAACCTGTTTGAGAGTTTGGGAGATCGGGGGTGTCGGGGGCTAGCGTCGGACAGAGTCTGATCCCGCTCATGTCTCATCTCGTGGATCTGTCGTAATGCGAGATCCCGTTCCTCCTGCGCGCGCACATTCTCTCTGAGGGCAGCGTCCCTCTCCTTGAGGGCCAACTCAAACCCCAACTGAAGGGCCTGGGTGGGGTTCTGGTTATCAGTTAAAGAGTCTGAAAATACACAAGGGGACAAGGTTTTGTCAAAAAGGTAACATGATAAGTTTTTTTCACTTACATTTCAATATTGTAGTAGTTTATACATTGTACATACACGGGTTAAATACAATTACATATGAGAAAATCTCTGTAACTGGAACTTAGCAGCCATGAACACACCAAACAACAACAACAGCAACAACAAGAACAACAGATCGATGTTATCTTATGTGTGAATATTGAGACATTAACATCTCCTCAAATGGACTGGGGTATGGAATGACCTGGACGGATCCGCTGCACCAAGGGGGTTACAACACTCTAGCTTCTCTGTACCGACACAGTAAAACATCCAGCGGCCTGTCAGAGCCAGGGCGTATCAACTCCAAATATGACGTTGAACTTTGTCAAAATAAGGCATTGCTGTGATGCAGTTTTATCATAACTTAGCAAAAAGCCCAGGGAATTTCATTCCCCAAAGAGAAAACATTGTTTCCATTTGCCGTCTTTATCGATTTTTATAGGTGAAACTGTTACAATTTCTCTAAATAGAAAACAAATAAACAAACGAACAAAACAACTCACGGTTTCAAATTTTAGGCCATACATGTTCTCAAGACACACAATGTATCTTAAGTATCAATCATTGACTCGTTTTACATACAGGGTACCGGTACTTTATTTTCAATATGGAAAATGGGGCCGCATATATACTTCCCTTTTTCCTTCATTTGTAGGCGTCTTTATTTCATAGTATGTCAATGCACAAGGTTTGAAGCTAAATATTAAAGGGGCAGGGGGCTGTTTTAAAGTCAATCAAAACGCTCAGGACGCAGGGTGTTGCCTATAATTTGGAGTTAATGAACAACTCCATATCACTTCACTGGGATAACTTCACTACTTCCTATATACTACGGGTAGTCTACATGAAACCGAAGTCGTACATGATTACAGAAAGCTGAAAGAACATGTAATAGATGCTGGAAATCTACACGCATCCAAGGAACCTTGAGAATGTTAATCAAAATACTATTTCTGTAGAATGGGTACAAAATAAACCGCTTTTCGAACATCGAATGTTGAAATTTCGCTCGCTGGAGGAGGCCTTGGGGGCATCTCCGATGTGCTTGAGCCCTTCCTCCTGTGCTTGTCCGTCCTCCATACATAGGTTGTTGTGTGTGTCTGTTTTCTTATCCTTCTTCTTCTTGGGGTTGTACAAGGTGTACCATCCGAGCAGGTCCCAGTCCAGCTCTGCTGCTGACGCCATGATAGCGTTTACACGGTTCTTATTCAACTGCTCACTGTAGTTCTGAACACAATGCGCAGGACGCAATCCGTGACATGGCTCTCCAGTAATACTAAAATCCTTTACGATTAATAATGGTGTTTAATACAGGTATGTGGTCCACTGAGAATGGCTCTTGGAGTTAATCTTTGACAAGGATACCTGGATGAGTAAATTGATTGTCAACCTATTAACTTGATCCGATATCCAAGAGTACACGTCCTGCCGCCAAGCGCATCCATTGCTACCAAATGAAAACTTAACAGAGCAGCGTCAAAAAAGGGTATTTGTGTTTGGGCCAGGTGTCGGTACTCAACTGTTTTTCGTCCCATACATCACCACCTATAAGAGACTGGAGGATGGGCTTGGTCTAACGGTCACCTCTGGTCACTGGATGTCCTACCAGCTCCTCCAGGTGGTATGTCCAGGTGGGACCCATAAACCAACAGTCGGCACCAGTCAGCCTGGCTGTGATTCAGTGGTGGAGTGGCCCGTGAAGGGGTCTGAACTTTACACAGTGCTGTGTGAGGTATGGACAAGGGACTGGTCAGCTGTCACAGGGGACTAAGTCTACACACCTCACTGATTCACATAGCTCTTGCTGTCAATCTCACATACAAAGGTGTCTAATGGGACAGCAGCATTGAACGATTACACATTTTGCATACCTAGCAAAAACACAGTCGAAAAGAATAAAGCTGACAATTACCTCCGCTAGCATGGGCCATGTGGTAGGACACGGTGGTCTCAAGTAGGCTGTGTGTTGAGACATGATGTTTATTAATCCTAGCCGTGCCAAGGTTTTCCATTATGTCTGTGGCTGGTTCTGAGTAGCTCTAACCTCCAAACACTTGGAGCACCTCACCGTGAGTGCGCGCTCTGGGCACAGGGAGGAGAGGGTACCTGTGTGAAATCTATGGACCAGCCTGGTAGTGTCCACTAGCTGGTCAATGTATCCCCCTCCTACGTCAAAACCCCAGTCGTCTATCTCCATGTATTGGGCGGCGTGACCCCATGCTCCATGCATAGTCTAGGGAGGGGAGAGGGTGATAGATATGTGTATACATATGTGTGGTGGGGTAGTATGGAGGGGGCGTACCTGCTTATATTACCAGTTGGTCACCCTACCCCACTAGGCCTCAGGTCAGTATTGGTAGAGAGACCAGTGGGAATCCCTATACTAGGCATGATGGCATGAACACCTAGTTCGGTAGTCTTCCCCCCTATGTGGCGTGATGAGTCTATCTCTATGTGCACATGTACAGGTGTTACCCTCATCTACTCCACCTAATCGGCAATGTGAATCCCACACACAGGTGTGGGCAACTGATAATCTGAGGGCCAGGTCAGGTCAAAGGAAACGTTCCAATGCTAGTAGATTTGAAATTGGATCACTTTAAGTGTTGGAGAGCTGTGAAACTGTATAACGCGTTCAAGAATGTACGTGTAGCACCACTCTCATTTCAGTGAGGCTTGATCTGTTATCTAGATCTACATACTCCAGTCCCTCCAGTAGCTTGGGTGGATTTTTGAATGCTGGTCTAATAATACATACCCATAGCAAAATGTACCTCACATGATCATGCAGTCTCGTTTTCTAGTAAACTGTATATGATTCGCCATGTTTTTTTTGCTCTTGTAAGACAAAGCTATGTCTGACAGGGATAAAGAGGGGCATTGAGGTCGCGTGAGACATGAACGAGGACCCCCTCAGGCCCTGGACGCCCCACACAAGATGTTGGTGTCTATCCTTACTGCTGACACATACCAGAGCTGTGAGCTGTCCCTCAACTGCTCACCCCGAACTGCTCACCCCTAGAGCATCTCACCCCAAGCCATGCACCCCTTCTGGGAATGAAAGAGAATCAGCATGGTGCCCAGGAGGCTTTGATGAGGTGGTGAGCAGAGGGGGATAGTGTTTCCATACTTGGCCTCAGGGCGGGAGTGTGCCATGCCCTGTGGGAAGCAAGTGGCCCGTGGGGCAGTCCACTTCCTGCTTTACACGAGCTGTTCATGCATCGACTGGTTATAGGTATAACCCATTATAATGTACTGATTGGTGTCTGGTTTCAGAGACACCTTGTCCTTATTACATTCCACAACATCAATGATGCTGCCATACGGTTTCAATGTCACCCAGTCCTTGTCGCAATTATCAAAGGTTGGTATTCCAATCATTGCATGGTGACCTCTCCCAGCAAAGGACCAGCCACCTCACCAAACTCTTGACCAGCTTATTTACCGGTTGTTAGAGGATGACTTTTGCTTTGTTTCACGAACCCAAGAAATTTTCCCTATGGAGTAGGACAGTCGCAGTAGTGTTGACGTCGATATAGTTGTCCGCATTACGATGATGAAAAGTTACCAGTTGATCCTACCAGTAGTTCTCTTTTTATTAAGTATGACTCAGTGTCGAAAGATCACAGAAACTGTGCGATCTTTCGACATCGAGTTAAATGTTCTCGAAATCATTTCTTTGTGTTCTGGCAAAATGTTTATATTCCCTGTATTTTCTTTTTTTTTGCCATTATCGCTGTGGGGAGGGGGGGGGGCTGGTTCATACAAGACCAGCATAAACATATGTATTCAAAACCTTATTTACATTTCTCACTATAGCCTCGACGCTCTTTCAGGGTGAGTGCTTATTCAAAGACCAGGGGCTTGTAAAGGCTAATACGATAAAGTTGCGACTACCGATAAGCTGCTTGAATCTATAGAGGTGTATATCTTCAGCTGCCATTCACAGTTTTCTGAGACCGTTGCTAATTGCTGAGTAATTGCTGCAATCAGTATCCCACTCTAAGCTCATCTTAATAGGTAATGATGATAACTGCAATTATGACTTGTTCTCCGTTGGTCGAGTGGTCCCTAACGCCATAATTATCTTACCTGATTTGGATGTAAGGTAATTGTATTGAGTCAGTGATCAGTGGGTGAACCGGGGGGGTGAACATGTAATATAGTCTCCATGTCTTTTAATATTCACAATACAACACTCACTCTCATTCAGCGCTGGGTTAGAAGTACACGAACATGGACACCACAAAATATATTGTAGCGCTCTCAGCATAAAAACAAATACCACTGACATGCATCTGGTTGGAATTCCGGAGTATGGGCAATGGAAATAACGACAGTATGACCATCATGTTTTGCCTCTGATATCATCATTCACTAACAGTTATCCAGTTTTCCATTTAGAACCCAGTATCCTTGGCCTTAATATCTATATCAATGCCGACATGTCATGTAGCAATTATTATGATATAAATTAGGCTACAAGCGGGGATCTCATTGGAAACACATGTGCATCACAGGGATATGTTCATGAGACCGTGTACCCTTTGACTCTGGGTGTGAGGTGGAGGTCGGAGGTGAGGGTCTGATCGTGGTTCATATCATTAATCTCAGGTAAGTTTCCATGGTTACCTGGTTGACCACGCCCTCTAACATGGGGGTGAGTGTTGAACTGGACACTGTTGTAGTAACCAGACCTGTAGATGGGGGGTGGAGACGCTTACATGGCGCCCGCTCACCAGGGTTAAAATACTAATTGGGTATCAAAGCTGGTAACATGGCAAACTCCCTTAAGTGGTGTATACACGGTGCAGATTTGAGCAGACTAGACCACACAAAACATCAGCAGACAAATGTCTGCTTGTGTTGTGGCTTGTATGGAGGAGTCTGCAGGACCTGATACATGGCACATTTTACAGACTTGTCTGCTGAAGTCTTGAGTAAAATCCTGGTGGAGATTTGCAAAACTAGAGTAAATGTGTCAGAAGTCACATGATAGCTACTAATCACATGACTCAAAGGGCTGCCCTTATTGGTCAATTAACTGCAGACTAGTCAGAACAAGTCTGCTGCCCCTGATACACGGCACATTTTGAGCAGACAAGACCAGGTTTGAGCAGACAGCAGACAAAATTTTTCAAACATGTTTGATATCTGCAGACAAGTGGAGACAACTGCAGACATTTGTTTTGAGCCTGTATACACGGCACATTTTGAGCAGACAAAACAACTGCAGACACGTGTGCAGTAGTCTTGTCTCCTCTATTCTGCTGAAAAACACCGTGTATACACCACTTTATGATGAAACAGGGTATACCCACTTCTATACATAACGTTCTACAGTGAACCTAACAGCAGCTAGTCTGGGTGACTTGAGTACATGGAAGTAAATATTACATACATGTAATAGTCTCCTCTTCCATTTATTTACAGGCATGAGCGAGTGAGTGAGAGAGAGAGAGAGAGAGAGAGAGAGAGAGAGAGAGAGAGAGAGAGAGAGAGAGAGAAAGTGAGTAGTAGATGTTTAACGCCATTTCAACAGTCATATTCATGGCGAGAACTACATTACACAATTTCACAGAGGAATGTGTCAGTGCCCACACATACATGTGCACCACACACATCCGAGGGGATAGGAAAGAGGAGAAATAGACCCTTTTAAGTGGGCTAGGGAAGCCCGAGAGAGAGAGAGAGAGAGAGAGCGAGAGCGAGAGAGAGTAATAGTTGTCTAAAGCCATTTCAACAGCTAAGGTCATATTCATGCAAGAACTACATTACACAATTTCACAGAGGAATGTCTCAGTGCCCGCGCTGCACCACACACATCCAAGGGGATAGGAAAGAGGAGATTTGGACCCTTTTAAGTGAGCTAGGGAAACCCGATTTTCAGATATGTCATTCAATTTTGAAATGGCTGTTCATTGAGTCGTAGGTTCATGTCGGAGATGGCAAACATACATCATTCAATTCAAATATCGCTTTTATTGAGAGACTGTGTGTGGGGAGCCGATTCTATAAACAAAGATTATGCCGTAAGTCACACAGTCATGATGAGGATCCAAAATGTGATCTGCTTTGAATTTCGGTCGTGTAATAGGTCTGTATGTATTTATTTATTTACATTTGGCAGTTTACTAAGGATTTCGTTCCATATATCGCTTATCAGTGAAGCAATGGAAAGCGTCTTTCTATGCATCACTGATATAGAAATATATATCAGGGTTTTAACTGACTTTCACCTGATTTTATCCACTTTTAACTGGCCAAAATTTGGATAATTTGTATGGTGCGCAAAGAAAGGTTCATTCACTCTTCAGCAAAGGTGAGAAAGATCCTGTGCATACGTACAAAATCTGAACACACCATGTCATCAAATAATCTATTACTCCAGAAGACCTTTCCTCAAGGTGTGTTTTTAACTAACTTTTAGCTGATCCATAAATGACGAGTGGGAACCCTATTCAAAATCATACGTGCCATTAGGTCGCATAACAGCTTGTGGATAATTATACCAAAAGAACTAGAGGCGAGAGGGGGCCTTTTATTTTCTATTTTATCTGGTTATTGAATAATACTTTTTTTTCGGGGAGTATCTTGTCTGCGAATATTTACGTTTTTGTGTTGTTTTCTTCTTCTTCAAGACAAGAGATCAAGATTAAAAAGCAATGATCAACCCTTTAACTAAATGTGGATGGTGTTTGTAAAGCTGACTTTTTTATGTTGTAACTTCATTGATTTGAATGACGACAATGTCGATGGTGACAAGAAGAAGGGTGAGTTACATCAGGATGGTCGACAGAATGACGGACGGACGCCATAAACAAAACGCGTATAAGACGCTACGTGTGCATCCAAGTGTGTAAGGAGTTGCCACGATAACAGGGGGCGCCACCTACTGAACGCCTCCCAGCGATGCTGTCGGTGACTGGAAAAGGCCAGAAACAATTCCTCAGTCACAAATCAAAGTTACTTCAAAGAGCTTTTAAGGGGCTAGTCCGTCCAACAGGGAATTGGATGTGAATTCGTTTACGTCAATCTCGGTGGTAAAATGAGTGTGTATATATCGTTGTAAAGACCAAAGGGTAGTCTGTCTAGATATCTACCATAGGCATAGGTACAAATGTATAAATACCGGGTATCTACAATAAGCCCACACCCTATCTTGCTCTGGTGTGGGGACAATAGCATTACCGGGAGCATTACTCACCTTTTGAAGAGGTGAAATGCAAGTGTGTATATTTTACCTAATGAACTATCTTCAAATCAAATTGTGAGTGTAGCTATTACACAGTTGGATCCTGGATGAAACCTGATGGTTTGATGATAACGCTGATAGCCCCTATTGTCAATTAGTATTTTAGTTCAACTCTATAGCGTGAAAAGCTCGCCTATATGCCACGCCCCCAGTTTAGACTGATCCTATAAGCCGCATCCGACCTCTGAAATGGTCTATAAGCCATAACGTTTTGGTTTTACGCCCCCCCCCCCTCTAAATCCGCCACCGACACTTGGTACTTAAAACAGGGCTCAGTGGGTCCGCCTTTGCGTGATCTGGGATCAGGCGAGATAAGCACTGGTAAACAACCCGCATGATGAGTACCAGGTGTTACATAAATGTACCCAAAAAATTCTGCAGTAAGGGTGGGAGATTTGAGTCCATGACAGGGGCTGAGGACGTAGAGTCTGAAGATAGTTCATCAGTATAACAGCCCCATTACTGAACAACCTGTTCAACAGGTGAGTTCTGTCTTGGGATGGGGTGTGTACGTCAGACCATTAAGCCGCCCCAATCTGATACCCACCTGTACAATCCTGCCTACTCTACTACCCTAACCTACCACTCTTCTATTGCCTTATGTAAATACCCTTACACCTGCTGGTAGTGACTTTATAATGTCCTTTGGGGTAGGGCGGTGAAGGTTGTGATAAAGATTGACTGTGAACAGGTAAGAGTTGTGAAGGTGTACTTTACCTGCTGTTATTACATATCTAGGTGCCCAGCATGGGGTATCTTTCTATTATGGCACTTTAGCCCCAAGGGGGCCTACCCGGTATATGATTATGCAATATACTGTAGCACCGTATAAGGCGCATCCTACATATAAGACCCACCCTGGCGTTGAAGGAAAGGTCACAAAGTGCATGAAACCTCAGATATGCATACGAGTGTTGAAGCGATTGAACTCGCAGGTAACTTGGAAAGTACAGGTCTGGCCATTTTGGCACTATAGGGACAGCAATGCGGAACACTTACCAACAGTTATATAGAGCTGTAGTAGTTGTTAATATTAAGAAATATCCCGAACAAAGAAGAAACATACTACATATGTATTGTCCACCCGCCATTTCGGATTTTGCCGACAACTGGCTAGGTATGTCGTCCTATCCATAACAAATTTTCAAAATTATTGTTATTAGGCCTATTTTTGCATGGATCCATCTTCTTCTTCGTAAACTATAATATATTATTATGATTTCTTTAACATCCGCCATGTTTGTATCAAAGTGACACGCACTCGCAATGTTGTAAAAGTTTAACCGCTCGGACGTTTTTTTTTGGCAAAAACAACATTCCGAGACGAATGCAAATCGTTTCATTGACAATTATGCTACTAGAATGATTTTATTGTTATGTTTTTAAATAAGAAACATAGAGAAATGTCCAATATAACCATAGACATGGAATATATGATTTTGTATTCAAAGTCCATCATGTATATGACACCCGATCTGCCCAGAGCTGACACCCTAAGCTGACACCTCCATAGAAAAGCATTGAGTGCACAAATCGTCCGCACCCATTTTGAGGAGACATACTTTTTGAAACCTTAATATCAGAAAGATAAGAACCAGATACAGAGGCGTAGGAAGCAAATCTTCATTGGGGGGGCCCGGCGAGGCCACCATCGCGACCACCTTGAATTGTCGGCTGATGCTTGATGGCGTCTATATAATGCGTATATAGAAATCATATAGAAAAGTAATTTTTGGTAAATTTTGGATCTGACTTTATGCTCAGACTCCCATTTTCCCTATGACATCACAATAATAATCTAATTTGAGATGTAAAGTTTTAGCTTCTTTTCCATTGTGTTTATGAGTTCTTGGAAAATATTGGGGGGGCCCAGACATACTCAGGCCCCACCTCCTTCATGATTGGGGGGGCCCAGGCCCCCCTGGCCCCCCCTTTTCCTACGCCCCTGAGATAACAGGTAACAATTACACCTCTAGGATCCTGAATATGTACACTATCTCATGACATGTTTCAATTTCTCTCATATTTTAGCATTTTGATGTTATATGAGAGCAAAGTGACAGTCCCTAGCTTCCATTTTGAGTTCTTAATTTTCGCCATGGCACCCACCCACCTGTCTCTCAAAACTTGGAAAAGTAAACTTTCCAAGTTAATAAGCCGCTGTTTTATACATGAGGCACTATGGTATATGCATATAGAGTTTATCAACCCGGACCAGAAGGCAGTATCTGCTTCTCCTATCAGTAGCTACTGAGAATATGCTGATCAACAACTGCATTTTGTAGTAGGCACTGCTGAAATACTTCTGAAACAGCTGACTCTACACTGCATTTTCAGCGTAGACTCAGTTGTGTACTGACTATCAACTGAACATGCACTGCATTTTCAGGCTAGAATCAGTAGTCTACTGACTCTCAACTGAATGTTAATAGATACCAAAATTGTCACACTCTGTGCAGCAGCATAGATGCAGTAGTCTACTGACCATCTACTGGTATCACTCTGTCCATTCATGGATTATTTACTGGGCTACTGACCTGATGCTTCTGAGACAGTCCAGTGTAAATGTCAGTATGGTTGTGAACAGTAATCAAAAGATGTAGTTTAGAAATTCTGAAACTATTCAGTTTTTGTGAAGAAAAGCATACTTATACCTTTGTATATTATTATGTTATTGAGTGCCAGTAGGGGGCCTAATGGATAAACATGGATGCCCGGGTGTATACATAGTATACATGTACATGTATCATTGATAATTACAAAGCTCAATAAAGTGCAAGGGATTCTACTATAGCAGCACTTTATCAGACAGGTCTACTCATACATTCTTGCTATGGTAGAAGTTACCCAGTACTACTGAATCAATACTGTCCCCTCCTATATGAGTTGCATGCACTACTAGGGAGTAATGACAACTCCACATAGCTGATGGGGTGGTGGCTCAGGGGGCTAATGCGTTGGTGCAGTAATCAGAAGATCATAAGTTCAAATCCAGCAAGGACCACCTAGAAAGGCATTGGTAGTGACAGTACTAAAACAGCGGCCGCTTCTTTTATTCTTCTACCTGCCCCCAGCAGTAGTCTTCAGTATGGTCTACTGCTCACCTACTGCTATAGCAGCAGTCATGCAGTAGTGCTGATTGAACACTGCCCCAACCCCATACATGGTCATGCAGCATTAAATAAGATACTGTTCAAATGCTGCCATCTAATTTACATAATTGGGACAACTGATTCAATACTGCTTGCATGCTGCTAATACTACTGCCCTACTACTGAACCACTGCTGTAATTTCTGTGGTACTGAGCAGTAGAACGCCAGTAGATGCTGATACAATACTGTTTCTGATGCTGCTTTCACACTGAATCACTACTGCCACACCACACTGTTTCTCAGCTGCTTTAGTACTACTTTTCTACTGCATTTTGGTCCGGGAAATTATCTCAATTTGACGGTGAGATCAGTATGCTCATTGTATTAGTCACTCTCTGATCCAGCTTTGTCTAGTATAATATGAATGGGTTAGGAGAGGGTTCAATTCAGCCATAGAGATAGATTCCTGGTTATATCTGGGGTACCGGTATATGTTTTTCCACGCTATCCTGTAACACCCTAGGCGTGTCTGGACAGAAGATGGCGAGGGTAAAAGGGGAGGGGGTGTTCGTGCATGGAGACCATTATAGGACAGAGAGGAGAACACACATAGGGACCTTCCTACCTACCCATCCACCCTAATTGTATATGAGTGGGAAATTAGGGCCCGATCTTCATACCGACTCCCCTTCATGTGGTTGTACCTTTGCTCTTTTGTTTTCTTTTTGTTGGGGTGTGGTGCATGGGGTGTATAGAGTAAGTGTATCCGGTGTACATAGGCGGCGGAACATGGGGGGGGGGGCCCAAACCTTAAAGTTGGGGGGGGGGGGGGCAAAGTATGCTTTGCCGCCACCCCACCCCCAAACTTTTTCAAAAACTATGAAAATATGGACTCAGATTGCAATACAGCAAAATCAAGGTACCAGGTTCAATTCCTACATGTTCTCTGATATAATCCAAAATCCATTCAAAACACAGCAATATAAATTTCGGGGGCCTTTAACTATTGCCCCTAAATTTCTGCCCCCCCCCCCCACTCCACACACATTCCCCTGCCCCTGGTACATGTATAAGGGGTCTGGTGTGACTGTGTCAGATGGATGTATGAGTGTCATGGGGAGTACAGGAGCCTGCATAAGACATCTCAAGACGACCACAAGTCTCTGTGTATCCCTTGAAACTGACCTAACAAAAGACGGGTAGGTTTTAGGACACCAGAGCATTATACAGTCTCACGCCACTGCTGACTGGGATATCTGCCCCCCTCCCCCGGGCACCCAACCTAAGTAGCAAGGATTCATCCGTGGTAGCTAGGCAATGCATCCTCTCAGTCCCTGAGCACCGGCTGACCTCAACCTTTTTCAGTGACTATACAACTGACCATCATGTTGAGGTATCATGCTATTTTAGACCTGTAATACAACGACCACCAAGATTCATCGTCTCACGACATCCATTGTCCAAAAATGGCTATCATAGAAAGCAACAATTCATCATTTCCCATCTTTTATCAAAATAAAGTAGGTCGACAACAAGTGATACCATTTTCTGAATACGAAAAGAACAAATGAACTTTCATCCTTTGTTAGTGTCATCTATGTTCAAATAACTATTACCGGGTATGCCTTAATTGAAACCGAACTATTCAAATGGTAGACGTTCAGATTCAGTAGACATAGTCTAATAGATTATTTTCACAATTAGTGTATACATGTATAGTTTCATGACACCTGTCAGCAAATATCACTGACAGTGGGCACTGTCTCATTATGAATGAGCATTTACAATGAGCATCAACTAATTCGCATAGGAATCAATTAATACCTCACCATTTACATGTATGCTAATGAACAAGCTAATGGCGTGCAATCTTAAAAACAGTATTGCCTAATAAAATCTCTAGAGCATTATGCATCACAAATATAATTCAAAAGAAGGGCCTCAGGGTTAGTTGTTTGACACGTGTTTATTGAAACCAGGTACCGATGTGCTTTCTACCTGGCATAGATCCCCCTATTACCCGAGGCTACCCCTCAACGTGTGCACTGCCTACTGACGAGAACAGGTGCTGTATTACTAAATCTAGCTCGGGGAAATGTCCACTATAATATTTCCCATGTTTTGACAATAGAAATTATGTTTTCACAATGCCTAAACACGCCGTTGAAGCAGTGCACTCGTTAATTACTCTGTACCCCGTTCATTTAACTTTTAACTATAAGGACATTTGAGTGGACATCGCCCTCCCATCAACGACAGCAAATAGTCGGACCTCTGATATCCCATAATGTACAGGCCTCACCCTAGAGGGCACCACTAGCACACATAGAGAAAGGAGGGAGGTCAGAGACACCTATTGTTTGAAAATTAAACTATGCCAGACAGGAACCTGACTCCCCCCAGGTGGGCGATAATACAGAATCGGCCCACCTGTGAAGACTCTATGTACCGGCAGTTATACCAAATCATTGCACTGTAAGGTGACGTATATATATACCGGAAGCGCCCTGGTACATCTATTAAGACTATTTGGCCATCTCATCAGTGATGGCGATGGTGACCATAGGAGTACACAACATACATTATAATGGCCTGTATAAGCGCCCGGTACATCTATTTGGCCATCTCATCACTGATGGCGATGGTGACGATAGGAGTACACAACATACATTATAATGGCCTGTATAAGCGCCCAGTACATCTATTTGGCCATCTCATCACTGATGGCGATGGTGACGATAGGAGTACACAACATACATTATAATGGCCTGTATAAGCGCCCGGTACATCTATTTGACCATCTCTTCACTGATGGCGATGGTGAACATAGGTGTACACAACATACATTATAATGGCCTGTATAAGCGCCCGGTGCTCATTGATTCCACCTGCCTCTACCAAGACTCACTTTCATTCAAGACTTAGTTCAATTATAATGTCACTGTGGCCCCGGGCTTTATTCAAGAGTGGCGCTCATTCAAGGCCCGGCGGTTATACAGGCCACTACAGTAAGAAAATATTAGGCCTTCTTTCAGCAGCAAATAAATGTATCACACTACCTCTAAATAGGAAATTACTACTGTTCAACATTTTCAGCATTGACTGTCTGAGGTTGGTGTGCTACAGGGCATTATTGTTCTCCATGTATGGTACATGAGATTATACATGTCTTGACCAACTCAAGTCGGTAAAAATGGGTACAGGCAGAGACCCATGCATAATCTATATGTATAATCCAAACGTCAGGATTAAGACCTGAGAGCAAATACCCTCGGGCCATTGGCTACTTAACAAATTTACCATGGAGTGCTGATTTCAACAGGTACCAGTTTTATAAAATTACCATGAAATAAATCCATGAAAATTGAAACAAACGGACTGGGTATCAACTCAATCAGCTATGTCCTTCGGCAAAAGGTGGTCTACGTCAATGCGCATAACTTAAAATTTTGGTGACACATTTCTACATGTACACAGGTTTAGAAGGCAACAGGAGCCTGGTATGCAGTCAGTCTTTGTGATGTTCATTAACTGCACAGTGCTTTATGTTTGCTGACTGGGAATACAGATGGTAATTCAATATAGCAGGCTGAGGTCACCACATGGGGCTAGGCAGTGCTACAGAATAACATCAACCCCATGTAACAACTCATTAACCACACTGGTAACCTTAAACTAGACTTTTTACTGGTGTGGTTTACGTGTAAACTAAAGGGTTCAGACAGGAGGTAACCTCCACACAGGGGATGTCATCAACAATAGACATTTTACATTTTACTGTTTTCTCAGTAAGGGGTTTAGACGGGAGTAGGGGCGCGCATGGGCTCCTTTGTGTCCGTTTATTTGCCTCTTCTGGGCTCAAAATACACGCAAAATGTCCCCTCCATTTTACAAGTCCTGGATCCGCCATTGGATCTGGCAGACGTGATGGACTATAACTCATAACAACAGAGTTAGAATTTTTGTAGATGTGGTAATATAATAAGGCATACTTCCTCTCTACTGAATTGACTGCAAAGAATGTAAGTGCCCCGCACTTTACGCCCTTTGCCCCTTCACCACGCACCAACAGACATACGACTATCTCTTCTTATCCCATTTGCCATAACTTCTTTTCTGTAGTCCCTGTGGGACAGTGGTCTATTCACCATCAATCTCACAACAGGGTTACGCTCGTTTCCTTCCGACCCCCTACCCTACACATGAGTAGTATATAAAAAAAAAGGCAGACTGTGTGCCTGACAAAGCATGACGGCGATGTTTATTTTCCCATAAGTCTGGGTTGAAGGGGGATGGCCTTGGGAGGGCTGCAGGAACAGGAACTGTGTGCTTATGGAGGGTACAGCCGTCTGGATTAGGCTGGGTCCACAAGCTTCTCCATCTCGACGTGCTCTTTGACGGGTTACTTCTCTCACCCACTGGTGGACGGCACAGGATCATGGTTTGCGCTGTCAATATGAGTTATCTGGATAGAAGTACAACAGGACACCCTCCCCTTGGTAGTTTTTCTGACATCTGATGAGAAGCCAGTCAATATATAATCTTGTCACCTCCAAGATTCTATTCTCATCACGACATAGCTATGGTTGCCCCAATTCAAGCCTGTTTTTGTTTATGAAAAGAGTTTTGCAGAGACGCTTCGGAAACGTGATTTACTTAGCTAAACACGATCCGAATGGTGCAGACACGACAGGGACTTCAACTATTTTCATCCTCCTCTGCCACAGACACACACATTTACTTTATATCCACCATGCCTCCAAGTATACATGTAGTCTAATCCGACCTTTGTTCATATTACGTGTGGTAAGGAAATGCCTGTGGTTGATGTCTTTTGTAAACTCTAGTCTATCCAAATATAAATCAAGAGTACACAGACAATAAACCGTGACCATGCCGGCCACTTGATCCTCTATGGTATAAATTATACATGCCTTAAATGCCTTGCCATAACATAATTTCCCCCAGTATCTATACTAAGGCAATGTTGATTCATTGGGGGATTGGATTTGTAAACTGGTGGAGAGAATTAAGGTGTCTCACTACAACGATTCGGGGGGCCTTAGTGATTGTGGCATTTGTAAATGTATTTATCTGGCATACAATCTCCAGGATACACACAGTGCCTAATAAGTCTACGTACCTTTCCAAAAGAAAATCCGGAAGGAAGACTTTCGAATTGTGAAATCAAACTAAAACTTTAATGAATATCATATCACAAAAGTCACGGAAGTCTCATGTAGACCCCTTGAAACTAATCTCAGAAATCATAACACTCTGACACCTAGCCATAATACGGTACCACCCACCCAGCCCTTATTCCCTCCAGGGTCTTTGTATACAAGTGGGGCCGCGTAGGTGTCCAGCGGCAACTACTTATCTGCTTGGAATGGGCTCAAACAGGAACTGCTTGTAGAGGTCTCAAGACTTGATCACTCTCCTCCACTCTGACCAATGGAGACTTAACTCAGTTGTACATGCTTTATGTGGGTTAAGGGGATAGACTTAGCCTTTGTTGTCTTTATGTTACGCCCATTGTGTGTAGGATTGGCTAAGAGCAAGAACTTCTTTGTTACTTATTTGAAACGGATTTGAACACAAGAACCCTTACCCTCATAATCCTGTTATTAAAAAAGAATAAGCTTATCACAACTTATCTAGAAAGGTCATTTTGCTTAGACTATAGACTATTAGTCCGTAAAACATGGTCACTTTCAACTAATGACTTAGCAGTACCTCTGCTTTAAATATGATAGACTGTACTCGCTTTGGAAGTCATCTTAGTCTTAGACACATGTTAATTCACTATTCATGGGCATGACATCTGCATGACGGCTAGCTGTGAAAATCAACTGTGGAGATGCAATATCCTCTCAGACGTTGACTTATACCATAAATACATGTACATGTACCTCATATTACGTATACATGATATATCGTAGCATTGTAAGTGACCAGGACAGGTTGGGTTGGCTCTGAAACGCACATTTGATATGATCTCACAACACCCCCCCCCCTCTCCGAAACCTAATCAACATGGTCATGTCCTTCCTATGCTCCTTTCCTGTACACCCCATATAGCCAGTGCACCCTTTGTCTTAGTCTATGCAGCCTAAGGTCGACTTGTTTTGAGACAAGTATCAGTGTGAAGGAGCTCCTTAAGGCGGTTGGTCGGAGTCAGGTGCTTACATCTATAGTAGGACTTGGAGGCAGGTCAACAGGTGTATCAGAAGCCAGGGGGGTGGGGGAGAGATGACGAGAGGGCTCCTCACCGACTCTGCATACCTGTGGTAAGGTCCTTAATGCAGTACTAAACCCCCACCCCCTATATGCATTCCCCTCATCAACCCTCGAAATTCAAACTGGTCCTGTTCTTTGCTATTCTAACACTAAAGCTGGTGGTTGACGGTTGGTGGTTGTTTGACTAGCCGCGTCAAGATCCGGGTGGGTAAGCTGAGGCTGTATACAGGTGTTCATTCTATACTAATACTCACAGTGGGACCTGGGGCGGGGGTAGTCATAGTCCTGGTAGTTCCTCCAGGATCTGTGCTGTGCAGCTCCTGCTGATAACGCTGCTGTGTGGGCATACATCTTGGTGTCCTATGGTACCTGGGCTCGGTACCTGAGGTATGTGCGTCTTTAGGCTGCCAGCACCTCCTCCTGTACCTTTGTAGGGTCCTGTAGGAGACTCCTCCAGTGGGAAGTAGGGTGCTGTATGGAGGACTTTGTATGTCCCTGGTGACAGTGGACGGGGGCAGCGTGCCGTGCCGTGACCATGGACTGACTGTGCACGAGGGAGCAGACCGGCCACAGGGGGACAGACAAGGTGGTGGGTGTGTACTGTGTGTGTGGGAGGGTGACAGAAGGGGGGAAGGGGGAGGGAGGGAGAAGGCATTTCCTTCTGAAGATCGTCTAACGAGGTTATTGTTACACCTAACCATTTCATCCCAGGCCCAATTTTTTTTTATATATGTTGAGTGTGTCCAGTAACATGGCTCAAAGAGTCACGGTCGGTAGGTCGGATTTGTTTTTTCCCCCATTTGGCAGAAAAGTCATTTTTCGGTAAAAATATGAAAAAAACATACAAGAAATGTGAAGAATATGTAAAAGGTATGAATTACTATCAACTGTATACCAATAGATCTAGATAACAACGGAAAATGGATGAAACATTTTGATAAAAAATTACTCTGCTTTTTTCCAAAAGTTCCTAAAACATTGTTGTATAAAAAAGGCCAAGGTCGGCCTGTTTTACTAGGGTCGGTCGGGTGACTGGAAACAAACCTTTTTTTTATACCTAAGCGCCATGTCGTACTGTAAACTCACGCGTATAAGCCAGAGACACGGGCGGGGGGGGGGGGGCTACTGCGAGTGACACAATGATATCACTTCAGAATTTCAAGACATTATATTGGTCATCGGATTGACTCATTGTATTGAGTTCACATCCCATCAAGGTTCCACTTGGGTGACTTTACAGCCACAATAATGCACTGAGTGGACCTCCCACCCTGCTCACAAGCATGGGCTCCCGTCCACTTCACTTCCTTTATCATCTCACGGTGTTTAAACACGTTATTTTCAGTACCAGTAAGTGCTTCTTAAGTTCTGTGTATAAATTGTAAATGTCTCGTAAGCTTTTCGGGAGTCAAGCTATTCTTGCACCTCATTAAGGTACAAAGGACGACGCTGACTTAAACATTTAACCTATTAATCTATTCATTCAAGTACAAGGACAAATAGGTTGCTCCAGGTGGCATGCTAGATCTATTTGGGACCTGACGTGAGGCAACACGTACTGAAAAGTTGTAGGTAGGCATTGACCGGTGGTAACTTTTACGTTTACATCCGTGGACACTACCGAATAATGTATTATTATCTGGACATGCCTTCGTGACATCATCAAATCTTTAGTTGTCCATCCTTGAGCCCTGACCTTGTGCCCCCATTTAAGGAGAGGTCGAGGTACCTAGCCAAGCCTGACGTCTTGTACCCAGTAAATGGGGATTCCTGCAGCTTACTGACAACATGGCCATCACCATCAACCAGGAACCCATCTGTAACCACCCCTCATCGTGCACAGGATAACTTTCATTTAGGGATACCACGTCTTACTTTAAATTAGGTAAAGGGAAGTAAGCCGAGAACTACCGGTAGTCTACCCGGTAGTTTTAGCGGCATATCTATACAGGGGACAT
Organism: Acholoe squamosa; assembly: GCA_949317995.1. Lineage (NCBI taxonomy): Eukaryota > Metazoa > Annelida > Polychaeta > Phyllodocida > Polynoidae > Acholoe > Acholoe squamosa. Next base: position 56,600,959 of record OX439036.1, on the reverse strand, counting down.
TGAATGGTGCCAAAGGGGTTATGAGTGAATTCTCAACATGAAATGATCTACATATGCTGGTATAGAATTATCTGCTGTTCACCTTTCACTAATGGATCGATCTGTACCACACTATCAACCTTTCCAATTTCTGTAATATTTTTGGCTCAGAGACATGAGTCATGGCCAATTCCTTAAAATCGACACAGGGACATGGCCATTTCTAAAAATCGACACAGGGACTTGTCAATTTCTTAAAATCGATAGGGTGACATGGCCATTTCTTAAAACCGACATGGGACATGGGGACCCCCCATCAAGGGCCCTTGTATACCGTGCTGTTTACCTTTCCATAATCTGCATGCTTCTGAGCCTACGGTAAGCCGACACTGTACGTAAATGCTGAGGGATAAGGCCCGACTTACAACGCATGACTGCTATTTTAACCCAGGCTGATGTCATCCTCAAACTTGAAGTAATAAAGTACTGCCAGAGACCAAACCACCCGACACCTCTCCCCCTCCCTCGACCACCACCAGTCGCTACCTTTATCATAAATATGCATATTGTATAGATTCTACCGCTGATGTCATCTTAGTTTTAACATGTTGCTTACTGATTTAATCAGTAGGCTAGCCTAAATCGTCGTCAACTCTAGACGTCGTTAACTACATAGCTCCCATGCTAGCATGACCTGTCAGCATCACCCCCCCCCCCAGCTGCACCCCATGCAACCCCAGCTCCCACCCAGACTATCTGACATCCGACATACTCTAGACGATATGGTGATCACTCCCACAAGGTGAAGCACGTGCCTGCAGCCCTTTCCAAATACCGGGGTATATACATACATATGTACCGAAGTTGTGGTTGGCGCAGTCCTACATGGAAAGGAGGGAATAATCTTTTGCCTTTGATTCACACTTAGTTGTGCAGTTTTAGAAAAGCAGGGATTAGATATGTCCATAGCAATCTTTGGACATATTGCTAAGCTGTGTACATCAGCTGAGTACAGCTGACACAGAGGGTATTTTTTGTACAGTTATTGACGTTGGAACATATACACTCTTCACCTTTTGTTGCCCTTTCACTGATGACATACTCAGGGAAAGGAACCTGGGGAACATGACTATTGCTACATTCATTGATCTAAGCAAGGCATTTGACACAGTAGACCACTCACTACTCCTACAGAAAATAAGGTACTTTGGAATTAAGGGAAAGACCCATAGTTGGTTACGAAACTATTTGACTGATCATTCGCAAAAGACAGTTGTGAATAACCGTCAATCCAGGAGTAGGAGGCTGGTATGTGGTGTCCCTCAAGGGTCAGTCCTTGGACCACTATTATCCCTGTTGTATGTGAATGATATTACCTATTGTTTAGGTGCATGTAAAGCAAGACTATATGCAGATGACACTGTTATTTATAGAGCTCACAGAGATTGGAAGACCGCTGAGAACGATTCACTGAGTTTGTTTTCTTTATGGTGTCTGCAGAATAAGTGGTCTGTCAATATGCAAGCAAAACCAAAGTAATGTTGTTTACCTCTACAAAAGAGAAATTAGATAATGTAATACTTAATGTCAATCTGTCTATAAATGACATAGTTCTTGAGACTGTTATGTCCTACAAGTACCTTGGAGTAACACTAGATGCTTACTTGAAAAATTATGTTTACTTGAATAATGTTTGTAAAACTGTTAATTTTCGGATGTACCAGCTGTCCTGTATGAGAACTTTTCTAACACAGAGTGCAGCACTAACGGTGCTAAGGTCCACAATCATACCATATTTTGATTATGGTGATATCTTGTTTATCAACACTGCAGATAAATATGTAAATCCTCTACAAACTGCCCAGAACCATTGGATCAAGATATGTTTACGAGTCCATCACATGACGGACACCAATTATTTATATTCATACTCTAGCAGCAATGCCCCTGCTGAAAGATAGGAGAATATGTCACTTAATGAACTATATGTACATTAGGTCTCTGAAAGCAGAATATAGGGACAATAGGGGCCTATCTACGAGAGCCTTTGATGGTCCAATATTGGCAGTTCCACAGGCAAACTGTATGGCATACAGGAAAAGTGTTGAATACTGTGGGGCAATATGTTGGAATGAATTATCAGCTGAAAGGCGACTAGCTGACTCACATTATCAATTCAAATAAAGCACTAAATCCTTAATGAAGTCTTTAGTTCCTGTGGCTACCTAGTGTTTCACAGGGTTTGATTATAGCCATTCGACATCATTTGTCTTTTCTGTTTCTTTTCCCTTATTTGCTCTCAAAGTTATAGATAAACCAATTAATTAGCTGATCTTTTACCAGGTAGGTCTAGAATTATCTACCACTACACCTTAGGGTGGGTAGAAGGCTTACCTTTCTTTATTGCCAGGGGTATATGACTTCTGACATTGTCAGTGCTGTATTTATGGGGTGTTTACGTAATCTCAGTTAACTCACAATTATCGTTTTCATGTATACTACACATATATGTTCGTTTATATTAACCGCTGCCAGCAATAAAGATAAATGTTCACAAAAAAGGGCCACTGCTGCCGTCGGGCAGCATCTAAAATGTCCCTAAACTGCCGCTGCTGTCTCAGGGCAGCATCAGTGGGCTGCCCAATAGTACTAACCTTTTTGAGAGCCGGCAGTTAAAGGGCTAAATCAGATGACCAGGGAATGTGTCCAATGGAGTGTGGTGGAAATAGAAGCCCCATGCATAGGGCTATGGGATCATCTGGTATCTCAACTGTTCACATACCACCCACTAATGTTATCATTGCATAACGTATACATCAACATAGTCCTGCAGGTATATAGTGAGTCATGAACCAGGCTCGCCCTCTCCAGCCCGACAGAGTACGGGCTGGCTTCAGACCTTCATCTGGGTAGATCGTCGCCCAGGCGGCGAAGCTCACTCCCCAATCATATTCCTAATTCTGGTAGTGACCCAGACTCAGCATGGAGAATGAATACACATTCCAGTTCAATCAGATCCTTATCTAGATCAAAGGGGGCAATAAAACAATTAACTGGAATACACATCCAGTGAAATATAGAGGTGACCCCAGGCTATTGAACTGAGTATCAATAGACGCTGGCCGAGGCTGGTCATGAACTATCCCATCACAGGACCACGACCATCTGCACCCTCTCCCTGCTGTACACCCTCTCCACCAGGGATCCGAACCACTGCTGACCGACCATCTCTTCCATCTACCTCGAGGCCAGTCACCGAACACCTCTAGCCACACCCGGGAAGTGTTGACGGAGACCCAGGGGGGTGGCCGACACCCTAACCTGCATTATCTGCTTCCACAAATATGTGGGATCCGTGAGGGGGAGAGTCAGGAGTGCAGGGCGAACTAGGGTCATGACCCTTGGGGTGGAGATCCCTGGATGTGGAGCCAATGGGTTTGAACATGATGCGGACGTTCATACCCTACACAACCAACGCCCTCATCACAAAACTAGAAACCGGGGCCATTGTCACAGACATGCATGAAGTGAGTCACAGGTGGAATATAGAATTTTTGTTTATATTCATTTAACAGTCGTATTAAACGCGGTACGTAGATTTCAGATAGCCGTTTATGAAAGATTTACACATTTAAATGTGTATAGAGGGAGAGACCCGGCAGTAGGACTACATCGGGCAGTGTAGACACCTGGTGGTTTTCCTAATACCTATAGTCCACTGGGACTCTTCGGCCGACTTTTGTGTAGGAAATGTATGGCCAAAGTTGGCCGAAGAGGCCAAGGTATTAGAACTGATGTAGATAGATTTGGTCCTCCCCTAGTCTATCTCACCTGCCCAGATGTCAAAATGTCTAAACAGCCCCTCCCCCGATAGTTTCAAATTCATGCTTGTAACGATATTTTTCTTTTTAAAAAAATATAGGGCAGCAATGTGCATTGCTCGTAACTCGAAAAGAAATAAATCAAAAGCCTTGATCAAGTCTAGCTTGTGCACGGGGGGGGGGGGCACTCCATATGTAGCCTATAGTAACTGTGACCAAGCTATTGTCTTAACTTAAATACCTTGAATTACTTAAATATCTTGAAATAATAGGTATAAGTTTTTACTATATTCATGTGTTGTACTATTGTCATGGTGTGATGGCACATGTCCGGGTACAGTAAGGGTACTACTGTCACTGTTGAGTGTGTCATAACATTTATATCATTGTACTGGATGGCCAAGGGCTGAGTTAACTTTAGGCCAAAAGGGATATAGTTTTTGACATGGAAAATTGACAAAACTTTCTCTGAAAAACGGTATGCTTTTGGGTCTGTATGAGAGTGGTCTCACGCTGATGGGGGTACCTTTCTCATCATTTTTAGAGAGAGTCCCACAAAAGGGGCATCGTTATTTTTTGGCCCGATTCACCCACAAAATTTTCTCTAAAAAGGGGCACATTTGTAGGGCCAACAGGGGTACCTTTTCACCATGTTTTGGGAGTGTGCCCCGCCAAAAGAGGTATGTTTTTGCTAATTTTTACCCGCTAAAATGGGTATGAAATTAAGGGCTGTGTAAGCACATGGTATCCATAAATTCGGGAGTGCCCCCCCCCCCCGGGAGCTTGTGGTATGACATCAGCACTCCCTCACCCAGGTTATTGGCACCACCAAGCCACTATACACATAACTCCCGCCAAAACTGCCCTATTCGCACCACACTGCCAAAAAAGTTGGGATACATGGATCAACATATACCTTAACCATTGCAGGCAAAAAGCGTCTTATGGCTGCCAACCAACTGACTCTGTAGAATATAGACAATGACTCAAAATTTACAAAAGTTGGTACTGAAATACCTTTTCCTGCAAGACCCCTACATCTCCTCCTTTAATGGCAGTACAAATTCATTCTTAGGCCACACCAAATAAAAAAAGTTGGTCTATGGATTTTCATTTTTAGAAAATGGAGCAGGAGGGCGAAATTGCTATTTTATTTTTTTAAGAAAATGTATAGATACTGGGTCAGGTCGTCAGAAAGTGTAAGATTTTGCCCTTCAAGGCCCTGAAAAACTAATTTTCTGTTTACTTTATATAACCTTAACAAAATTGTCAAGGTACATCTCCTCAGCTCAGAAGACCAAAAAATACCGATCTAGGCCATCCGGTTCCATTTTTATTGCTTGTTTTGTGTCATGTAACGTCCGGTACCAAAATAATGAAATATGGAGGTAATTGAAGTTGCTCTCAGTAATATAAAAATGTCCCATTATGCATAACAAACACATGAAATAACAAGGCCAATATGTCTATTATTGACTTCAATTACAGAATGGAACAAAATTTGAGTTATGCATGCACAGTAGACTGCCTCCTACATGATGATAAAAGTACCGGACGTTACGTAACGTCTGGTACTTTTATCAGAATTATTTCACATAAGCTGCTCTCATATGGAGACAAATGCTGGTAGACACACAATTTCTTCACCAAAGTAGGGGATGATAGGGCCCTTCATATAGGTAATAACAAAGATTTTGAAGCTTCATTTTTTCCATGTTTTATAACCGATTTAGATTTAGGTACCGGACGTTACAAATTACAGATTTCCATTTTGAAAGACACATCATGAAAAATTCTCACTTAGTAACATGTCCAAACCTCATGGAAATGATACCTATGATCATATACAATACAAAGAATTTCTTTGGGATACTCTATAGTGTTCTTTATTCAATACAGGACACTTGTAAAAAATACAAAAAGTATAAAAAAGAACAAATTTGGCCATTTTTTCACTTCGGCAGGCTATAAGTCCTAAAGTCTTTAATGGATGACACAAATTTACATTTTTCTGATAACCCTAAGTGTTCTCTATCAAATGAGTCTATGTAAGACAAGATTGGTTCACAACTTCTTTCTCCAGAGCCATAAAAGTCCAAAATGACCCCAAAACACAAAATCTACTGCTTTCTGGAGACCTGACCCATCTGTCTATGGATTCTGCATATCAAAAAAGTGGAGAGGCTATTTTTTTTTTTTTGGTTGGGGGGGGGTGGGGTTCCTTTGCTCACATTTTTTTTCTAAATGCGATAAGGCTTATATAATGAAACAGGTGATGTTTTTACCTATCCAATGAGTTGTCTGCCATTTCTGTACCTTCACTGACTGACCCTGTATTAAAGCTGCTTGTTAAAAAAAGGAAATCTCCAATTTTCCAGAAAATGATGTGGGCGGAATCCATAGACAAATAAATATTGTTAAAAAAATCAAATTTGCTTTTTGGAAAATAAGGTGCAGGAAATCCATAGACCAATATTTTAATTTGGTGTGGCCTTATATATAATTTTTTTTTAACCTATTCGCACCACCAAAATGAATTGATGTTGTGCCTTCAAGCACACAGGGTCAGTTATCTACGAAACACAAGGACGTATCCATGTCCATACATGTACCAGACCTCCAACACTTAATAAGATTGAATGTGTGTTATCACAAAAATCACTTTATAGACCCTTTTTTTTATCTTTTTGTACACTTAAGTTTTTAATATTGCTCAAAACTGAAATTTATGATGATCTAATATTGATCTCCATAATGTGCTACCTCAAAACGATATATTACAATGGCTTGTACTCCTATTATTAACAGAGATAGCAATTGTCAAGTTAAACATGCCGGTAATGCCAGTACCGTAATCTCCCGCGTATAAGGCGCAGCCCGCGTATAAGGCGCACCTAGAGTTTTGGAAAATTCTCAAAAAAATGAAAAATTCATAACTTTGGTTCTACTGAATGAATTTTCAAAATTCAAAAACCTATGGGTAGCTTGGGCCACCTTGGGCCCTCCTGGGCCCCATTTTGTCCCATTTTGACCAAGGGGGCATGTAAGATATCAAAAGAAAGGTCTTGGTGTCCCCCTTGTGGATCCAATGAGAACTAAAACCCCCCATATAAGACGCGCCTTATCTGCGGGAGATAACGGTACCAGGACTAAACACGCAAATCTGCGCTCCCCTTAAGACTTGTGGTGTTTATTCTAACAGTTAGTGGACACAGTCAGACAACAAATGGGCATTTATGCACTATTGGCCCTTAAAGGGTTTAGCTGTTCCTTAAGGGGTTATGTTGAGCGAGCTGGAACTAATCCTGCTCACACCTTTCTTTGTTTGTGCCATATCATAATGACACCTATGGTAAACATTCCCAGTCATGTTACATACCTCTTCATGGGCCAAACTTGTTAGACTACATGAAACACACACTTAGCATTTCACTATATTCTAATGTGCCCATGATAGCCAAACTGCACACCATCAGCAAATGTAGTTACTGCCCATGCAAGTGTGTAATTTTTATTGTTCTATTGTAGCAGAATCAGGGTCCAGTTACCATACATATAAATATGCCATTCACTCAAGTCAATGGCATAATTAAACTACTAAACATACACTGCTTCCAGTAGAAATAGATGGAAACAGCTGGAGCCAATGGGTGGACAGTCAATATGTGGTGTAGGGGGCATGTTCACAACAGTCGCCGTTTGGTGCAAGGTCGATCGGAGGGAAAAAGTACTGCAGATCCATACCCCACAAGGCATGGTAACTAAAATAAAAGACGGCAGATCGCTGTATTTATAGTAGAGTTCTCGTGCATGCACAGAATTAATGAGGGCAAGAATTGTCACGCCAATTTCAAAATTTCTATCTATGATTAGAAATTGTCATCTGACAGAGGGCAAAGGGTCTTGATTTCAGACGCTTTGCATTCATCCTGGAACCTTTACTATTGGACTCTATGAGGAATTGACTTGAGAAGAAATTGGCTTATATATAGGTTTCAATGGGGAATGAATAAGTTTGCTTTTTAGCTGTTTTTCACATTGACATTTTGAGGTTTATTTTTATGAATAAATATAAATCTGTTTTCTTTGAACTTCTGTCACAGTAACGATATGATCCTTTTCTACTTATATTTGATACTTTTGTTATACAATATGCTCATTTTTTATGGAAAATATGCAAATTAAAAGTTGATACTGTTTGATGTGAAATGGACCCTGCCTTCCCAACAGCCTTGACTCAGGGAGACCCTGAGGCAATGACTGAAAATGAGGGGACCCAGTCATCTCCTATAACTCTTTTCGAGTTAAAAAGGTCATTCACTGAAATTTCCTGGTTTAATGTCAAGTGTCCCATCGAGGGTGGTAAATGGGTACTAAAATTGCACTGAAGACAAGGTGAGATGTTTAGACACAACCTCAGATTTGTTTGCTTTCATAACTACCTCCCTGCATCCAACACCAACTTCCTCTCCGTCACGCTATTAGGACACTACATGGCCTGTACAGATCATGGTCACATTTTCTCTCAATTTTCCTGAATAATTTTGAGTGTACACGCCCCGTCATACAGCCTGAATAATTTTAGACAGAAATTCCTGGAGTGGGGTAGAGGAATTTCTCCACTAGACTAGTAGACCATGGAGTGTCCTACTCTTTTAGGTGTAACACCGTGTCCGGGCACCGTGTATTTTATCAAAGGGGTATAACATTTGGAATTGGCACCGTGACTGAGTGCGGCAAGAGTAGGGCCAATTACTAGTACCGGCTTCTATTGGTGTGTTTGATTTTCCTTGACTAATAAGTCCCTACTCTGTGGACTTGGAGACATTGATCCGTTAATCCTATACCATACCTGCACAGGTGTACACACACACAAGTCCTCAGATATTGGTGTGGGGGCGGGGGGGGGGGGTACCTGATGTGTACAAGACCTGGCTAGTTATTGCTATTGCTGCCTATGGATATTATGTTCAATAGTACCCGGTGAGCAAATTGCATGTGGGCTCGGTTTTCTCCATACATATGCAAATACACCTAGGCTACCCCGGTACATCAGACTTTGCATATTTTCCTGCAATGCCCTCCAGCATACCTCTGGTATGCGTCTTCACAGTAATTTTTGCCTCATCGCTGGGGTAGGACCAGTTCAATGGCTGGTCTAGGTGGCCCCTAACAATGGTCCATGTCGTCAGCATGTCATTTTGGAGGTCTTGAAGCATGTTATAACATCATTCATAAGATATGCATTCTCCTCAGACCATGTTATCATGATTACTCAAATTACATACTTTTTGAGTGAAATTTTGGCCGACTAGAAGAACATTTTCCCTGTGGCAAGGTCAAGAAAAGATGTCACAGTAAGTTCTTCTTGGGTCTCCTATGAGTCCTATGCGCCATTTGTCTTAGAATTGGTGATTTTAACGTGCCATAATTTATCATTAAAATCTGTATACTACCTGGTAGTGCGCACTACGAGGCCCTTTCAAAACCCGGGGATGAGCAGGTAGTTTACGCACCCATCGGGCTTCTAAATAGGGAACACTGCTATGAACAAAATACGTTTGATCTCACCAAGTTCCAATACTATAGTGCAGTGCACGAATGAAACGTTCTTCAATTTTCACCACCTTTCATTGCAGTGAAATATCTTCAGTCTGAGCACCTGTTTTCTAAACAAGTTCGACCAGATGGAGTTGGCTGGTGGGTAATCAGGGGATCAGGAGTGTCTGGTATGCCCTGATCCCTAGACACACACCAGGGTCATCCCAGTGGGACTGTGAAGTGTGTGGGGGAGTGAGGTGATGGTGCATTCCAGATCACACTCCTATCAGGCAAAAGTGTAACAAGGGTGAAATGGAGACCATCTGTATATGTGCTGGCGTATGGCTATAAGCAGCTGGACAGGTTGGTATCGGGAGGTCCGTCCTGCCTGGAGGTGGTCCCTGATTACCACCAGTAATGCCTCCAGTACCACAGACAAACTGCTGCGTTCTATGTTTCTGTGGTGGTGATTAAATCTGGGTGTGTGGCACAGCCATTTCTATTGATGTCTACCGGTACTTGCCTAGTTAAATCTATGTGAAGGAACCAACTTGAGTACAGCCATGTCTCACTTTTCTGGCCACCTCCGTTTCAGATAAAAATTGACTGGTTCCTGAATCGGCTGGTTCTTTGAATCAGAATTATAATAGAATTCAATGGTTATAATTCAATCTGTTAAGAGAGATTAGTGGCTGGTTAGTGAATTGGCCGACTTTTTGAAGACCGATATATTGAGACACGACTGTACAAGTTTTTACAGACTTGATAAACAATCTTACCCAAGGAAAACACTGACTGTTCAGTCATAGGCTAACAGGTAGTATAGACTATAGCTGTATTTAGCATGTGCATTATAAATCAATATGGGATCAGGCAATGATACGGTTTAAAAAGTTAAGCTGCATTACAGCACCTGGATTCGAATTGGTTCTCCCCTTGGTAGGGCTTGGGACCTTTTGGCATTGGGTTTTTCATATTGGGGTTAAAAAGCATTTTGCCTGTCTTTTCCATATGTGCGACCCCCCCCCCTCCACCCCTTTTCCTTGTAGTTTTTTTTTTCTCTTGTGTTTTCCCTGTTTTTGCCATTTTCTCAGTTTCTTATGTTTTCCCTGTGTTGTATTCAATTCCACAGAATGACTGAATAAGCGATGCAGATTAACGGTAAAATGTTTTTGCTTTTGGTGAAGTCCTCTCTCAGTATCTCACCTAGAGTCCATGTACCTTGGTATTTGAAAATTTTCCTTCGTGTTTTATTGGGCCCCTTTTTTTGAGAGGACTTTAAAATAGGCATGGGTCGTGTATCATAAAAATGGTTAAGGCTAGGGCACAGCCCTAAGATACCTATGGTCAACTGTGTTCTATGTGCTATGCTAAACTATGCTATAACTAAATGCTGACAAATAGTGAGTAATTACTGACATATATTGACTAATTGCTGAGAAATGTTGACTAGATACTGACAAGATGGAGCAGGTTAGGTCTAAGACCTAAAAGACCCGAGTTTTTAATGCAATTTTCAATGCTATTTTCAATTCAATTTTCAATATTCAATCAGATATTGACAAATAGTTAGTGATTACTGACATATGTTGATGAACTGCTGACGAATAATGAGCAATTACTAACATAAATTGATTAATTGCTGACAAATAGTGCATTATTACTGACATATTTGCTGACAATGCATCATGACATCCATAAAAGGGTTAACTGCACATCAATGCCTTGTCTATCAATAAAGGGTTGACTGTGCATCAATGCATTATGCTATCCCTAAGGGGTTAACTGTGTATCAATGCATCATGCCATCCATAAAGGGTTAAGTGCATCAATGCATCAGGTTATCCATGAAGGGTTAAATGTGCATCAATGCATCATGCTATCCATAAAGGGTTAACTGTGCATCAATGCATCATGCTATCCATAAAGGGTTAACTGTGCATCAATGCATCATGCTATCCATAAAGGGTTAATTGTGCATCAATGCTACATGCCATTCAAAAAGGCTTAAAGTGAATCAATGCATCATGCCATTCATAAAGGGTTAAAGTGAATCAATGCATTATGCCATTCATAAAGGGTTAAATGTGCATCAATGCATCATGCTATCCATAAAGGGTTAACTGTGCATCAATGCATCATGCTATCCATAAAGGGTTAATTATGCATCAATGCATCATGCCATTCATAAAGGGTTAAATGTGCATCATGCTATCCATAAAGGGTTAACTGTGCATCAATGCATCATGTTATCCATAAAGGGTTAACTGTACATCAATGCATCATGCTATCCATAAAGGGTTAAATGTGCATCAATGCATCGTGCCATTTATTAAGGGTTAAATGTGCATCATGCTATCCATAAAGGTTTAACTGTGCATCAATGCATCATGCTATCCATAAAGGGTTAATTGTGCATCAATGCATCATGCTATCCATAAAGGGTTAACTGTGCATCATGCTATCCATAAAGGGTTAACTGTGCATCAATGCATCATGTTATTCATAAAGGGTTAACTGTACATCAATGCATCATGCTATCCATAAAGGGTTAACTGTGCATTAATGCTACAGTGAGTGAGTAATAGATGTTTAACGCCATTTCGACAGCTAAGGTCATATTCATGGCGAGAACTACCTTACACAATTTCACAGGGGAATGTGTCAGTGCCCGCGCATATGTGCACCACACACATCCCGAGGGGATAGGAAAGAGAAGAAATAGACCCTTTTAAGTGGGCTAGGGAGGCCCGCATTAATGCTACATGCCATTCATAAAGGCTTAAAGTGAATCAATGCATCATGCCTTTCATAAAGGCTAAAGTGAATCAATGCATCATGCCATTCATAAAGGGTTTAATGTGCATCAATGCATCATGCTATCCATAAAGGTTTAACTGTGCATCAATGCATCATGCTATTCATAAAGGGTTAATTGTGCATCAATGCATCATGCTATCCATAAAGGGTTAACTGTGCATCAATGCTACATGCCATTCATAAAGGCTTAAAGTGAATCAATGCATCATGCCATTCATAAAGGGTTAAATGTGCATCAATGCATCATGCCATTCATAAAGGGTTAACTGTGTATCAATGCATCATGCCATTCATAAAGGGTTAAAGTGCATCAATGCATCATAGGGAAGTATGTGCGGCCCCTGGACAGCCTGCTAATCCTGTAAGGATCACAGTGTGAATCAATGCATCATAAACCCTATGCACTACCCTATGTATACCCCTATAGAAACAGACACCAGTGCATTAAAGGGTTAAAATTGGTTTTCACGGCTATATCCAGGGTGAGTAGATTGGCTATGGGACTGCATATAACATTCTCTTTTCTTTATTGACTGGCCCCTCTATAATCCTATCATTACAAAAGTGGTGTATGTGCCCATAACAAAGGCTGTGGTGGTGGCAAGACTACAGTAGAACGTCTACTTTACACCAGGGAACTTGGTATATTCCAATATCCTATGGGCATCCTATGCCCATAGGATAAAAATAATCTATCGAACTACGGAGAGAGGTCTTACAGCACCTTTCTCGTGTCAGTTAACCACTTACACACGCCCTTTGGCCAGTAGGTCCCTACAGATTTATTCCAAGTGGGGCCTAGTGGTAGCCTACAGATTACGTTATCAGGGATTTTGTGATAACCTGGCATGTTGTGACTCCATACTATGTACTGATAGGGTGGCCTGTGTAGACCTATAAGACTATATCTATTTATATGACCTTATCACATAAATGTGACATTCTGCACACATGTAGTGATTGGGCATTTGTCTGTTACTTTCCAGTCTCCTTCTTTTCTTCTTTCATTTTTAAGCAAACACTAGCGTAGGGGCAATTAAGTCGAGAGCCCCCACTCCCGGAAAAGGTATGCCTGTGGGTGGACAGCAAGTCTGTATGTTTTAACCAATGTTACTCTGCCAAGTTGGTAGAGTAACTTTCCCCCCACTGCTGTGAATTAAGTACCAGGTACTCACTTTTTTGCTCCAAAATTTGGTCCAGCATTTGTTGAAGTCTTTATCTTGTTGATTAGGCAAAAAAAAAAGAAATGCTTCAGGTAATTCGACCCTACCTAGCAAAACAGGGCCGACCCTAACTTTTTTCTCCATTTTTGAAGAAAATACGGGTTTTGGCTAAGTTTTCATTCAATCTAGTCATCCCTGAGTCGATTTGACTCGCCCCTGAGTCACCGTGACATGTCAAGAGCCTTTGAAGCGGTTAAAAATATTTTACAAAAAAATTTTTAAAAAAATCTGACTTTCCCTATCTAATTTTTTTCAGCATGTTACTTGAAACACACAACTTTTCTTTTTGCCTTATCATGTTATTTTGAACAAAATCAGTGGAAATCAAGAAATCAGTGGAAATCAAGAAATCAAGACCCTTTTTTTAGTGTGCAGCACAACTGACACCTCAAACTGCCATTTTGGCACTGTGGCTGTGCAAGAGCAGTGCAGCACTTGGGCTCTCCCATCTCCCACAGCAATACAAGTCTGGATTACTTAGGACTTCAAACCCACCAATGCCCCCCTGTTGATGAATAATGACCACTCCCTATGCTATGGGTACGCTATGGAAATTTTGGTCAAAAACTTGACCCTTGGGCTTGGACTTTGGTAGGAACATTTTCATAAAAAAACTTTTGAAGTACCCGATCATCCTTGTCGGCCACACATAGCCATCGGTGTACCAGTATGTACAACATGTGTGATATGAACTACCGTAATCTCCCGCGTAGAACAAATTCCTGGTGCGTCTTATAGGATTATCTGAAGTTTGGGGTGCGTCTTATACGCGGGGTACTTTTACTATAGAAATGTACTAATCTTACAAATTTCAGCCTTACGATGTGCGTCTTATACGCGAAACAGCCATTGGCAAGTAAGGGTTGCATCTTATACGCGCACTGCATCTTATACGCGGGAGATTATGGTAGTTATGGACCATTCGCTCTAGTCTACTGTCAGTTCACCCTGGACAATTCACTCTACCCCCTGGACTATTCACCCTACTACTAAGACTTGAAATGAACATCTAGATTTTTTATTATAACATCCCTTAAGATCTTATAGAATTTGAGAAAAAAAAAACAGCCATAGTGATACTGTCCGTATGCCGTAGAACTACACATGCCCTAACTAGGCCAGAATATCTGCTTGCTTACAGGCAGAATCCAAAGGTGTCTGTTGGTAGTCTATCTACTCTGCCAATCTGGCAGAGTGCCCAGTTCTCACAGAAGTACTTACTGTCAGGCCCAATGCTTCCACCAACACTTCCCTCAATGTATATCCAAAGATTCACAATACACAACGCGCTTGAAATATTTATGATAATTAATAATCCAGGGGAATTTCAAATGTCCCTCCCTTACTCTAAAAACATTGTCGGTCATCTTGAATCCAGGTGTAGCCACCTAGTGCCATAGAGACTACACTATTCTTGGTTGGTTAGCCCTTTGTTTCAAAAGGAGGCTAACACCAGGTAGGCCATTGAGGTAGTGATATCTAAGCTCAAGATAAACATGTCAGATTTATTGGATATATCTCATGCTTCAATCATTATAAGCTGATGTACATGAAAACTACATGTTTGTGAATAGGAGGGAAAATTTCTAGGAATCGACAGTGAGTACTTAGTTCAGACTAGCCAAGTGTTTGTGCCACTATAGACTTGTATACATCTTGTATCCTGCCTGTAAGCAGGCAGGTATTTCGGCCTAGCCCAAACTTCCTAAGGCTAAAGATTTGAAACTGTTGATTTGTTTTATTACCTGTACCACTTTTTATAACATTATCTGTGGTGCTAAAAAGAATCTCATGTACAAGTAGTCCGTGATTGTACACTGTGTAACATAATGGGTCTAGACCCCTAATATCGACAGTGTGACATGGCCTTTTCTTAAGTTAAAATCGACAAAGGACATGGAGCTTCTAGGGACAAGGACATAGGGCAAAAAAGATAGTGACCGGGGACATGGATTTTTCTTAAAAACAAAAAAAATTGTGACAGGGGACATGGACTTTTCTTAAAATCAACATGTGACATGGAGCTTAGTGACAAGGACAGAGGAAAAATTAAGTGACATTTAACATGGGCTTTTCTTAAAATCGACAAGGGACATGGGGACCCCCATCTAGACCCCCAACATATTACTTGTCTTTGCCTCTACCTACTAACCTAGAGGTTGTGAAATTTAAAAAATTGAAATTGAATTGAATTAACCTGAATGGCGGTGTCAACATTTGTTTGAACCCCAAGAAGTGCCTCCCACGGGAGAAATCCTTAAATTTCTAGCCCCCCCCCCGGGCCCAGCCTGTCCAAGGACCAAAGCCAAGGGCTACAGCCCATGTCCATGACATGTGTGGTGAGGGCCGGGGGTGAGGGGCAGGGGAGGCTACAATTAGGCATGGCAGTGTCCTTAAGAGGGCGCCCCAGGCACTGTTCCTGCTACAGCAGCCATTTCTGCCCGAGTTCTTCTGTCTGGGTATGGTCAACTTTGCCCCACCCTGGAGGAGAACCTATAGTGATATTTGAATAATTCCAAATGCTATGATTGCCTACAACACCTCTAGTTTGAGTATCAGGCTATAATTTTAGTAAAAACAAATTATCAATGATATATATCAGAGGTTCAAAGTTAGGTTATGCTGAAAAACTGACAAAGTTGCTGATACTCTCTAGCCACTATATAAGTGATGGAAAGTCATTATTTTTCTATATAAATCAGTCTTATGTTCATTGATTTGTGCATGGCAGTGTTTGTGGGAAAGTAAGGTGTAGAGCAAGGTTGACCCTGAAATTTTGGCTATGTCCACTTTCCTGGTCTTCAAAATTAGGAAAACGTCACAAAATATCTAAAATGAATCAATGATGTGATAATATAATATTTTCCCTACAAGGAAAACCTAACGGCATCAAAATCCATTGACAATTCAATGACTTATGACCATTTATATTGAAGATGCCAAGTGTGCTTTTTTATCATTTTCTGTGAAAACTCCCTCTGACAGCCTGTACACAATCGCCTCTTGTACAAAATCTACTGACATTAGGAAGATAAATCTAATTGATTCATAGAGGGAAAATGTTGGGCTTTGTTATGACCAGTGATAGATAGCTCTGTGATGACATTTTCAATTTCTTAGATTCTTGCCAGGACCCCATGTTCGGGCAGATTCAGGGCAATTCTCAGTGAAAAGCCTGTTCCAGACAGCATCTCAACATAATGGATTTTGCTATCAAACCCTAATAAAAACACACTTTTCGCACTTCTAGCATCCTAAAGTATTGATAAATTTTGTTTTTTGAATTTTTTGAAAAACAATTTTTAACCCCCTGCCATGCCTACTATAGGCAGTGACGTAACTCCCGTTCGCGGTTCTGGCCGCCACAGCCACTCATAGTGTGATTAACCCTTTGAGGGACACTTTTTACCTCACCTATCTTCAAAAGTCAATTCTGAAGCTATTTATTGGAATATCAAGACAATTAGGGTGTCATATTAACAGGCTTGATGAGATCTATCACATGCATATAAGTTATCAATGATTGGTTGAGAAAAAAATAAGGGTTTGGTCAAGTGAAATTAAAGCCCAACTTTGGAGGCATTTTATTGTATGAAGATCAAGTTGCTCATAAAAATAACTAGTTTGCACGTGTTCTACGGTTAAAAATGTTATAGAATATGCCTTAACATTTTCATTTAGATATGGACCACTATGTTTTATAAGCAACCCCAACATCCTCACCTACAAGCTCTGAGAAGGGTAGGCTGGGACCACCTCCCACACCTCCCACCCCCCCACTGCACCACTACTCTAGCCTAGGTCCTTCACTCCAGGGGCTACATGGTTTTTCTTCTGTAGTACTGACCAGTAGGTCCTTTTAGTGAACATCTTAAGAGAGGACTGACTAGCAGGATTTCTCTATGAAGTAGAGGGGAGGCCAGTACACAAACAGGGGACTTCTTCTGAGAGGGAGGGTGATGCAGAGGCAGAGGACTTCTCAACAGCACATGGGGGCTAGGTGTGAACCCATCTAGTCATGTTAACTGCTTATCTACTTTTTCTATCCTAGAGTTTTTAAAATGGAAGGCAATAGTTGAACAGGGCGAAACATGATAATTGGAAATGGTGCCCTGTATTTTAAGATAAGCACTATATTTTGCTTTTTAAAACTCATGATCCTTTGCTGACCAAGGATATTCCATAACTAAAGATATTAAATTTTTTTCAACGGAAGTAGTCATTTATCTAATTTCGCAATATTGACCTATGACCTTGACCTTAGACAAGGTCACCATATGCAAGGTCTTTTGGTGAGCTTAGACCCATTCTTTATCTCAAATTTCTAGTCTTGATATATCATGAGATGTGTCAATTTTACTCCAATCTCATAACATTGACCTTAGAATGACCTTGACCTTGGGCAAGGTCACCACATGCCTGTTCACACTAATCACTGAAAAAGCCTTCAACTATGTTTTATATCAAGTTTCTAGCTTTAGTTTTTCATAGGAAGTAGTCATTTACCTAATTTCACAACATTGACCTTTGACCTTAAAATGACCTTGACCTTGTCCAAGGTCACCACATGCACAATCACATCCGCCTCGTGATGACCTTCGATCTACTTTTATATAATTCTAGCTGTAATAGTTCATGAGAAATGGGCATTTAACTGATTAAATGACTCCTGATGCCAGCTAGAATGATCACGAAATCTGGATCACAATTAAACTCTTAACTATGGTTAATTGTGGCAGAACGATAGACAGAATTTCAGATCTTTGAATGGCCATAACTTTGCTTCAAATTAACATAAAGACTTCATTCAAAAAGCAAAATCAATCAGTTTTGTGAGATCTATCCATAGATCATTAGCTAGAGTACATAGAACCAAGTCCTAAAAATTAGGTAAGTGCCTACCTACTACAATACAGAAAACGTATATCAAGAAAAACTCAACGGCCATCGTATATTATCATTACATAATAATGCGAATTCGTACCAACGCTCTATATCTAATTAGTATTATAAAAGAACTCACCTTGGCTATCAAGAAGAAATCGTGTCAGAAGACTTGGAGAACTTTTTTCTAGAGTTGTGCAGAACTCTTGAAAAGCTTCTTGGCCTTTCTGTGACAGGAGGTCTAAAAACACATGAACCCGTTGCGTTGTTTCATGTGACAGTAATATCTCACGTTCCTCTGCATAACTGAAAACTCCTCTCTTAACCAGGTAAGGTAAAACTTGATTTAAATTAAGTTCTCGAACTATTATTGCTGTGTGTTTATCGAGCAGCCGGGCATGCACTCTCTTCCCCGCCATCTTGTGAAGTGCGCAAGGGGTTGTTTATAAATCTTGATTCCAATGAAGGAACATAAAAAGACCAATATTTTTTTTAAGTTTATCGCGTCAGTAATCGAAAGTCTACAAGAATCAAGTAAAATATGAATATATTTACAAATCTAATGATCCCAACAACTGAAAATATCCCTTTGATATGGAATCACAGTCATTTCTACTATTGATGTACCGTTCCCAAATCACCCCTTTCGAGTTTCCTATCAACAGGCAACTAGTCCCCACAGCTATCTCTCAGGAGGCCCAGTGTACTTTGCAAGCAAACTGCAACGCTGTCATCAATGCTGCCATCTAGCGATCAAAGAGGGAAACAGAATTTATCTCAAGTTGAATACGAGAGCCCCATAGGCTTAACCAAGAAACTCTGTATCACACCCCACAGTGTGATAACCCTTCCCCGTATCACACTCCCTGGGAAAACATCCAAAACGGTCAAATAACTGATGATAAAATCATTTCTAATGCCAAATAAATCGAATTTTGAACATATCTGACTAAATAAACTTGAGATAAATACAAAGGAGCACTTGAATTGGTCAGCACTGAGGGTTATCACACTCGGCTACGCCTCGTGTGATAACCCTCAGTGCTGACCAATTCAAGTGCACCTTTGTCTATTTATCGGCAGCGCCCTCCCGAGGACAACTGGGGTGCTTCTTAACGTGTTGTCTGAAACCGAAACTGTGTAGCCCGGGCTCTGTCTGTGAAGTATCGCGCATGTTGATGTATCACGCACCGACACTTACAGATGCTCAATTTCAAAATCGTTCAACATATTTTAGAAATTCTTTTTGCAGTACCTTCCCACACCATTTCTCCTTACGTTCCAGTGCAATTTTCTTGTCTGGGCTATGTAAAAGTTGCCCAGTTTAACTCTCTATAAAACTGTCCTATACTTGTCATTTCTATGATAAATATTGGGGGTGTGGATGGGGGTCCCCCATGTCACATGTCAATTTTAAGAAATGGTTATGTCACATGTCACTTAAATCCCCATGTCCCATGTCACCTCTAAGAACCTCTCATGTCACATGTCGATTTTAAGAAATGGTTATGTCACTTGTCACTGAAATCCCCATGTCCCATGTCACCTCTAAGAACCTCTCATGTCACATGTCGATTTTAAGAAATTGCCATGTCACCATGTCAAATTTAGAGGTCCACACCCATAATATTAATTGGCCACCCCTATAGAGAACAATGCTAAATTTCATCATGCTTATATCGCGCATATCATGCTCTAATATAGCGCACATGTTATGGAACATGAAATAAAATTCTACAAAGAAATAGACCAAACCAAAAGGGTCCAAAGTATAGCTGTGTATGTCATGCAATTCTGACAAAAGTTGTGGGACCCCACTCCTCACCTTAGGGGCTGTGTACAAATGACGTCATGCTTTTTTTGACCATTTTTGACCCCCCCTCCCCCCCTTGTCATGTTTCGTCATACAACACTTGACCCCCCCTTTAACATGACGTCATGCAGAGATACCCCCCCCCCCCCCGCCCAAAGTGCATGAATAGTGTACAGCCTAGATAAACAAATTGAAATGGTTCAAAGGGACATAATGGGTGTATATTGGCAATCAAGGATACATGCAACATAAAACAGATGAACTAGCACTGATCAACAAAATTAATGAACAGAAAAACATGCCGAACACTGTCAGCATCAGCTTATGAGTCCCTATATGTGGATTGAATTTCCGTGCCTTATACACGGAGTACTATGCCTATGGTATTGATCATACACAAGTATTTCCTGTCACAAAATATCCTGAAAAAAAATCCTGTCTAGATCAATAGTCTAATACATGATAAAAGAAAAGGGATCAAATTGGATCAAATTGTCAGAAGACCATCAATTGCAATCAGACATACAAAGCAGTCAGTTTTTACTGTAGAACCTGCATATAAGGCATATCCCCTAGAGTCTCATTCAGACAAAGGAGAGTAAGGTTGTTTGTTTCCAAGGGAGAAATGATTTTGACACCTCAAGGTGGGGGAGGGGTCAAAAAGATGTTATGCCTTTTCAGTAAGAAAGCCTGTGAATTATTTTAGAACAAGGGGGGTGACCAGGGAAATTGCAACGTGTCAAAAGGGAAGGGGTCAGAAAATTTTCTGCACCTCTGCATGGAAATCTACTGCACCCCTCGCAGTCAATAAAACATGTGGGACCAAGGCCATTGCTGTGAAAATTGCTGCCGGGCCTGCAGAAATGACCAGACTGTGGGACCGAATGACTGACTGTAATCTCAAGACCTTGTGTTCTTGAGGAATCCGGTACTGCCAAAATCAGTCTGAGCCTGCAGAACATTAATGTCTGCAGGACAGAATGGCCCGTTGATAAGTAATGAGAAATCCTTAAGTTACCAATGGGTTTTTGAATTATGAAATATATCATATAGAATAGAATTTGGGTCATTTTGACGCTTTGTACCAAATTCTCATGGCCAGGGAGCTTCTTACCTGCAGGGATCAACCTATACGTGGGGTCCTATGTATGGTAAAACGTGTCCAACTAAAAGGGTATTTCAAAGTGTTACGGGGCCTGGGTTAGAGGTAGGATAGAGTAGGCCTAGTCAACCAACACTGACATTGATGGGAGTGATACTCTTTGAGTGGGATGTCTGAGGAAAGCATGCCTGTATTGGTATTTCATATCAGATGAATGCATTAAACTTCCCTACCTTTACAAATCTTTTTTTCTTGATAAAACTTGTGATTTTTTGATGACATGATGTCATACAGCCCATGACCCCCCCTCCCCCCCTTGTCATGCTTGGTCATGGGGAGTGGGACCCCCCCTCCCCCCCTCCTGCATGACGTCATTTGTACACAGCCCCTTAGGGAGTGGTCATTATTTATCAACAGGGGGCGGGTGGTGGGTTTTCGCGCGGACTCGCGAAAATTTTTTACACCCCCCCTCGACGCAGTCAAAATTTTTTGCGCCCCCCCCCCCGCACCGGAGGCGTGGAGAGTTTTCGCGCCCCTCTTTGATCTATAGTAGCACGCAGGCTTTTTTGCTAACAAGAGGGTGAATTTTTTTTAGCCTCCCCCAAGAGGGGTCAACATTTTTTTAGCCCCCCCTCGGGAGGGGTCTGAAAATTTTACGCCCCCCCCTCAAACCCACCCCCACCCGTTGATAAATAATGACCACTCCCTTAGAGCTGTGACAGCAGTCATGCTGACCCTTGTTGTTTGACACGATACTCACAGCCAAAGGTGTGAATGCATGTGCGCGATACAAGCTTTATGGCCGTATTCCACCGAAACCGATTCTTGGCCGATAGTCCATCTCCGATGCATCGGCGACAGAAATAGAGAATCGGACACAATCGGGCCGATATCGGCCAAGAATCGGGTTCAGTGGAAGAGCTAAAAAAATTATCGGAAATGCATCGGAAACCATCGCCGATGGTCCCCGACAGTTTTTTTTCAGACTCGATTTTTTCTGTTCTGACAGAAAAAATGGGGTGAGAATCGGGAGGCCTAACTATTATGCTATAGCATTGCACTTGCAAAGCAAATTCTGCCTGTATAGAGGGAACTTAATGGGTTCCTAAGACCTATAGAGGGAACTTAATGGGTTCCTAAGACCTATGTATGTAATGTGTAGTATTCACCAGGTGGCAGCACTACTGCAAAAGGGAATTATTATTCATAATCTTCTATCATTCTTAGAGCATATAATAGTACAGTGTTGTTCTAAATCACATTTTAACTTAATAATACACATACACAATGTCAGCAATAAAAGGCTATACAGGAAACCCCTATTACATTGATATTTATGCACTACAAGGAAGCAGCTGGTTTTCTGACACCCAATTTATGACTTAAAAAAAATTATATAGTAAAACACCTTTTTCACAGATGGTATCCAGTGATCACCCTGTCCTCGGTGGAAGAGCAATGAAAGTGGGCAGAAAAGGGCATCCGATTGTCCCTGTGGGCAAATTGGGCCGACAATCTTCATCCCAGATTCATACATGATGACCATCGTGTATGAGGAAAACCCCTAATCGGACCGGCAATATCATCGGTTTTGGTGGAATACCCCCATGGCCGTATTCCACCGAAACCGATTCTTGGCCGATAGTCCATCTCAGATGCATTTCCGATGCATCGGCGACAGAAACTGAGAATCGGAGACGATCGGGCGGATATCGGCCAAGAAACGGGTTCAGTGGAATAGCTAATAAAATAGTCGGATGGTCTCCGACAGTTTTTTTTCAGACCCAATTTTTTCTATCGGGTGAGAATCGGGAGGCCCAACTATCGGGCCGGCAATTCAATACTCCCACCACCATCAATTCTGACAATAGTACTTGGGATGCTGAACCCACTTGCTTTGAATTTAAACCTCACCTATGTGCCTCAAGGACACGTCGAGGGTGAGAGGTCCCGTGGCGTGAAACCCGGACCCGTACACTAGAGGGAGCTAAGGTAGAAATCACGCCCCTACACATTTACCGAGGCAATGGTTCTTTAACATCCGTCACTACATAGGCATAGTGAGAGATGGACAGGCCTGGTTCAAGTCATTTGTCTGCCATGACCGCCGAGAGACTTTCCAGCACAGCCTAGCCAGAGCAGGGAGGAACTCAAACGACACCTTACGGCGACGTTTGGAACCACCACTATGCCCCGCTGAACCCAGCAGACTATACTGATTTATTAATTCTTGAAAGTCATAAAATGGGTGTCAGAGAACCAGCTGCTTCCTTGTAGTGCATAAGTAGTAATGTCAGAGGGTTTTCCTGTATAGCCTTTTATTGCTGACATTGTGTGTGTGTATTTTTAAGTGAAAATGTGATTTAGAACAACACTGTACTATTATATGCTCTAAGAAGGATAGAAGATTATGAATAATAATTCTCTTTTGCAGTAGTGCTGCCACCTGGTGAATACTACACATTACATAAATAGGTCTTAGGAACCCATTAAGTTCCCTCTATAGGTCTTAGGAACCCATGATGTTCCCTCTATAGCATTGCACTTGCAAAGCAAATTCTGACTGCATAGAGGGAACTCCTGAGGCAATGAGTATTTTGGGCAATTTTCTTTTAAGATATGCAAGATATACCCCCAAGAATGCAAATAATGATACATTTTATCATAATCAATTAATGTAAAAGCAAATTTTTGTCATCTTTACCCTTGAACTGCGCGCTCTGACAGAACCATGGCAGAATAGCGTCTTTGACTCAGGATGTTTGAATGATCATAACTTCCATTCAAATTGTCATAAAAACTTCATTTAAAAAGCAAAACCACTTATTTTTATCACAGCTATCAATTTCTCATCATATAAAATGCATACAATAAGGTTTTGATTGATAGGTAAGTGCCCAACATGGGGGAGGTTGGGACAAGTGTCCAGAGATAATCTCACCCAAAAGGTTTGCAGGGTCTGTTCAACATACTGCAGCCCCTTAGAAATAGAAGAGCTAGACATTTTCTAGATGATTTTTATCCATAGAACAGGTGGGAACCATTTATTTTTAGGTGCTCAATGATCTTCTCATCATAAAATGGTTCTAAACTTTTGGTTGAACTTCAATGGGGTCAAAGGCAAAATTCCCTGCATTCAACCTTGTACAAAAAATATTCATTTTAAAGGTCTAGCCAAGCCTGTTAAAATGAGCCCTTGTTTGTAAAGACCCTCCAGTAAATAGCTTCAGAATAAGCTTGCAAAGAAGGGAGTTTAACACAACCCATTTTCAGCTTTATCACAGTTTCACACCTCTACTGCAGCAGACTCAAACACTGGAGGTTTTTCACTGCCTACCTAGGTGCCCAAGCATGCTTCAAAACGCGGTTTTGGCTTTAAATACATGTATTTATATGTATATTGAAAGAATATATCATCTAGACACTTCTACTGGTCCAATCTGTGAGTCCAAATGTGAAATCTAGTTGTCATCTACTGGATGTATTTGAGGGAAACCCTTCAAGGATGGAGTTAAGATCTAACATCATACCAATGTTGGATTATATGCTTCCTATTGCCAGACATGTAATAGATCATGCCCATATTTCGGCCATTCCATTCATGGGAATGGAATCATTAAGACATAATATTTCTTCAGTGGTAGAAGCCACAGGTAGTATCAATTAATCATAGCTCTGTCAAGTCCTGACATCTCCAGATTGTTGAGAAACAGCACAATGATAACAAAAAGAATTTTTGGGTTGCTATGGTAACCAAACATCATGTCTCATCTGAAAGACTAAATGTCCAAGTCAGGACCACTTAGGAAATGGAATATGAGGTATGGGGTATTAATAAAACCATAGTGTTGTAGATTTTAATACAATAATAGAGAATAGTCCTGTGAGACATGGCGCGGCGACTTGTAATCTTCAGGGATGAAAGTCGACGATGACAAAAAACCTTGAAAAGGGAAACAACTTTAAATGCACTGTATATGCCCTCCAGTCCCATCCATAAGTGTATTACAGGGTTTGTGTGGTTGGGGGGGGGGAGGAGGCAGTAGGTGTTGTATAAGGGTGTAGTTTGTCCTCAAATAACAGGAAAAGCTGTTTTTCAAGATGTTGTTCGGATACTATACCCAAAATGTGCACATTATGGCCCTTTTGCAGAGTATGTCCTAGGATCCCTTCAGAATGTTACTGTATAGCTGTTTTCCAAGGTCTTGTTCGGATAGCATACCCAAAATATGCACCACCTGATCTACTAGTAGTGGTGCCTTTGCGCAACACGACCTAGGGACCAATTACAATGTTATGTATAGAGATAGGTCAAAGGGTGCAGGGAATAAATGACCAATATAGTTACATGATGAAATCATAACGCGCAGAAAAGGGGTATACTATCCGACACTCTTCTAGCATAGGAACTATAGCTTGCTGCTAAGACTACACTGAAGAGTGGAACAAACACCAATAAAGAGGGGAAAGTTTTCAAGGAAAAACTTGAGAATCCTTGAAAACCTTGAACTAAAAACTGGCATGCTGCCACTGTATGCAGTGTTGTGGGACCTGACTGTGTGCATGTATGCAACCTCTGGAGGTAAATTGTGACTCCTTTATCCTGTTTTCAGAGGATTTTCAAGAAAACTTATTTTTCTTAAGTGAGTGAAAAAAACCTTGAAATCAAGGAAAACCTTGAACTCTTTCATCCCTGAATCTTGTGTCTAGTTTCAGTTGGTGAGACAGATAGGGCATACTATCATCTGGGCTTTTGGTAGTATATAGCACAAATTCAACCTGAACTACCCACTGCAGCTAAGTACTAATAGTCTGTAGACTGTCCATTCTGCATGCACCTCACTCAGCTGCCACAGGGACCTGTCTTATTCAATGTTCAATGCCATAGTCAACAGGAGTGTCATTATGAGTGTACACTGTCTCAGATTGCCAGGAGCCTGCTCTGCCTGCCCCCCCCCCCACACACACCCAACTGCCAATCACTTGTAATAGTCTGTACCTCGTCACGGGCCAGTGGTCAGCAAACCCGCCAGATCACTCCACCTCTCTGTAGAGGGGGAGCACAGTGTAAGTTCCTCGGTGTACATACATGTTTTCAGTGTTCAACAAAATCGTTTATATAATGAAAGGAGTAATCAAATTAATCTTTCATCACCAATAGTAGATACATATTCTGAGATAGCATTATTTCAATGTAAACTAAAAATTTTACACAGAAAAGAATGTAGCAGTTCCACAAGGTGGCCTTAGACTTCAACCTCCTCTGATTTACAAAAATGCACATATGGCAACACACACTTTAGCACTGATTTCTCCATAGAGATCTTTGACAGTGAATACTTTGTTCAAATACAGAAAATATGATCCAATTGTACCATAACCCACTGAGATAAAACCTGTACTACATATATATAGTAGTTTCAAAACGAACAATTCTAAAACAAAGGCTACAGGGATGCATTTCTGAATCTTAAAATGCTCTAATGCTAATGTGCCATAGGGCTCCAAATGATGAAATGTCTTATCTGCAAATAAAATCAAAAGTATGAGATATATTCTGAAAATTCCTTCACTGATAAGTAAAGTACACATACTGTTGTTATTACATTAGAATAGTAAGCAGGAATAGTCCATAGCAGAGGAGCCACAAACAAAAATAGATTGCAAGGCCTCCCTATCCCTTACACCGTGGCGACTGTGAACCATACACTAGTCTACTCATCTCACGAGTAGTACTCACTAGTCGCCGCGCTAATAAAAAGGGATGAACTTAAGTCTCAGTGATTGGAATGACAATATAATGTGAAATTTATTGAAAATAATTAAATAGATCTGGGCACGAAAAGGTTAAACTTAGGGAGTGGTCATCACTCAGCACACCACCAGGTGTGGAGTTTTCACACTAAGAGGTTAGAGCCTGACCTAAAATTACATGTTTCAATGTATAGTCACCTACCGTAATCTCCCGCGTATAAGGCGCGTCTTATACGCGGGGTTTTAGTTCTACCTGGATCCGCAAGGACACCAAGACCTTTCTTTTGATATGTCACACTCCCATATAGACACATATGCTGCATATGGGGTCCAGTGGAGTTCTGGGGGTCCAGGCAACACATAGCTTTTTGAATTTTGAGAATCCATTCAGTAGAAGAGAAGTTATGAATTTTTTTTATTTTTTTGACCATATTCTAAAACTCTAGATGCGCCTTATACGCAGGGTGCGCCTTATATGCGGGAGATTACGGTATTATATATGGCAAAAGCATCAGTTAGCTGTTGTAGTAAGCTGGAGAGAGACAGTTACAATCTCTGCTTAATGTTCACACACACACGTTCATACAATTCATATGCACCCTTATGATAAGCCATATAGGGAGTCTACCAGTAATATCAAAACCGGAAGTCAGGTAGCAGTTTGGAGAGAGCTTGACCTAGATAACAAAGATAAGTCACACCCGTACCGTAGTGCACAGGCCTCGGAGCTACCCTTCCAGTGACTCTATATTCCATAGAGTATATATGTTACTGTAACAATACGACCATGTTAACTCTCAACCACAGATACAAGTAATATAATGCTAAATCTCAAATAACATTACATATAATCACCGATGTCTGCCTCAACAATTAAGTTGATTTTAGATTTGTGAAATAAGACAGATTAAAATCTATTATGACCGACCACCTAGTATGCAGTGCATTACCAATCATATACAAGAGTGCTAAAATAGCAACTACAGGGATGGAAGTCACAGAGCATGAAAATCCCTGAAATGGGACAATATTGCCAAAAAAAAAACCTGGGCTTTTATAAGAATGTATAGGGCCTCAGAACTTCAAAATCCAGGAAACCAGGGAAATCCCTGAAGACTTTCATCCCTGCAACTATAAAGTATTAACATGTTTTTTCAAGTTCGCAGGTAATCATAAAATGCATTCTTTTTGGCATCATACCTCTTGAATTTCATAATTATGGCAACAACAATGGGAGATTGAGGTCACCTCTGTTTAACAACCCTTGGTAGATACTAAGCTTTTCTACCATGGGCCACCTTGACCTACATCTCAAGAAATTCACTAGCCTGCGCCCACGACTACGAGCCAATCGGGCCAACAGGAAAAGTGGCATCTTTGCATATCTATAGTAGTAAAGTCTACTTTTTACTAGGAGTCATCCAAGCCCACAAGAAGGCAATCCCTGAGAAAACTGTGGGCTTGCACCTAATACTATGGGTCAATGTCTCATTGGTCAGTTTGGAGATTCAATTATGGCATATAGTATGATCGTATCAGAATGATACAAGCAGCCTTTGAAAGGGATGGTCAACTTTTAACAACAAAGGGGAGTCAAACAATTTGGTGGGTGATGATGCCACGACCCATTACTCCCTCGAGAAAACACGCCTCACGCTGCAATACATTTATAAGCTGAACATAGCCTACTACACATGTAAGGTGACCCATGGTGTAGGGGCCCAAACTGAGTTGAAGCCACACCCGATATTAAGTACTAATTTGTTACCGGGAACCGAATCTTTTGGGCTTGAAGGATATCAATGATGGTGGGGAACCGTTGAGTAATTCTTGCCTGACCAGGAAGGCATCCTACACTGTACAGTAGCATTAGTTTTAAATATACCAGTTTTGCAGTGAGCTATAAGCCGCACATGGGTCTTGACTTTTCAGTATCGTTCTATGGTGCTAAAATCCGTGTATAAGTAGTTCTCCATGTTGGGGCAGATTCTATAAGCCGCAAGGAGCCAATGGGTCATGGGTAAGTCACGGCTTATGCGTAGGAGTGTACAGTAAACATAAGCCACTAGGAGTGAGTGAGTAATAGATGTTTAACGCCATTTCAAAAGCTAAGGTCATATTCATGGCGACAACTACATTACACAATTTCACAGGAGAATGTGTCAGTGCCCGCGCATATGTGCACCACACACATCCCGAGGGGATAGGAAAGAGGAGAAATAGACCCTTTTAAGTGGGCTAGGGAAGCCCCACATAAGCCACTAGATTGAGATGGATCTGGACTATCCTCAAAACATGAAAGGCTCCCCCACCGCCAATTATATAAAGCATTCTGAAAGTATCTTTGGGTGAACTTTTTTGACCAAAAGTGAAATCCCACATATATATAGAAGTTAAACATGTATTCCCAGAATGACATATGCAACAAGGCACAGGAAATTTCTGACCATTCCATGCCTTGCTATGCATATCCTTTCAATAATGCCAAGTGACAGTATCATTAGATCAGAGCAGAGTACATAAATTTGATGTGCATATACAAATGTATCAATACATTAATATAATTGGTAATGGCAAACACCAGTCTTGCAGTCTCTTGTAACCTATGTAAAAGTTGTTTTCGTCAACATGAATAGGACACTGCCAGGTAAGACATACCGAACAACAGAAGCATGTCACATCAATGTCTTCAAATTCCTGAGATCTGGCTCATAACCGCACCTATGCTGGTCCCCGCAGGTATTTGAGGGCTAGATACCCGCTGGCCATGTCTGATGACATTCTCCCCAGATCATGGGGAGAAGTACTCTTGGTCTCCACTAGATGGGAGTATTTCTATTCTCCAATCACATACTATATCCAAACATCTGTATAGGAGAGACAGGTTGACTATTGGGGTGTTATGGTGCCCTCTTGTGAGTAAGGGTTAAAACAGGAGATGATTGACTTGTAACTTCTTAGACATGGCCTGCCTCTATGATGTCCCCAACATAGAGGCAGGTTGCCAGCCAAAACCGCACCCTCCCTCTTCCTTTACCTCAGGCAAAAACTGGCCACAATGGGATATACATGTTCAGTTGTAGCGTTTTTAGAAAACGAAGTGGGAACGGAGGGGACCCCCCCCCCCCACCTCAACACCCTACCCTAACCCCACATATTCACACATAGATTCTGGATCTGACTAAACTTAACGTTCAGCACCTTGTTTTTAGTTACTGCTGAGCACCTCTATGTGTAACCTTTTAATACTAGACCGTTAACTGTTGAACATTATGGCCCTTTGTTACCGAGTAAAATTTAATATATTTATTTTTTTGGAACTTTTCCATAAATAAATTAATCAGAACACCCCGGGGAGTTACCTGGTAACCCTCCAGTGCTGAATATTGATTAAACTCTGGTTTAATATTTTAATCACCACTGATCTTCAGTGTGATTTTGGGGTCTCTATGCTAATACTGACACCGGTGCTGTCAAAAAGTTGACAGTCAACTTGACAGCACCACTATAACACCATGCTGTCTGGAGTTTGGGACCACTGGCAATTTATTGTCACATTTAATACACAAACACCAGCGCCTACGGCGCTGTGATTATCGCTTTTGGCTGAACCCTCAGTTGCGCTATATTCACAACAATGGTGCATGACGGGACTGCCTCAATGAGCGTAAAGAGAGATCTGTGGGTTGGGATCTGAACCAAAGATTTACCCGAAAAACTATCTAAATTATTATTATCCTTTAGAGTCAAGTTAGATTATTGTTCAAATTGTGAGTAAGATGAGCAGAAAACGAAGATAAAATATTGAAAAGTGAAAAGGTGACATAAATTGGGGCCAGAATTTGGTGGAAAAGTGCGTGAAAACAGCAGACAAACAGACAGACTCTAGGTCCACTGCCGTCGGAGGCGGGGGAGGTTTCATAGATAAGGGGGGTAATAAGCCTGATGAGTCCCCATGGGATGAAACTACTCCTTAACAACCAGTTGCCAAACTGATTGTTACTGTCTCCATGAAACCTACTTCCATGGATACTGTGTAAACTGTAACCTAGTTACAAATACACATGTGACTGTTGCCAAGCAATGGTGTTCTGAATGACGTCACACCCAACCGGTGAAACCGTCATTTGGAGTGGTAGCTTAGTGTGGAGAGGACGCAGACGAATCTAGCCCTGTAGAAATTTTAAAACTGTTGAACATAGAAAAGGGATGAGCAGACCTGAGCCCATTATTGTGAAAAGATTATATCACCCCTGGACCCTGGTAATATATATATCCAGGATGTACCCACTCAAGAAAAAAAATGTTGCCAGGAATATCAGTTGCCATTGACAAATTGTTCAACAACATGTAAATTGATATCCAAAAATACATCGACGTCGTACTCTCAGACAGATGGCACCCCTGCTCTCTGATATGGGGACTTTTCTCTGAGGAAGGGCTATCATTTACTATTACTTAAGATTAATCAAGATTGGTGCAGTCTCTTGGATATAGTTTGTCAGAGTGTGAACTTGTGCTAATCTCATAAAAGAAACTATCCATAAATTTTGTATTACGTCCTGGACGGTATGACATTTCACACTCAGGATGACATATTTCAATGACAATTACGGTGATATACGGTAGTTTGGTAAAAGAATGTTTATAAATATGCATACCGGTATACTTCTAGGTTCAAGTCTGCATAGTGGTTGCCCGGTAAATAACCACCCCTATAACTCATAATGACAGATACTGGCTTGAGGAAGCTATTTACATTAAGTATAATAGAGATTCTCCTGATGAATCTCATTGGCTTGGCCCTCCGTTACTCTATTTGTCTCTAAGGCCCCACTCTGAGACCTTCTTCTGGGCCCATACCATCACCACCATGCTGCTACCATTGGAGATAAAGGATCGGATGGTTCCTGGTCCGAGGCCACGATACAGCGCTAAAAACCCGCCCCGCTCTTGCATTATCTGACGCATCCGCTGCAACACTGATAGCTTCAGGCTGTAAATAGACATTGGTTTATAGTTCCATCTTCAGCCATTTAAACATAGCAAGCGTAGGCCTACGTTCAAGCAGAGATATAAAGGTACATGTACAAATCTCCATGTCTTTGGTTCAAGGTAGACACAACCATATGAAATCTCATAACGTTTTAGTGAAATACAGTTTAACAGGCCAAAGGTGGCGATAAGATCATCTTTGTATGTCAGATGTTGATATGGGTCTATTCACAAATCGCATTAAAAGTGATAGAGATAATATTCTGAACATAATTGAGTAATCATATTCATTACAATACGCATCATTTGCGGGATTATACTTCATATGCCTACTATTGATGTCATGCTATACGTTTCTTCTGTAATATCCTCAGAGATATATGGTGTTATAAAAAAAAGAAGGAAAAAAGTGAGGATGGTGGCGTAGATGAAGAAGATAAACAAACACAATAAAATGTTTCTACAGTGCAGAGGCATAGGAAGCAAATCTTCATTGGGGGGCCCAGAGGGGGCCCCACCTCAATCACATTGAATTGTTGGCTTACATGGAATAGTGCCTATACATACCTATATAAAATTTGTACAGAAATGCAATTTTCGATGAATCTTAGATCTGATTTGAGGTCCATGCCCCAATTTTCCCTATCCCATAACTATATCAATCTAATTTGAGATGCAAAGTATTATAGCTTCTTGTTCAATTCATTGTGAATTCTTGGCATATTTTGGGGGAGGCCAGATATACTCAGGCCCAACCTTCTTTATGCATGGGGGGTGGGCTGGCCCCCCCTTTTCCTACGCCCCTGCCGGTGGAAGTCTCATGCACTCTCACCACACTATTCATATGATTATGTAAACACGTGGAGAGCCCCGGATTACCACCTATTGCCACTCACATAAGTTTGAACAATTGTTGATGCCATTACCATTGCTAATGATTAATACCATACACAGATAATAAAGCTGAACACTTACTCTCCATATCCTCCTTGCACCTGTGCTTTCATGTATTCTATTGGCCAGACGATCCACCAGGCTAGTGTGGCGGCGATACCCGAGGTAAGGAAAGGTCCTAGCAGCGGTTTCTTGAAATGTTCAGGAAAATGACGCCGTCCAGAGTCCACAAGCATGAAATAAGTGGACATCAACCCCAGGGTACGCGCCCACGTCACACCAAAACCCTGTACACAGAAACACAGATATCATACATCATTCTATAATACTTTATAGACAAGAAAGTAATTGTCGACTAAACCTCTTCTGTAACTCCCTACATCACTTGTTCATTTCATCATATACGAGAGAAACTCTTGACATCCTATCTATAATGTGGCCCCCAAGGGGTAAAAAACGACATGGTGACATTTGGCCATTTTGAGGTTGTACCCTTTCAAGATTGTACCCTTTCAAGATTGTACCCTTTTAAAAGTGACATGTGACATGTCCAATCTGAGGCCTTGAAAGTTTTTAAATTTTAGACATTACATTTTCTCTAAAAAAAGTGACATGTGAGCTGAAGCCTTGCATTTTGGTGATATTGTGACAT
This sequence comes from Acholoe squamosa, assembly GCA_949317995.1. Classification (NCBI taxonomy): domain Eukaryota; kingdom Metazoa; phylum Annelida; class Polychaeta; order Phyllodocida; family Polynoidae; genus Acholoe; species Acholoe squamosa. The sequence goes on along the minus strand of OX439036.1, from coordinate 56,567,481 downwards.
CACTGGGGGTCCCCTTGGGGGCCCCATCTATAATGTATATATATATATATATATATATATATATATATATATATATATATATATATATATATATATATATGTATATATATATATATGTATATATATATATATATCGGTAGTTCCCTCAAAACAACCAAGACTCATAAACCACATTTTGGATAGTATCTAAACAAGGTATATGTAGTATGAGGAATCGAATCCCTCTGTGTCTACAATTTTTAAGGTGTTATCGTATTAGGGGATGGTAATACAGTACATGTATACTCGGCTTACCGTATAAAGCCCTTTGAAAGTCCAAGTCTGTTGAGTCTGTCTCCGAATCTGAGAATATAATGAGAGGCGATTAAATGATTATTTTACTACCTCAAGAATAATAAGAATCCAAACTGATATATACCAACTGAAGCAACTGATAAAATATGAAAATGTATTTACCTTGGCAAATTCTAATGGTGTCTCAATCACTGCTCGAGCGGTGGATGCTACCAATCCTGATATAATGACTCGCCTGGAAATAAAATTCACCAGGACCATCAGATCGTCACTTTAGTCTAAGAGGGTTGCAACTGCATTTGATCAATGAGGTAAAAGGTTCCTCTGTGAGAGGCCTCATGGAGGTGCTTGTTCCCTTGTGGACCCAGATGCAGTTACATTCTTTAATACAAATTTACCGTAATCTCCCGCGTATGAGGCGCGTCTTATATGCCAAACAAAATGCTGCTGAGTCTTATACATTGCCTTGAGTTTGGGGTGCGCCTTATAGGGGGGGTAATTTTACTATAGAACAGTACTAAATTAACAAAAATCTGCCCTTAGAGGTGCGCCTTATACGTGGAATTGCATTCTCTTAGTTGGGGATGTGCCTTATATGCGAGCTGCGCCTTATACGCGGGAGATTACGGTACATTAAAATGGCAAAATGATGATTTTGGTTTTAGGGGTTAAAGTGAGGATATTCATGGAGAGAACTACATTACACAATTTCACAGAGGCATATGTCGGTGCATATGTGCACCACACACATTCGAGGGGATAGGAAAGAAGAGATATACCCTTTTAAGTGGGCTAGGGAAGCCCATTGAGGAAATGTAACTCACGTCTGTAGCCCTGCTGTCATCGGAATCTCATACCGACCAAAGTTGTTATCCATTCCTGTGTACCTAGGACCAGGGGAAGAGTCATCATAAGATTTGAAAAAATAGATCGAAAGAAAGAAAAACGAAAATAAACTACCCGGTAACAATATATTGGTGGAACCGACTACCTAGTTATTAGAAATTGCACCGTAACAAAAGAAAAAGAGACTATGTCTACAGATTTATGCAACTCAATATGTCGTGACATTCCGACCGCTATAAGAAAAAGAACTAAAACTTCTTCAAAGGTTAAGTGGCGAGACCACAAACATGCAGCCATATATCATGACTCCTTTCCTTGTGAACAGCTGACTGTCTGTATATGTATTGTATATTTTACGAAATTGGATAAGCATTACATTAAAACCAACAGTACAAAACTTTATTCTGGAACACAAATTATTTTCTATATATCAAGATAATCAAAACAACTATAACACCAGAATTTGAACTCCATACGATGACAGTAGTTTTTATTAATGATCAAAAGATCACAACGTTTCGCTGCTTAATCAGGCTTCATCAAGTGATTCTGTACCGTCAACATTTCTCGCCGCATGAGTTTATAAATTGCCCAAGCCTGTCAACGTTAAATATTAGTGTCCAATTTATTAAAAGCTTAATTAGTACTAACGGGTATTTTACTTAACATGTGAAGGACTGTTAAATTGCCCAAGCCTGTCAACGTTAAATATTAGTGTCCAATTTATTAAAAGCTTAATTAGTACTAACGGGTATTTTACTTAACATGTGAAGGACTGTTAAATTGCCCAAGTCTGTCAACGTTAAATATTAGTATAAATAAATCTGTTTTGTTGACACGTCTTTTTCTCATGCCTACAGTTTCTTATGGGGCTGATGCACGTTGTCTTACCATGCTAATAATTATGGTCACAGCTTTGTGACGTCACCATCGGCGGCCAGGGCTATAAAACGCAGTGTTCGGTGGTTTTCTAGCAGACGCGATCAGACACTCAGGTGGCCTACGTGAAAGCCTTCCTAAGGAAGTTCGGTGGCTGGTTTCTAGTCCATGAACAGAGTGGCGTCTCTAAGCAAATATAAGTACCAGTATTAGTAGAAGCAAGTAACTGATGACAAGTGCCTGTTAGTCCCTAAGGTCTATAAGAAATAAAACAACAACAACGGCTGTAACTTTATATTCCATTCTTTATACAAGTTATCGACTCTGGTTATTACATTGGTGACAGCGTTGGTTGTTTACATTAACGAATCCGTGCTTACCAGAGTAAACAAAAAGGCATGGCAGCTGGCGAATTAAAAATGGAGGAGGAAAAGAAGGACCTAGAGGAGCAGTTAGGAGCAGGCAGGCGGGGCAAGCTTATCCAGGTGGTGGATGAGGAAATCTCAGTTAAAATAAGAGGGGCGGTGGCTACGGCGGCCGACGCCACCGACACCGCTGGGGCAGACGACAAGAAGTGGGTGGTGGAAGATCGGGTTGACGAGAGAGCAAAGGGAAAAAAAAACGGGTTGGAAGGGGGTATAGCAAGAGGCGTGGCTGGTCACCGGGTGTCTCCTGGTGCGGCGGCTAAAGCAGAAGGAGAGATGGGCCCGACTGAGTTCGGTGGTGAGCTCGGTGGCCGGTTCGGTGGACCGGGCGGTGGGTCGGTGGGGGGCCATTTCGGTGGCTTGGTGTTGGGTGGCGCAGATAACGATAAGGCAAGGGAGGGCCACCGGAGAGATGGACGTGAGGAGCTCGCGCGAGACTGGGACCCCGACAGGGCCCACGGGGAGGTCAGAGAGGGCCAGGGAGCAGTTATAAGAGAAGGGACTGACCCGTTTGCGGAATGGCTGAGGCAGGGCAGCCCCAGAGGTAGCTCTAGGACGGAGAGCGGGCATGGGGCCAGGACCTCCACACCCCTGGGGATGAATCAGACACAGGGGACGATAGCACCAGGTTGCGGGGTACGCCAGGGCCTGGGGGCGAAGGGGCCACGCGGAAGCCAATTGTTATGCCGGGCAAATATGATGGGTCAAGCGACCTGGAGGAGTTTTTGTCACACTTTGACCTTTGCGTCATGGCCAACGGTTGGACAGAGAGGGAGTCGGGGACGTTTCTAGGCATTAGCCTGTCGGGAGTCGCCCGGCGGCTGTTGGCGTCAGAGCAACCGGCTGCCCTTGGAGGATACAAAAAGCTGCGGGACGCGCTAGTTAATAGATTCCAGCCAAAGAGCCAGGTAGAATCGTATAAGGCCCTACTCCGCACCAGGGGAGGAATTACAAACCCTCTCTGAAGAGATCTTACGACTGGTGCGTCTGTCCTACCCTAATGCGGACGCCCAGATGGTAGACGGCATGGCCAAGGACAGGTTTGTCAAATGTCTAGAGGATACGGAGCTCCGACAGTGGATATACCAGGGCGAGAACCCTACCCTCCTACGGGCGGTAGAAAGGGGTATACGGGCGGAAACTTACCTTAAGGAGGAACGGGCAAAGGCGTTGAAGGTCAGGTCCACCATGAAGTCAATGGCGGAGGAGATGGGGGAGCTACGGGTGGCGGTCACACAAATGAAGGAGACTCTTTCCCGGTCGGCCTCCGCAGCCTCAGAAGGGGAGGGGGCAAGTCGGGGACGGGCTGCTTTGAGTGCGGGTCTCCGGATCACTTCAAGCGCGACTGCCCTGCCTGGAAGAAACGTGTCAAGGCCGCTAAGAAGAGGGAGGCGACAAAGAAGGCCTCGGAAAACTAGACGGGGTCCCCTCTTCCAGCCGAGAGGAGACCCGTGGAGTGGAAAGGAGGAGAGAATGGCTGGGTCGGAAAGAAAAGAAAGGGAACGGCCTGGAGGTCGGAGGGAAGCTATGGGGTAAGGACATCCATTTAGTGGTAGATACGGGGGCCACCAGCAACCTGCTCTCCACAGCATGGTGGAAGGCAGAGGGGTCCCCTGGGGACTTGAGACCGGTGACGATGGCATTCCGACGGGAAGCCGCTGCCAGTAAAGGGGCGGGTGACGACTGAACTACAGTGCGCGGGCCACGCGAAGACTACATCTTTTGTCGTGGCCGACATATCCACCCCTGGCCTGCTGGGGGCAGATTTTTTGCGGCAGACACGGGCAACGATTGACATGGCCGGGGAGAGGCTGGTTTGGCCGGACGAGGAGGGGGGGCCTCAGCCCTACCGGCTGGTGAGCTCGCAGACAGAGTGGGTGAGGGGCCGCACGGAGAAGGTCATACAGGCTTGGATGCCGGAATCGGCCAGGCAGACAGACATGATGGTGGAAGGAGTGGAGAAGGTGGAGATGGCGAGGGGTATTCGCATAGGCAGGTCATTGGTTGCGCTATAAGACTTTGGGTTACCTTATCTGCTCCATTACGAGGTGCAATCATTATCAGCGCCTTATAGGGGAAGTAGCTCTGGTAGAATACTAATGCACCTAATCAATAATCATAAGTCCATATTACAGGTTACCTTTTATTGAACATTCCATTTCCAGGTGAAGATACAATCCTTAGTCACATTAACTCCTGTTGTGGTCTACTAGGGTTCATCCAAACCTTTAACATGTATATATATTTCAATCGCATGTTGACTTCATGTCTATGTGTGTGTGTGTGAGACCTCTGCTAGTAATCACTGAGGTTTAAGTTACAGCTTTATCTAACACTCGTAATCCTACATAGTGCTACCGATGATACAGCTGGTGCACTCTCCAATTGGATTAACTCCGCGAGTATATCGCCCAGTTGCCGACCCTCTAGCTTTGTGTGTTATCTTACTCCAATAATAATATATCTCCTTCTTTATCGTCCTTTATGTGTATTCCTCTGTCCCTTTACTAGTTCATTATTCTCCAGGTAGGGACCCCTTATGCCCCTGATAGCTTATAATCATACTTTGGCCCAGTTTACTACCTTGGGCCGCTTATTCTGGTATTTTCATGTAGATTATTATTATGTTAATTGTAAGGGGCCTTCTTATTTTCTGGCTGTACTATCTTTTGGACAAGCTCCCTGGTCGGTCGGTGTAGGTGGGAGGGTGTATGGTATATCCTGTTTACATGATTCTTCTAACCTTTACCCATCTCTTTTTATCTTGCAGGTGTGGTTCTCCCCAGTCGTCTTCCAACTCTATGTTAACCCTTTATGGATCATGTTAACTCTTTATGGATTGCAGTTTACATTTATGTACATTATTACATTTGACACTCGTTATTTACAATAAACGTTTCTAACTACTCTCCTCTTATACTCCCTTGCACAGTGATGCCCGAAAAGGGGGAGGTGCCAGTCTTGGTCTGTAATCCGGGCCCTAACCCGGTGATCCTGTACAAGGGGATGCACATGGCCGTGGCCGAGGCTGTGGAGTAGGAGGAGCTCCGGGGGGCACAGTGCCGTATGGTGACAGAGGAGGGGCCGCACGGGGGGTCCCAGGCTCTTGCAGAGCGGCTGTTAGGGGGAACCCAGGTAGAGGATAATCAGGAGTGGATCCAACTCATCGCCCGGAATAAAGCGGCGTTCCAGGAGGGGGATGAGGATCTAGGGCATACCGACTTGGTCTCGCACACCATAGAGACGGGGACCCCCTATTAAAATGGCTCCCCAACGGCTGGCTCCGCATCGACGGGAGGTCGTGGACAAGGAAGTGGAGGAGATGTTGAAAAAGGGCGTCATAGAGCCGGCGACAGGCCCGTGGGCAAGCCCCGTGGTCCTGGTAAAAAAGAAGGATGGGAGGGTGCGGTTTTGCGTTGACTACCGCCGCCTTAACGCAGTGACGGTCAAGGACGCCTACCCGCTGCCACGGATAGACGATTCGCTAGACTCGAGGGCGTGTTGGTTCAGCACGTTAGACTTAGCGTCAGGATACTGGCAGGTGGCCATGGAGGGGTGGATAAGCCAAAGACTGCGTTTGTGACTCACCGGGCTTATTCCAATTCAAGGTGATGCCTTTCGGGCTCTGCAATGCACCCGGGACGTTTGAACGCCTGATGGAAGTGGTGATGAGAGGGCTACAGTGGTCCACTTGGCTCGTATACCTGGACGACATTATCGTGTTTTCGTCCACCCTCGCCGAACATGCTACCCGACTGGAGACGGTATTGAGGCGGCTACAAGACGCCGGCCTCAAAGTCAAGGCCAGTAAATACCAATTCGTAAGGGAGCAGGTCAACTTCCTGGGCCACCGCATAGACAAGACAGGGATCGGGACCGATCCCGAAAAGGTGGCAGCTGTCCGGGAGTGGCCTACCCCGGTCTCAGTGACAGATGTACGGTCCTTTCTGGGGCTGTGTGGCTACTACCGCAGCTTTGTGCCCGGATTCGCAGCCATAGCACGGCCCCTGTCGGAATTGACTGAGAAGAACAAGAGGTTCCGCTGGGACAGATCCTGTGCGGAGGCCTTCCACTGCCTGAAGCTGAGTGAGGCTCGGGTGTTAGCATACCTGAGGGCGGAGGGGCGCCTTCTGCTGGACACGGACGCCAGCGATTTAGGGTTGGACGCCGTCCTCTCACAGATGCAAGAAGGGCTGGAACGACCATTGGCCTACGCTAGCAGGACGCTCAGCCGTTGTGAACGGAACTACTGTGTGACGAGGCGGGAGCTGCTGGCAGTGGTGTTTGCAGTGAAAAAGTTTCGGCATTACCTGATCGGGCTGCCGGTCCGGATACCATGCGGCCCTTAAGTGGCTAGCGAGTTTCCGGTAACCGGAAGGGCAAGTGGCCCGGTGGTTGCAGCTCCTTTAGACGTTCGATCATGTGATCGAGCACCGCCCCGGCCGGGACCATGGTAACATGGATGGGTTGTCCAGGCGTCCATGCACGCAGTGCGGCATGGAGGGGGAGGGTGGATCTCCCCTATATGACCAACCGGGTGAATGTAGGGCAGTAACGCGAGGGAGGCGGCCGCAGACGCGGAGGCTGACAGGGCCAGCGGGAGGTCCCAAGTGACGGAGGGGAATGAGGCGGAGGAGGATCCTAAGTTGTCCTCCGCGGAACACTGGGCGGCAGTGCAAGAACAGGACGACATCCTGAGAAGGGTCCGGCGGTGGGTAGTTGAGAACGCGGGTCCCTCATCGGCCGAATTGGCCAGAGAGCCATACGCGGTGCGGGCGCTGGCGGTGCAAGTGCCATGGCTGAGACTAGAGAGAGGGGTGCTTACCCGGGTCTGGTGGGAACCGGGAGGCCGAACCTTTGGGCAGATAGTGGTCCTGGAGGGAAGTGTGCCGGAGGTGTTGGCGGAGGTGCATGGGGCACCCCTGAGCAGTCACCTCGGGAGGGCCCGCAGTCTACGTCGGTTACAGCAAACCTATTACTGGCCCAGCTATAGAAGGGACCTGATACAATGGTTCGAGACCTGCCCGCAATGCCTAAACAGAAAGGGGGCCGTGCACCCCCCGGTCCATGATGAGACATGTGCTGGTGGCGTCGACGCTGGAAAGAATGGCTATGGACCTGATGGGTCTGTTGCCGAGGACAGAGAGGAAGAATTGGCATATCCTCATTGTAATGGACTACTTCACGAAGTGGGTGGAGGCCATTCCCTTGCCAGACCAGGAGGTGGAAACGGTCGCCCGGGCCTTCGTGACGGAGGTAGTTTGCAGGCTAGGGCCGCCCGGGACGATTCATACCGATCAGGGGAGGAATTTCCAGGCCCAGATGTTCCGGGAGGTCCACCGTCTCCTGGGGGTGGCTCAGACACGTACTTGTCCCTACAATCCGAAGTCGGATGGGCTGGTGGAGAGGTGTAACCACACCGTGGAGGCCATGCTTGCCATGACTGTGGACGAGAACCAGATGGACTGGGACTTGCAACTAACTTTTGTCATGGCCGCTTATCGGTCGTCAGTACAGGCGTCGACAAATCAGACCCCCAATTTTATGATGATGGGAAGGGAGACGCTGTTACCTGGGAGCCTCATCTACCCCCGGCTGGAAGGAGACCAACCTCAGGGAGCAGTGGATGGGGAGGGATTCGCCCCAGAGCTGCAGGCCCGGATGGCAAAAGGGCACGCTTACGCTTTGACACATATGGGGGAGGTGGTCCGCCGACAGGAGAGAAATTATTCCACCCGTGTGAGGGGCGAGGACCTGTCCGTTGGGGACACAGTTTATTACCTACTGCCCAAGAAGGAGGTAGGCAAGTGTCCCAAGTTTATGCGGCCATGGACGATCACCCGGAGTTTGGGGGGCCCGGTGTGGGAGATAAAAATGGACCGGAAGATCAGGGTGGTACACTATGACTTGTTGAAAAAGACCCAGGCCCCTCGCGAGGAGCCTGCGGAGGTGGTACGATGGGTGGGGTCTGCCGCCATTGAGGAGTGGCCACCGGTGGCGCCCTCTGGGGCCACCGCTGTGGTAGAGCCACCGGGGCGCTACCTAGGGTGGTCGGCGGAAGGTGTGCCACATCCTGGTGATGAGGCGGTAACCAAGGCGACTCCCATCGACCACAGAGGCACCGGCGAAAGGGAGGAGAGACAGGCTGAGGAAAGGGAGAGGAGTAGCGGGAGGAGAGAAGAGTGGACGAGGAGATGAGGCGAGAGGGCCGGGGGAGTCAGCGGTATGAGGCTGGTCCCCACAGGAGTGAAAGTATAGGAGGCGCCGCGAGTTTGAAGAGAGGTACGAGGAGGAGAGGGGCCGCCGGGGTTCGGGGCTCAGGAGAGAGGAGTGGAGGGAAGAGTGGGGAGAGAGGATCCCCGGGGCGGAGGTTCCGGAGCCACCACGGGCAGAAGAGATGGACCCGCTGGCTGGGAGGCCGCTGTGGATCGGGGACACCTACCAGCGGATCCCCTGGTGGCGAGTGGACAACCCTGACAAGCTGCAGAAGTGGGCGGTGGGGCTGGCTCCATCCCCAGATCTGGGTGAGGAGTACACCCCCGTAGGCGGGCGGGAGCATGGGTGGGTGAAGCTGGTGGGCCCATCCCTGTGGCGTACGCACTACTACGCGACCACAGTCCAGAGGTACGACCCAGGGATGGGTCAGGGAGGAGTGCCCCCACCACCACCTCCAGCTCCCCCGCCGGGAGTGGGGCGACCCCCACCGTCGGCTGCAGTGGGTAGACCTCCCATCCAGACGTCGGGAGCAACGGGGATAGCCGGGCCCCAAGGCCCAGGCTTGGGACTTCCGCCGCCGTCATCCCAGGTCCAGGGGAGATACGGCCACCAGACCCTCACACCCTTCGTTCCGCCACTCCCAGGGCCCTCCAGAGTTACCCCGCAGTCGCCACCACTGCGAGGAAAGGATTCGCCGGATGGTGAGGGAGGAGCAACAGAGGGGGAACCAGTAGGCAGGAGGGCGAAGGAAGATACCGGGGAGAGCGGTCACCGGAAGGGAGAGCGGGCGGCGGGAGGAGGAAGAGGGGACGGGCAGTGGCGGGTGAGAAGGGATGGCAGGGACGCCGGAGGGAGCAGCCGGGAAGCTGAAGGACAGCCAGGAGGGGGGGTGCGAAGGGGGTTAGTAAGGGGAAGGGGGAGTACTGGTGGGGGACTGAGAACCTGCCAGGAAACCCAGGCCCTGAACACCCCTGGAAGCCCCCGGGGCACAAGACAAGCAGCATAAGGTCTGGCAGCCCAGAGAGTCGGGAGGATCCCCGTGGCCAGGACAAGGGAGGGACGCCCCCCACTTCCTGTATGCTGTATTACCGCGCCCTTCTAGACCGTGGATTTCCAGTGATCAATTGTATATACCTTGTTCAGTAAATAGCAATGTAAGAACAGCCCACTGTTGGCGCTGGTAGTCCGGATAAAGTCATTTTTATAAGTTGTTCATGCTATAGTCTGGATTAAGTCAGGAAATATTACAGTTAGGGAGGTAAAACGGGCGGTCCACTGTTGGAGCCCATAGGTATTGTAACTAATCATGATAATAAGGGGGGATACTCACCTGGTACATACTACGGTAAATATAATTAAAATATATTCTAGGTTTAAATAAAGTAAATACTAGTCACTAGGCTGTACGGCACGGGTGCCATTGTTGGACACTTGAGTAATGTTTATTATAAAAGTTATACCCATGAAATAAAGTAAGGTGGGAGGGATGTAATAAACATCAGCCGGCGGCTCGGCGGTGGCCACCGAATCTCGGCAGTGGGTTCACTCGGTGGCCGCTAGGGGGCGCGTCGGCGTTGACGTCACAGCTTTGTGACGTCACCATCGGCGGCCAGGGCTATAAAACGCCGTGTTTGGTGGTTTTCTAGCAGATGCGATCAGACACTCAGGTGGCCTACGTGAAAGCCTTCCTAAGGAAGTTTGGTGGCTGGTTTCTGGTCCATGAACAGAGTGGCGTCTCTAAGCAAATATAAGTACCAGTATCAGTAGAAGCAAGTAACTGATGACAAGTGCCTGTTAGTCCCTAAGGTCTCTAAGAAATAAAACAACAACAACGGCTGTAACTTTATATTCCATTCTTTATACATGTTGTCGAATCTGGTTATTACAATATATATATATATATATATATATATATATATATATATATATATATATATATACTCATATGTACTCTCATGTATTCGTTGGCCAATGAGTAATTGGAATATCACAGGTATTTACTTACATTGCCTCAAATACAGCAAACTGGGTGGATCGAAATATGCCAGATCCCCATAATGGCGGTATACAGCCCCTGTAAGTAGAATCAACTCAAGATGTACAAGTATTCAAACTATGATAATAATCACAATGCAAAGCTATAATTTAGACCTGATTTCATGTACATGTATAGTGTATTGGTACTATGAAATAGGAGGCTTACATACCGATAGAGGCCTATAACCCCTTGCGTTCGCAATGTTTTGGTGAAGGTTTGCACCATCCCTCCTGTCTCAAAACCTCTCTGTGCCTGCATCTTTGTTTTGATTGTGTCAAATGGATGACCAACCATTACACTAGTTGTGCCATAGAGGACACCCACTGTAAATACAAATCAGATGCCAAGAGATCATAAATGTAGTAAACTGCAATTCTTTCAATTAAAATTTAGAAATTCAATGTGCTTGTATCTAGGTGATAATAAACGCCTATAACAAAAAGATTTTTTTTTTAGTAACACGGCCTCCACAACAGTTGTTAATGGAGCCAGACTCAATTTCCCTTGCACACCAAGGACAATCAACCTAGCCACGTCAATTTTTTTTTTATAAAAGTTTTGATCGTCCTTGTATTAGAGAATATGAGTTTGCTTATTTTGGAAAACTTTTTTACCAAAATAAATCAGAACACCTGTGGAGAAAGCTATTCTCTCCTGCTGTTTAAACTCTAACCCTTTAGAATTTTACTTAAGGAATTGACATATAGTGTGATTGTACTTGACATTCAACACTGGTAGACCTGGACCTAACATTTTAAATCCAAATCTACCAAATAACACCAGGCCCCTATGGCTTGGGACCAATGGCAATTCAATTTGTCACAATCTAAGCACAAACAGATGCCTGATGAGTCCCCATGGGATGAAACTACTCTATTATGTAGTCTAAAGCTATCTAGACTCCCCATCACTATGGTTTCTGATACCATAGTTACTGTTACCAATGTCACCTAGTGACAGAAAACAGTTGTGACAGTTGCCAAGCAATGGTGTTCTGAATGACGTCATAGCCCCCGGGCCAAACCGTCATTCTGAGTGGTAGTGTCAGTAGACCGTTATAGGTATTGTACTTATCATATTTATTTTTCACCTTGACTCTACCATGTAACCCAGTGTCCGAGTCTACCCACAAGCCAAACCATACCAAAGACCAAAGGCTGGCGGCGTCAACTGCACTCAGTGACCCCGCCTCCTCCCACTGGAGGATACGCCGTCAATCACAAGCAGCTCGCTGCATGCTAGAAATTCCTAGCAGACAACGTTTAGAAACAACTCCTCCTGCTGGAGGACATGCCCATTGATCATGAGCAGCTCACAGCATACCGGGAGTTCCCAGCAGCTATATTTAGAACCACACTGAACTCTGTGAACCCCAGTGCTATGTTTGGGATTCCCCCCCTACATACCTGCACTGGAGTTCCCCAGTTACTATTTAGCTCACCTGATACTATTTTTAGGATGAGCTGGGTGAGCAGCTCCTACTACAAATACCTGTGGAGGGAGCAGCTCACTCATCTTTCCACCTTCATACTTCATACCTCACACACTCACGTGAGATCAAGGCCCTTGGCTCAAGGGCTAGGCTTGGACACTGTTGGGCACCTTTATACTGTATCACCATCTATACCTCGTGGACTTCTACGAATAAAGTGGATATCAAACTGGATTCCTGATTCGTCTGTATTCATCCTTATTCATCATTTACGGACTCGTTGACAATGGTGGAAAACCCTCACGTATCATCCCACAGTTACCACCTCTCATGAGCCATGGACAACAGTGAGACCCTACCAAAGGAGCCAGCCCCACAACGTATCCCTACATCTCCAAACAGAGATCAGCAAGGAGCCACCAGTACACAGTACACCACCCCGATAGACTCCTCGCCAGACGCGCTCCAGCTGGACCCAGTGCTGCCAGCCCATAGACGCACACATAAACAAACACCTGTGAGTTCAAATACCTTACCCTTTTCATCTACTATAGTAGACACCAACACAGGTGCACCCACCAGTACACCAGCAGGAGCCCCACCACCAGGTTTAAACCTCACCCTACCTGGTTATTCACCCTCAGAATCACCACCTCTGAGATTAGGTGGTCTTCAAAGTACCACATACAGCACGCCTGAAAATCAATCACCAGGTTACCTCCACCTAGACAGCCATCTAGAGGAAAGATCCAATAGCCTGCAGGAAGCCCTGGAAGCTGCTGGCCGATCACCCTCACCCAGCAGTGATTCTGACCCACAGTGCGCACCTGACCTAAGTTGGGACAACCTTACTGCACCGGACATCCAAGCCCACCCATCAGTAGCAGACAATTACTGGAGGAGCAGGCTAGACTCAGCAATCCACAGGTGGAGAGAAAACAGACTCAACACAGGACGTGCACAACAGATACCAACCGGAGCTACACCAAGCTACCAGTGTGGTGAGAGTCCCTCTGTTTTTCTAGACAGGATAAACCGTATTCTAGAAGAGCAGTGGCAAGAAAACTCCAATCCCACCAATTTGCTAAGGCCGCACCAAAACCCACAGCCTGATAGCAATCCACCTGGAGGAAACCCTAGGCCTTACTACTCCTACTCTACCTCTGAGGAAGACAAGGCGACACCTCCAGCACCAAATTCATCCCTGAGCACGCCTCCAAGAGCCAGATCCTTTGAAAGGCCATACCCCACCCATAGACCCAGGAGAAGAGTGCAATCATCCTCCCCTCAAAGGCCAAATACACCTGTATTTTACAGACTTCAAAGAAGCTTGGACTCTGCAGCTAGAAGAGGCGACCTTGTGGCCACTACTCCCATACTACACAGAAACAGTCACTTCCCCGCCCATTTACAAACAGAATCCACCTCTGAGGAAGACACAGAAGTAACCTTCCCCCACCTGCACAGAGCACCTGCCTACCCAAACATGGCCACTGCAGCTCCACCTCCAGAGTACAACCAGGATGACATGACGAGGAACATAGTCAGAGAATGCACCCAGGCAGTCAATGACTTCCTCTCCAACCTATTAACAGGACAAATGAACTTATTGTCTGCTGAAATAAAAAGGATTGGAGACGACTCCTCCTGCCAACTGTCAAGAATAAATGACAGGTTGAATGACATGGACACTTGGAAATCGCACCTGGAGAATGACATTAGCCAAATACAAAGAAGAGCAGCTCAGGACAACGCTGATGTACTGAGAAGGTCTGAAATGGCGTCAGCCAATCTGTCTGACAGAATCAACAGAAATATTGATGGAATGAGATCTGAAATATTCAGGGCCATTGATAGGACAAGAACACCTACCAGCCAAGGCCAAAACAGCCTTTTCTCACCCACCAACACTAGGCTACCCCCTTCAGGCCAACCTTCACAGGTTATGAGCACCTCTACCAGAATGCCGACATCTGTACCGGTAGGATACAGGCTCAGCCCCCCAAGCCTTTTCCAAAATACAACCCGAATGATAGCGACAAGTGCCACGCCCAACCAACAAGGCGCGACACATGCAGGTCTTGGTAGTTCAGCCACAACCCACCAGATGGCGCCCTCTACCACTCGTCCATCACCGGTAGCCGCCACATCACTTTCAGGCAGTGTTTACAACCATGTATACATACCCCACCAGGCACACACGCCCTACAACAACCCTATACCAATGTATGGTTTGTTTACAAACACTCCACCTGCCCAAGCAGCTGCCCACCAGCCTGCAGCTCAGTCCACACCAATGATACCAAATCTAGGACAATCCAATTTCTCCGCTCCTACTGGATACAGGAGTTTTGAACCTGAGCGACTCACATCTGCTCAATTAAGCTGTTTTAACAAGCCAGAACCCTTTGACAAACCCTCGCCCTACAGTTCTGCAGCCAGATTCCTGGCAGAATTCAAATTCTATATAAGAAATGCATACCCCCGCAGCCCAACAATGCATGCATCCTGTATGTATACCTTTTTAAAGGGCAGAGCAGCACAATGGTTTTTCACAAACATTTTTGACAAACCAATCATGTATGACACTGAAGCAGTCTATACCGCCTTTCTCAGCAGATTCAACCAGCCTGACCCTGCCACAATAATCAAAGGATATAGAAACAGAAAGCAGCAACCCAAAGAGACTGTGGAGGAATACATAGCAGATATGACCTTATTGCTATCCAACAGCAACCTGGATGAATCTGTACAAGTGGACTATCTCATAAATGGCCTCAAAGATGAAATTAAAAATGTTGTACTCTCAGACAGCCCCAAAAGCATTAGGGAAGCCGAGACTGCAGCATTGAAACAAGAATTGGTCATGGAAGCAGCCAAAGCAGCCCATGCCTCAAACCAATCTTCAGACTTGTGCGCCATGAACTACAATAACTACAATGGGCAAAAGAGCAACAACTACAATGGCAACAACAACAACAGCAACAACAATAACAGATCCAGGAAGGACCAGTACAATAACAACAGTTATAACAACAAGCCCCCTGGAAATGGCAACAATAAACAGTATGATGATAAATCTAAGCCAGGATACAACCAAAATCAACAAGGTTACAACAACTCCAGATCCGGCTCAAACAACAGATCAGGCTCCAAGAACAGGTATCAGTCACCAGGCAGGAGCAGATCTCAGGAAGGCAACAAAAGCAGGTCCAAGTCCAGCGACACAAGAAATAACTTTGTTTTCATCCCTGTTGCCTCCACCCCAACCAACACCCGCCAGGTGTCCTTCCAGAAACTACTGGTCCCAGCAGATTTCCCAATCCCTGATGATTGGACCCAGCAACAAAAGAAATCCAGGGACCCAACACCAGGCAGAAATGACAACAAAAAGACAGGAGACAACCATCCTGACAACCAACCTCCTGATTCTGGACAAGGAGAACACTACAATGACAATATTGAATAGGACACAGGGGAGGGCCACCATGCATCTTACAGCCCCGCCCCCACCTTGGACAACAAAATTGGAACGTCCCCCACATGCCATATTTCACACATGAATGATGGAGCAGAATTAAATTCAGCAGAACAACAGAACCACGACCCCCAGCCTGTGAATTGTGACGAAGACTCCTCATCAGACAGTGAGGACCTCTATGAGAACCAGAACAAGAGAATTTCCACCCTCCAATTAAAAGTCGAGACCAGTAAGTATGGGCAGCAAGGTAAGACCTCTTACATTAATACTGAATTGACTAAAGGCGCAGTTAATGTTGATATCAATGGCAGTTCTTACAGAGCCCTTGTAGACTCTGGAGCCTCCCTTTCCTTTATCAGCCAGAAAATGGCAGATAAAATCATATCAACCCCCAATTTCAAACATGGTAGGAGATCTCGCATGGTTATCCTACTAGCTGATAAATCCTCAGTTCAGGTCAACAATTCCATCACCATAACCTTCCTAATCAATAACACAGAGTTTAAAACAAGACTACATGTTGTTCCAAAGCTAAATCACCCCATAATTCTTGGCGTAAATTTTATGACCAAATATAGGGCCAAAATTTCCTTTGGGACCAAGTCCCCTTCACCACACTTCATTAGAGCAGCCAAAGGCCTAACCATGCCCTCCAGAAAATCAAGAAAAATTTCTAAGCGTCCATTATAGATCATAAGACGTTGTGTCAAACACCAAGCATCCATATAAACGACCCTCCCTTAATCCCCACAGGCGCCACGCGCCCCAACCAAATTAATCAACCATTAATACACCAACCACTTAAACACACTGACAGCAACAGTCACAGACCAACGCCCAACCTATTTATACTAACAGCCATAAAAATTCCTATGCATCCAAAATCAACACCGCCTTGATTAACTGTATATACACACACCTACCCTTTCTAAGTGGAACGCCAAACACTGGCAAATGGATTATCAAATAATTAGGTTAGGTTACACACGCCACATACCGACCGCCCAAGGCAGCGCTGTATCCTCGGTTTGTGTATAAACTTCAATACACACATGCGACGGCTTGTTACCACTTCAAGACCACTATTTCCAATGATAAACCTATTGTAGGAAGATGGACCTCTGACACCCACACCCCATGTTTACACCGCTGTCTCTGCCAACCCTTAAGTGCTGTGGTGGCCATATACAAATCAACAACACACTGCCCTCAAGGTCTTTAAAAACCACAGGGACGCCATAGCAACCATATCACCTTGGCCGGGGATAAAACACCCCCCCCGCCAAGCTTCCCAATATGCTATCCTTAGACAATATCTCACCACCAACCAATCCAGGCCAGGATAACCCTAATTTGCATATGGGACCGTACAACCCCACTTGCATCCACCAATAATATTTGGCCTACGCCTCTTTCAGGGCAAGACATACCACCTATGGGAGATCTCAGACTGAGAAGTAGCCAAACTCAGTCTCAGGTTTATAAGCGCTTGCCCACCCACATCTGATCACAACACAACCCACAACCAATACCACCACACCTTAAGCACGGCAACAAGTGTCTGGGAAGGGACCATGGCAGACCCATCATGCAACCAGCCCAGGTAGGATTATCTTATGGATCTATTTTAGCATTTAGGATTTTTTAACAGTCGTTCTAGCATTGTACATGATAGTACTTTTATTATCATGGTGCCCAGGTACCCCTATTAACCAATGGCGGTGTGAGCCTTAAGTGTGTGTAAAATGTGGAAGAACTTCTCCACTATCCTATAATTTTTAACATTGATAATCCAATTTACTAAACCTCTTCAGCCAAGCAAATTCCCCACCTTTACCTCCCCCCCCCATTCACAGCCCACTTAGACCCTTTTTCCTTTTATGACTTACAGCCTGGACCCACCGGCAAATAAGCACGGCCCAAATGCTACATGGACCATACACAGCCTCCTTGGACCACATGGGATCAGGAGTGATCTCATGGATCCTTTTGAAATTAGGAGCATAATCATGGAACAGCAACAGCTCATCACCTTCCTCGCCCAGGAAGATATTAAACATTACCTCAGCAGCCCTGTGCTAAGACAGGAGCTGGACATGAGCAATCACTCCATAGCAGCAACCATAAAAGCCTTCATGGTCACTGTAGCTGGGGATAATCCCCGCCGGCCTCCATGGGGCAGGTTTAACCATAGATCTGCATCATACATAGCACTCTTATGTGCTCGCACGCTTCTAGCGTCAGAACAGCCCCTCAGGGACCTACCCCGCCAATACTCCAGAATTGGACGCGAATTGGCCATAAGGAATACAGCCAGCCTAGTATTCCAGTTTGCTGTTTTCGAGATAAACAGGTTTCATGCTCAAGCACGTGTACCGCCCCTGACAACGACAACAGGCACCAGTCCATCTGCATAAATCCACTCATGTGAAAACAACACTACCACCCACAGAATCCCCGACCTTTGTAAATACTTGACCATACTAACATCCCATTTGTGACTAAGCTAATGTTATTTTTAAAGTGAACCCCACCATCAAAATTTTCAAAATCCTCAAAATTTTCAATTTTTTTCTCATTTTCTAGAGCAGCAGCCATCCTAGCAGTCTGTATATTCTTACATCTGCTCCTCGGCTGCACCTCAACATCAGACACCAATCTGAACACCATCTTCAGACCCAACTATGGCGCACTGTTTACCAAGTTACCCCAAACATTACTAGCCAATTACATGGACTATCCATTGACCTTCAGCCTTAACTTGACCTTTGACCAGAACCTAAGTCAGCCAGAACTACTCAGCCCTCTCATCAGCACTGATGCACCCCAATACATTAAGCACACAGCCCATGCCCTAGATAACATGATACAGAGCCTATTCTCCAAGTCAAAAACAACACTAAAAACCTTGTCAAAATTGATTTCACCTCCTAACGTCAGAAAAGCCAGAAATGCCCCCGGCCAAGTCATTGGTGACATTTTAAGAGCTTCAATAGGCCTCGGGACTCAACCAGAAATTGATATTTTGAATTCTGAGATGTCTGACCTGGATAAAAAGTTAGCCACCAAAATGCACGTGATAGAATCAGCCACACATTTCTTGTTAAATATTTCGGAATTTAATTACAATTCTGTCAACATCTTCTCAAAATTCCAAAATGACACTGATGATGCTCTATCTTTTATTTCCGGAAAATTAGAGCATTTAAATTCTAACATCTCATCAATATTATTAAAATTAGAACTCCAATCCAGACAAGACACCTTCTATTCCATGTTATTCACAGCAGCAAATTCTCAAATAGAGTCTTTAATTGACCTCCAAAGCGACTTGGAAAA
The DNA here is from genome assembly GCA_949317995.1 of Acholoe squamosa. NCBI lineage: Eukaryota > Metazoa > Annelida > Polychaeta > Phyllodocida > Polynoidae > Acholoe > Acholoe squamosa. The sequence continues at coordinate 56,548,531 of OX439036.1, read as the reverse complement.
TCTGCTCTTAACCATTAATAATCTACTTGAGGGCACCCTACCCCAATCCATCATCACACAAGACGACCTCAGTTTAGGTTTAAACAATTTATCCAGCCTCCTGCACGAGGCATACCACGGCATTATTTTAGAAGGCCTACCCATAAGTTATTATTATCAGCGCCGAGTACATGTGCACTGGAGCCATAACTCGAGCCTGTTAATAACCATACCAGTACCCATAACCAGAGGGGGAAGCACCTTTTCTATATTTAGAATAGAAACCTTCCCCGTACCTTTCGACACCTCCGACACTAAGTCAGTAGGTCACACCCAGGTGGAGCCACTTCCTGGCTACTTGGCTATGTCCAAGACCCACTCACACCACATACAGTTTACACAGGCTGACCTGGATATGTGTGACCTCGGTCACCTTATCAGCTGTAACCTACCCCTACCTCTGTTGTCGGCCACACACCCCACATGCACTCTATCCCTATTTTTAGACCTACCGGAGGCGGTGCACCATACCTGCAGTTTCAAAGCACACATGGCAGCACCCATACCAAATCTTATCCAACCCTTATCTCAAAGTACCTTTCTATTAATAACTGACCATCCAACTTCCATGCTGCAATGCACAGATTCAGGCCAAGTCAAAATCAAAAATAACGCATACTCAGTCATCTCAGTCCCATGTCTGTGCTCCATTAAAAATGCCGGCATGATTTTAACCAATTCTGATTTATCTTGCACCCAAAATTTCACCCTTGAACCCATATCAAAGGCCTATTTCAATTTACCGCTGTGGCGACATTTTGGTCAACCTCCAGCCAATGTTTCCGGCATCACCATGGCAACCACTACCCAGACCCTTCACCTGCCCAATTTTGAAAAATTAAAACACCTACACAATCAAAAAATAGCACCCCTCTTCCAGGACACCCTAACCCTTAAAAGAGCCGCACAGGGACTTAAGGACCAATCCGCCCTCCTATCCACCAACTCCCTGATGCATCTGGGATATCACCTCCAGTTCTCACCCTGGATACACTTGGTATCACCCCTCCTGGCACTACTTTGCTGCGCATTAACCCTTAAAAACCATCTTCGTGTCAATCAGTTGGCGCGCCTTATCACACTAGTCTCAGCAACCCGAACACCCAAGATGGCTAATGCGGAGAGTTGGGATCATTTTAAAGATCTGATACGCCAAGCTAACAAAAACTGGCCAGCCCCACAAACGACCCCAGACACCGATCTAGATTTTGTACAGTCGCCTGACCGCTACCAAAACATGTTCACCTGGATTTTAATGGCAACCCTCCTATTCATCACATGGAGTACCGCCAAGAGGTGCCTGCGACACTGGCCCTACTGCAAACAGGACAGCCACAGGACACCTTCAATTGTGGCCAAGATTCACGCTAACGGTTAAACTTTTGATTTCACCGTTGGCAAGATGATCTATGGACAAAATCTCTGGGCCCCCACCATCACAGCCCCTAAGGTCTCCCCAGCTCGCCTTACGGCACCCCTGGGCAGACACCTGGATCTCCATTGGAAGTCTGACATCAGGACAATAATCGGGGGACAAGTCCGACAGATCCCGCTGCAGCGCTATCCTCCGGTACCACTTCTATGGAGAATACCGCTGTACAGGGTCTTAAAAGGAGCTCACCACATGACAGTGGTCATCTCCTCAGAAGGACAACCCGATTTCCAACTTGCATCCAGTGACACTGACCCCGCCATACAACTACCTTGTGAGTCCTGGCCGGCTGATCGCCATGACTCCCCGGCTGAGCTCACAAAGTACACCCCACTCCGGCATCAGCCAAAGAAAGACAAATACATGTACAAGCAACCGGAGATGATGCTCACACCACCCTCAACATCAACCAGCGGTAAGTTTTCATCAGAAACCTACTTTGATCCTCATGTGGGGATCAATTAACCGCCGGCCACCCCCCATATAACCTGGTAATGGACTCTCCCGGTCGCCCAATCCACCGGATAGCCCCATCTAACACCTTCATGTGGGGATCATCCCCATCCTCAATAGCTCTAAAACCCGACCCCACCCACAATTAAAACCTTTAACAAACATCTCCAGTACCATAGCACATTTCGACCCACAATAACACAGTTATTTCGACTCACTGTGAAGGCCCACTGCACGATGAGACGTCGCCATCTTGTTTCTGACGTCGCGTCTGGTTCCCCGCCAAACGCTGCGTCAGAACGCCGGCGCTGCGTCTCACCACTGCCGTCGGCCTCCCCAACTTCAGATCTCTTTCATTTTTCCCACGTTGGCATGACAACTTAACGTCAGTCAGGACACCCGCACTCAATATCTGCGTCAAAACAATAACATAAGCACGTGTTAGCAATATCACTAGACTTGTTTTCGACCCAAGTTAACAATACCACCCCGCATGAGATTTGAAAGCCCGCCCATGCCAATTTAGAATCCCAGAATAAACAACATAACTTCTAACTGGTGGTGGACTTCTTATATATTATCAAATTATCACAGATCAAGCTCCTGGCAAACGAGTTATTCGTCATCACAGTTTTTCATTGTAAAATCATCATCAAATCACAGTCAATCGCATTAGGCCGGGCCACCTTCTGGAACTGGTCCTTTTTCCATCTTACTGGCGCACTCAATCCTGTCTACCGGCAGGTACTTCTACGCCTCAGTTTCTGGAAGGCACAATCAATGAGCCCCTGTGAGCCACCACTCTACCTAATAAAATCTAAAGTGAGATCAAAATCCAATCTTCTTTTAGCAGACTGAATTTCCTTTTCAAACAAATTCCAACCAACTCACTCAAAATTACACGTACCAGCCAGGGCCATCAGAACACGACACAGGGCCCACTGGCCCCTCCCTCAGGGCCATCGGGCGGTCCACGGACCCGGTGACATAGCACTGGCACCTGCCCGACATGAACCCAAACCAGGACAATCCTGAAACAAAAAAAAAACATGGCGTCAGACCACCGGCACCACGCCCAAATACACGAAAAACCCAAAAATTCGAAAATTTGTACTGGTACTCACCCAAACATGCCCACCAGCACCAGCAGGAGAAACAGACATCCTGAAGGCATTACTACGAGCTGAACCCGTACAATCATGGTCCTGTGGTTTCTTTCTTTCGGGCCGTAAATAATCCAAAATCTATGGCTCGTCTCGTCAGTCATGTATCGCCTTCTAATGCTAAAAATAGCTCCACATCCCTTTATAGCAAGACCCACCGCGGGAGCATTGAGTTAATTTTTGAACCACATTTTTCGAACAGGCGCACTTCCAAAATTCAAAATTTCAACCAATTAACCCCACCTTTAGGCCCCAAAACACCTAACCCAACATAGGTACAGACACTTACACATGACCCAACAAGGTCATGGCAAGTCTACACCATTCACCATACCATTTCCCCATACCATTTCATGAACGCCGAACAAACGCCAGCTCAGTGGCGCCAGCCAATGTTTGTCGCTTGAACTAAATAAGAACAGATCCCCATGCAGTGGCGCTACCCGTGCCGCGCAGCAGAACTAACCTGGACCCTGGATATTCCAGTTTCCCGCTCACATTTGGCCATGAGTCTGCACCGGCCCGGTGACACTGCACATCAATATGCACTGCCTAATTCACTGCCTTACCTGTCAATTTGGTATTTTTGTTGGTCGCCTTGTAATCCATGCACTATGATCGACCCTACAACTAAAAATCCCCCTTCTCTTGTTCTGTTTTTTTTTCAACTTAAATGATAAGATGTAATACCTATTATTACACATCAAACATATGGTCAGTAGACCTTTTCTCACGAACTTCCTCCTTAAAACCTCGCGTGGAATCGAGTAGGAATGTGGGGATTTGTCAGTAGACCGTTATAGGTATTGTACTTATCATATTTATTTTTCACCTTGACTCTACCATGTAACCCAGTGTCCGAGTCTACCCACAAGCCAAACCATACCAAAGACCAAAGGCTGGCGGCGTCAACTGCACTCAGTGACCCCGCCTCCTCCCACTGGAGGATACGCCGTCAATCACAAGCAGCTCGCTGCATGCTAGAAATTCCTAGCAGACAACGTTTAGAAACAACTCCTCCTGCTGGAGGACATGCCCATTGATCATGAGCAGCTCACAGCATACCGGGAGTTCCCAGCAGCTATATTTAGAACCACACTGAACTCTGTGAACCCCAGTGCTATGTTTGGGATTCCCCCCCTACATACCTGCACTGGAGTTCCCCAGTTACTATTTAGCTCACCTGATACTATTTTTAGGATGAGCTGGGTGAGCAGCTCCTACTACAAATACCTGTGGAGGGAGCAGCTCACTCATCTTTCCACCTTCATACTTCATACCTCACACACTCACGTGAGATCAAGGCCTTTGGCTCAAGGGCTAGGCTTGGACACTGTTGGGCACCTTTATACTGTATCACCATCTATACCTCGTGGACTTCTACGAATAAAGTGGATATCAAACTGGATTCCTGATTCGTCTGTATTCATCCTTATTCATCATTTACGGACTCGTTGACAGTAGCGTCATGCTGTTAAGGTCGTTCTCCTCCCCTAGCCTTGTCAAAAGCTATAACAAAAAGATCCAGGATTTTCTAAAAATCGACAGTGAGAAACATGAATGTTACCTCCTAATCCAATGGCCCCTTCTTTCACCCAGTGTGTGCGTTCTTCGTTGTGTGTCATGATCTGTGAATGAAAGTTTAGTTTATATTATACAAAGAAATTAATGATTACCTGAACGTGGAATGTCAGTATCAAACGTTCGCTATCCTGAGGAGTTGTGCTTAACCTGTTTCCATCACATAAAAGCTGATACAGACCATATCAAATTCTATTCAAAAACGAGAAAGGGATAGGGCGGGCACTAGTAACTGCTCACAATGCACGACATAAAGACATTTTATGATATACTGGTGTATTTATCTAGGTCTATAAATCTATAGATGTGTCATCGTTCTCTGGCCACACTACTAGTTTAGTGGTTCAATGTTGGAAAGAGGGTAGGGTTCTTCCCACACTGTAATAACATCCTGTCAATTTAAACCCTTTTCAATCAGCAGGATATTTGGTCCCAGTGGCAGATTCAGGATGTTGAAAAGGATGGGGCACGCCCCTTATTTAGCTTGTATTTCAAGCTTAATATGGAGCTGTAAAGAGGGAAATAACTGATAAAAAGAAGGGGCCGCGTGCCCTGTGCCCCCGCACCCCGGTCTAAATCCGCCATTGCCACTGGGTCCTGCAGATTTTTCACTTCTGTAGGAGAGGGGCCATCATAAATGACGTCCCCCCCCTCGTCATGTTTTTTGCCAATTTGCAAATGCTGAAGGTATACAGAAAATTTATTTCGTCATGCCGGGCCAGACATGTACAACCGCTATCTGTGGTCAAGTCGGTCGTTCAAAAATCAGTCGGTAGGTCGACCAAAAAATTGGTTGGTCAGGTGGGCCAAAAATTACAAAAAAGTCTACATCTTATAAAGTTCAAAGAGGGGAGAACAAACAAACTTCAAACTGCCTTGAAACGTAAAAAGTTTTCAGAGTATCGGTATAAAGTCTCCCCATCCCCATGTTGATGAAAAACATGCTCAATTTAACAGTAAGAAACGCACATACAGTAATGGGTAAGTAAGAGTACCGTAATCTCCCACGTATAAGGCGCGTCTTATACGGGGGGTTTTAGTTCTCATTGGATCCACAAGGGGGACACCAAGACCTTTCTTTTGATATGTTACACTCCCATATAAGCTCATCTGCTGCTTTTGGGGTCCAGGGGGGTCCAAACAGCACATAGCTTTTTGAATTTTGAAAATCCATTCATTAGAACAAAAGTTATGAATTTTTTATTTTTTTGACCATATTCTGAAACTCTGGGTGCGCCTTATACGCGGGATGCGCCTTATACGCGGGAGATTACGGTAGCTACCGCACAGGAGCGCCCTGCTGCCGCGTAATCGCGGAACTTTTGCAAAAAGTAGCTTATATTTCCAGGCTCTTGAAGCCAAACTTATGATGATACAGAAATGGCAGACCCCATTATGGAAAGGTCTGGATCTCCCCCGAAGACCAGTTACCATCATTGCATTATATTATGGAGTTTTAAGGTCATAAATGAGTGTGGTTTAAAGGTCTAATTTCAGAAACTTCCGCATTTTGTCCCATGTTTTCCCCTTGCAAAATCGCCATTGTAGATACATATGAAATGTAAGAATATTTGATCACGTAAGCTTCGTTTTGATATGCGGGACTATATGACATATCAAAATCTTCATATTGCAGTTGTAGTAACAATAATAGAGAAACTTTAAAAACATAGTAGCTATGAAAATAAAGGAAAGTCCCGCACCCTACAAGGAAGCTTGAAGGGTCTAAAATCATCATACCAAAACAGCTACACATTCCAATTGATGGTGAAAATGTATCCATCAAAGTAGGGGTGTCACACAGTCCCTTCATAGAGTCTAGGCTATCTGCTCCACTCAGTGTAGGTATCCCAGAGAAGAGAAAAAGAGCCTCCTCTTCTCAAGGCTCTGGAAGCCAAATGAATAAAGATACAGAAATGGCAGACCCCATTTGAGAAAGGTCTGAGTCTCCTTGTCCCAACACATAGAACTATTTTATGGTTTTGTCGCCTTATGAGACCATAAATAGGTGTGTTTCATAGGGTTAATTTCAGGAACTTCCACATTTTGTCGAATATTTGCCACCAGGTGGCTCCTGTATCTATATCATTACATATTTTTGATGATTGTCTAAAGAGAATATTTTGCAAAGTTTTCATATTGTGAATTTCAAAGCAATCAGACTTGTAGTTAAAATTCTATGGCCTACCATATTGTATCTATAGACATACATCTAAGACAAGGCTATCAATGACTGAATCAGTGCATTTTTGTGATTTTGTCAATTTCACACATCTCACATTGGATAACTGCTGTGTAAATAGGTATAAAAAAGGTTGAGCATTCCTCCATATGTTGGAGATATCATGCATGAAATGCTTCATACCTGAACTAAACATTTATCGAGTTGTATAGGCCTAAATATGGCAGAATGGCAATCTACACAAGTTGTTAGATTGGAATTAGTGAATGATATTGCAGGTTTGGAAGTATCCTGATCAAATTTGTATGCAAATGAATGTAGTTCAAATCCATTTACTTCAAGTACCCATAACATAGAGTATGATTGAATTGTTTCCTGACATTATAGTTATAATATTTTTGCTATAGGAGCATCCTGGAAATGCTCCAGTGGCTATGAGCAAAAGGTCTCAATTTGGGGTCAACTTTCACTCATGTAAACTTTCATCCTGTAGTAAGTTCCCATGGCTTTTAATAGCCAATAGGACTTATACTGTTGCATTTCAAACTTATCAGGCTTCGCAATGAATACAATCTTGACTAGCTGTGTAACAGTGTTAGGTTTTTACAGAATATGTAGTATACCTAGTAAAACTAAAATAGGCACTTACTTACCCCCAGTATGTGAGTCTGCTACAGTGGAGGTGTGAAACTGTGATAAAGCTGGAACTGGGGAGTTTTAAACTCTTCTTTCTTTGCAAGCTCATTCTGAATTCATTTCTTGGAGGATCTTAGCAATCGTGGGCTCATTTTAATGGGCTTGGATAGCCCTTCAAAATGAACAATTTTTAAATAGGAAGATTGAATGTAGGGAAGTTTGCCTTTGATCCCATTGAATTTCAACCAAATGTTTAGAACCATTTTATGATAAGATCACAGAGCACATAAAAATAAATGGTTCTATGGTTAAAAATGATTTGGAAAATATATAGCTTTTATTTTTCTAAGGGCCTGCAGGATGTTTGACAGACCCTGCAAACTTTTTGGGTGAGGTTATTTTGTACACTTAACAATTCCCCACCTCCCCCATGTTGAGCACTTAAATATCAATCAAGACTTCATCCTATACATTTTATATAATGGGAAATTGATAGATATGATAAAGATAAGTGATTTTGCTATTTAAATGAAGTTGTTATGACAATCTGAATGGAAGTTATGATCAAAGAAGGAAAAAATATTATATTATGACCTGATTGACTCATTTCAGATATTCTGTGAAGTTTTCATAATTTTGAAGATCAGGAAAGTGGACATAGCCAAAATCTCTGGGTCAACCTTGTTCTAAACCTTACTTTCCCACAAACACTGCCATGCACAAATCAATGAACATTATACTGATTTACATAGAAAAATAATGACTTTCCATCACCTATATAATGGTCAGGGAGTATCACCGATTCATTGAGACGAAAAGTCCCGTAACTACGGTAACGGTCCGACGTCGGCACACCGGATGCCGGGGACAAACTAGTGGTCTGCGCTCTACGCTCCCCTTTACGTATCATAATAGAAACGTTACACTGGAGCCCTGCACATATTTCAAATACATATTATGGCCTTTATACTGCTCTAATATCTTATTTATAAATACAGTATCATCATCCCTCCCATTAGATCATACTGGCTTGATGACAATACGATAAGTGTGATATATTTGGAGAATTTAGATATTGAATGGTGCTTGCAATTATGAGGCAGACAAATTTGTCCTCCACACAAGATGGCGCGCATCATGCGCACGTGACACGTTACTTGGAGAATTGCTACGATACTTGATTACCGTCTGGACGAATTTTGTCAATTTTTCAGCATAAACTATCTTTGAACCTCTGATATATATCCCCAGGGGGGCCACTCCCTATATGATCCATAGTAACCATGTGCGTACAAAAAGTAGAGGGAAAGGGGTACTTTTTAAGGGTTTAGGGCGGATCCGGCTAGTCACTGGGCGCGACTCAGTTAAGGACTGAGTCGCTGGGACTGGCATACCTAAACCTTTCAGGTGCTCTAGAAACGGCAAGTTTCTAGGAATAACATTTGACAGAAATAAATCCCCAACAATCAGCTTATGGTATTGACAAGAGTACCACTTTAGTTTTGCTGTCTGTGAGTGGGAATAACGTCTTTTGTTGGAAACTTTTAGATCGCACCCTTTTCCAAGATTTGGCACATGTCGTGTGGGTTGCAACGGGTAGGTATCAGCAGGTGCATTTTCTGCCAGACAGGAAGTCAATCTCCACTCTCCAAGCAGATTCTCGTGAATAACATTATTTCATGAATAACACCTCTGTTGTGAGACCTGAAACCACATCCAACATAGCCGACTGTGGCAGCTAAAACTTGATATGAAGGCTAACAGATTTGCGAGAACCAAATAATCTGGGCCCCCGTATTAAAGGTTTCTCACAAAATGGCAACAAACATGTATTAGGAAGCCATCTTTAAGAGGAAATCGACATAAAAAAATTATGTCCTACAATTCCAGCCACCTGACAAATGAGCCCTATGCAGGAAGCCTGACTCTCCCGTCAGGTAAGAGTCAGCGCCCGCCGGACAAGGTCCGGCCGGATCCTTTAAAAGGGGTCCTTTTTTGGGCATTTTGGGCCCAGCCTCAGGTTTTTAGCCCAAAAACTGAACCAATTTTTCAAAATTTTCAGTGAAATGGGGGGTATATTTTGGGCATTTTTAAAGGGGCTCTGGCACGGCGAATGCATGCCCGCATTAAAAGGTCATGTGACCACCCATTGACCAATCAGGGCGCTCCGCTGGTTCCTGCGAGTTTACCAACGATTTTTGGGTCAGTACCCATGTTCTACTTTGCCGTGCCAGGGCCCCTTTAATAAGTGGTATTACATCAAAAGTGGTACAATTTTTGCAAATAAAGGGTAGTCCCACAAAAAGGGGTATGACCCAGTCGGCCCCGTCTGCGGTCCCCTTTACCCAGATAAAAAATTCGGGCAGGATTGGCTGTGTCGTATCCCAGAAGTTGGCGCATCCCAGAAGTTGGCTGCGCATGCGCAACCCATGTTTTAAGCCTATTATCGCTCATGGGCCACAAACATCAATGAAAATAAATAATTTTTTGAAAACATAAAAACCATGATAACATCCCTCTCTTCTTATAGAACTTGAAAGGACAACAACCCTAATGATACTGTCCCTACGCCGTAGAAATATGAAATGGGTAAAGTTATTTTGAAAATTACGGCCAACTTCTCGCCAGGTGGCGTGACCAACACTCTGCTTGCTGAGGCAGCTGTCGTATCTCGAAAGTCGAGCATCCCAGAAGTTGGCCGTAATTTTCAAAATAACTTTACCCATTTCATATTTCTACGGCGTAGGGACAGTATCATTAGGGTTGTTGTCCTTTCAAGTTCTATAAGAAGAGAGGGATGTTATCATGGTTTTTATGTTTTCAAAAAATTATTTATTTTCATTGATGTTTGTGGCCCATGAGCGATAATAGGCTTAAAACATGGGTTGCGCATGCGCAGCCAACTTCTGGGATGCGCCAACTTCTGGGATACGACAGCGAGTACTGCCATGGCCCCTGTCTAGCGCCCCTGTCTACTAGTAGGCATGGCAGTGTCCTGAAGAGGGCGCCCCAGGCACTGTGCATGCAGCAGCAGCCATTTCTGCCCGAGTTCTTCTGTCTGGGTATGGTCAACTTTGCCCCCACCCTGGAGGAGAACCTATAGAGTTATTTGAATAATTCCAAATGCTATGATTGCCTACAACACTTCTAGTTTTAGTATCAGGCTATAATTTTAGTAAAAACAAATTATCAATGATATATATCAGAGGTTCAAAGTTAGGTTATGCTGAAAAACTGACAAAGTTGCTGATACTCTCTAGCCACTATATAAGTGATGGAAAGTCATTATTTTTCTATATAAATCAGTCTTATGTTCATCGATTTGTGCATGGCAGTGTTTGTGGGAAAGTAAGGTGTAGAGCAAGGTTGACCCTGAAATTTTGGCTCTGTCCACTTTCCTGGTCTTCAAAAATAGGAAAACGTTACAGAATATCTAAAATGAATTAATGATGTGATTATATAGTATTTTCCCTACAAGGAAAACCTAACAGCATCAAAATCCATTGACAATTCAATAACTTATGACCATTTATATTGAAGATGCCAAGTGTGCTTTTTTATCATTTTCTGTGAAAACTCCCTCTGACAGCCTGTACACAATCGCCTCTTGTACAATATCTACTGACATTAGGAAGATAAATCTAATTGATTCATAGAGGGAAAATGTTGGGCTTTGTTATGACCAGTGATAGATAGCTCTGTGATGACATTTTCAATTTCTTAGATTCTTGCCAGGACCCCATGTTCGGGCAGATTCAGGGCAATTCTCAGTGAAAAGCCTGTTCCAGACAGCATCTCAACATGATGGATTTTGCTATCAAACCCATATCAAACCCTAATAAAAACACACTTTTCGCACTTCTAGCATCCTAAAGTATTGATAAATTTTGTTTTTTGAATTTTTTGAAAAACAATTTTTAACCCCCTGCCATGCCGGTTACTGGAATGATGATCCCAAGGAACGATGATCCCATGGGAACGATGATCCCATTTTCTCCTCCCCAGGAACGATGATCCCATCTTAAGGAACCATGATCCCACATTAGAATATCTCTCATTGCTTATATTTACTGACCCATCTGCACTAGTATTCCATGATTTGTTGGTGATTTACGCATGGAAATTGATAGAAATGATTAATAATGATTAAATGCCCAGAAATATCTGAAAAGGATTTTTTTCCACACTGCAGGCTACTTCTCCAGGCTACTTACATACCCTACACATAATAGGCAAAGTAATATCCAATTTTTAATGATTTGTTGGTGATTTATGCTTAGAAAAAGATAGAAATGATGAATATGACTAAAATGCAAAAAAAAAATGTCTGTACCTATAGAACTAGATCTATCATTGGAGTGATTTTTTTCGTAATTATTTTACATAGAAGTAATTCTTTTGTAAATATTTATTTTTTACTTATATTTCTTTTGATTGTTGGGGATACATATCACTTACATGGATTAATCATAGGGTTTCATGGATTAACAGACAAACTGTGAGTACTGTACCTACACACACATTAGCATATTGTCACTCTCAAATTCTTCCTAGATTTCATTCGGACGTTGCGCATATCCCATAATGCCCTGCGCGAGGAGGGTGCGCGCCGTCAGCACGGCACGTGTCAAACAACAACAAACCACGCTGCAGGTCGGTCTGCAGTCTGTCAATGAAAATTTAAATCTCATGTATTTTGGGGCTAAATTGGCCTAAAATAAAAAAACAATAGTGTATCTTGTAGGAAATTGTCTGAAAAAGCTGAAAAATATAGTCTCAAAGTCATTGGCCCATGGGAAGATGGCTTAAATTGCCGTCAAATACATCGCGGGAGGGCGTTTTTCACGGGCGTTATCACGCACCTCCTCTCATAGACTTGGTGTTTGCTTCACCTCCTGGGTCTGCCACTCTTCACGGGAGCCCTGTCCGCAGTTACCCCTATTTTCGCCCATGCAGCTACCTTCTTTCCCACATCAATCTCACAAATCTACACTAATAAAAGTTTTATGTCATAGTCACGGAGGTGAACTGGAAGTTGAGGCACCCCTACCAATCTTTGTTTAGTCTGTATTCTTTAGTTTAGGGGTATATTTTGATGAAACAGTGACAGCACTCTACCCAGGTAGCACAGAGACATTGGCATAAGGGAGTGGTCATTATTTATCAACAGGGGGGGGGATGGGAACATCCACCCAACACTCCCCGCCTTAACCGAACATCCACCCAACACCCCTCGCCTAACCCAAACATCCACCCAACACTCCCTGCCTAACCAGAACATCCACCTAACACTCCCTGCCTAACCCGAACATCCACCCAACACTCCCCGCCTTAACCGAACATCCACCCAACACCCCCCGCCTAACCCGAACATCCACCCAACACTCTCCGCCTAACCCGAACAATCACCCAACACTCCCCACCTAACCAGAACATCGACCCAACACTCCCCGCCTAACCCGAAAATCCATCCAACACTCTCTGCCTAACCCGAACATCCACCCAACACCCCCCGCCTAACCCGAACATCCACCCAACACTCTCTGCCTAACCCGAACATCCACCCAACACTCTCCGCCTAACCTGAACATCCACCCAACACTCTCCGCCTAACCAGAACATCCACCTAACACTCCCTGCCTAACCCGAACATCCACCCAACACTCCCCGCCTTAACCGAACATCCACCCAACACTCTCCGCCTAACCCGAACAATCACCCAACACTCCCCGCCTAACAAGAACATCGACCCAACACTCCCCGCCTAACCCGAAAATCCACCCAACACTCTCTGCCTAACCCGAACATCCACCCAACACTCTCCGCCTAACCCGAACATCGACCCAACACTCCCCGCCTAACCAGAACATCGACCCAACACTCCCCGCCTAACCCGAAAATCCACCCAACATGTGCACTCTCTGCCTAACCCGAACATCCACCCAACACTCTCCGCCTAACCAGAACATCCACCCAACACCCCCCGCCTAACCCGAACATCCACCCAACACTCCCCGCCTTAACCGAACATCCACCCAACACCCCCCGCCTAACCCGAACATCCACCCAACACTCTCCGCCTAACCCGAACAATCACCCAACACTCTCCGCCTAACCCAAACAATCACCCAACACTCCCCGCCTAACCCGAACATCCACCCAACACTCTCCGCCTAACCCGAACAATCACCCAACACTCCCCGCCTAACCCGAAAATCCACCCAACACTCTCTGCCTAACCCGAACATCCACCCAACACTCTCCGCCTAACCAGAACATCCACCCAACACCCCCCGCCTAACCCGAACATCCACCCAACACCCCCCGCCTAACCCGAACATCCACCCAACACTCCCCGCCTAACCCGAAAATCCACCCAACACTCTCTGCCTAACCCGAACATCCACCCAACACTCTCCGCCTAACCCGAACATCCACCCAACACTCCCCGCCTAACCAGAACATCGACCCAACACTCCCCGCCTAACCCGAAAATCCACCCAACATGTGCACTCTCTGCCTAACCCGAACATCCACCCAACACTCTCCGCCTAACCAGAACATCCACCCAACACCCCCCGCCTAACCCGAACATCCACCCAACACCCCCCGCCTAACCCGAACATCCACCCAACACTCCCCGCCTAACCCGAAAATCCACCCAACACTCTCTGCCTAACCCGAACATCCACCCAACACTCTCCGCCTGACCCGGACATCCACCGAACACTCCCCGCCTAACCCGAACATCCGCCAAACAAGAATCGATTCAAGAGTTAAGGGGATGGGGACATAAAAAAATTAGACCCCTCCTGATCTGCAGGCTGGGACTGGATCAGGCTGATGGGGGTCTAAAAAAATTTGGTGCTTTTAAGGGAGTGATCATTATCTAACAACTTAGTGACGAATATCGCGCGCAAACGTGCCCTTTTGATAGTAAATGCGCAAGGTTTTCCACTGAAAACAGGTGACTTTCGCGCCCCTCTTTGATCTATAGTTGCGCACTGGCTTTTTTGCTAAAAAGAGGGTATATTTTTTTAGTCCCCCCCTCAAGAGTGGTCAAATTTTTTTTAGCCCCCCTCAGGAGGGGGTCTGAATAATGTCACCTGTTTTCAGTGGAAAACCTTGCGCATTTACTATCAAAAGGGCACGTTTGCGCGCGTTATTCGTCACTAAGTTGTTAGATAATGATCACTCCCTTAGAAGCACCAAATTTTTTTAGACCCCCATCAGCCTGATCCAGTCCCAGCCTGCAGATCAGGAGGGGTCTAATTTTTTTATGTCCCCATCCCCTTAACTCTTGAATCGATTCTTGTTTGGCGGATGTTCGGGTTAGGCGGGGAGTGTTCGGTGGATGTCCGGGTCAGGCGGAGAGTGTTGGGTGGATGTTGGGGTTATAGGCGGGGAGTGTTGGGTGGATGTTGGAGTTAGGGGGAGAGTGTTGGGTGGATGTTCGGTTAAGGCGGGGGGTGTTGGGTGGATGTTCGGGTTAGGAGGGGAGTGTTGGGTGGATGTTCGGGTTAGGCGGAGAGTGTTGGGTGGATGTTCTTGTTAGGCGGGGAGTGTTCGGCGGATGTTCGGGTCAGGCAGAGAGTGTGGGGTGGATGTTCGGGTTAGGCAGGGAGTGTTCGGTACGTGGGAGTGTTGGGTGATTGTTTGGGTTAGGCGGAGAGTGTTGGGTGATTGTTCGGGTTAGGCGGAGAGTGTTGGGTGGATGTTCGGGTTAGGCGGGGGGTGTTGGGTGGATGTTCGGTTAAGGCGGGGAGTGTTGGGTGGATGTTCGGGTTAGGCGGGGGGTGTTGGGTGGATGTTCGGGTTAGGCGGGGGGTGTTGGGTGGATGTCCGGGTCAGGCGGAGAGTGTTGGGTGGATGTTGGGGTTATAGGCGGGGAGTGTTGGGTGGATGTTGGAGTTAGGGGGAGAGTGTTGGGTGGATGTTCGGTTAAGGCGGGGGGTGTTGGGTGGATGTTCGGGTTAGGAGGGGAGTGTTGGGTGGATGTTCGGGTTAGGCGGAGAGTGTTGGGTGGATGTTCTTGTTAGGCGGGGAGTGTTCGGCGGATGTTCGGGTCAGGCAGAGAGTGTGGGGTGGATGTTCGGGTTAGGCAGGGAGTGTTCGGTACGTGGGAGTGTTGGGTGATTGTTTGGGTTAGGCGGAGAGTGTTGGGTGATTGTTCGGGTTAGGCGGAGAGTGTTGGGTGGATGTTCGGGTTAGGCGGGGGGTGTTGGGTGGATGTTCGGTTAAGGCGGGGAGTGTTGGGTGGATGTTCGGGTTAGGCGGGGGGTGTTGGGTGGATGTTCGGGTTAGGCGGGGGGTGTTGGGTGGATGTTCTGGTAAGGCGGAGAGTGTTGGGTGGATGTTCGGGTTAGGCAGAGAGTGTTGGGTGGATTTTCGGGTTAGGCGGGGAGTGTTGGGTCGATGTTCTGGTTAGGCGGGGAGTGTTGGGTGGATGTTCGGGTTAGGCGGAGAGTGTTGGGTGGATGTTCGGGTTAGGCAGAGAGTGTTGGGTGGATTTTCGGGTTAGGCGGGGAGTGTTGGGTCGATGTTCTGGTTAGGCGGGGAGTGTTGGGTGATTGTTCGGGTTAGGCGGAGAGTGTTGGGTGGATGTTCGGGTTAGGCGGGGGGTGTTGGGTGGATGTTCGGGTTAGGCGGGGGGTGTTGGGTGGATGTTCTGGTTAGGCGGAGAGTGTTGGGTGGATGTTCGGGTTAGGCAGAGAGTGTTGGGTGGATTTTCGGGTTAGGCGGGGAGTGTTGGGTGATTGTTCGGGTTAGGCGGAGAGTGTTGGGTGGATGTTCGGGTTAGGCAGGGAGTGTTGGGTGATTGTTTGGGTTAGGCGGAGAGTGTTGGGTGGATGTTCGGGTTAGGCGGGGGGTGTTGGGTGGATGTTCGGGTTAGGCGGGGGGTGTTGGGTGGATGTTCTGGTTAGGCGGAGAGTGTTGGGTGGATGTTCGGGTTAGGCAGAGAGTGTTGGGTGGATTTTCGGGTTAGGCGGGGAGTGTTGGGTGATTGTTCGGGTTAGGCGGAGAGTGTTGGGTGGATGTTCGGGTTAGGCGGGGAGTGTTGGGTGATTGTTTGGGTTAGGCGGAGAGTGTTGGGTGGATGTTCGGGTTAGGCGGGGGGTGTTGGGTGGATGTTCGGTTAAGGCGGGGAGTGTTGGGTGGATGTTCGGGTTAGGCAGGGAGTGTTAGGTGGATGTTCGGGTTAGGCGGGGGGTGTTGGGTGGATGTTCGGTTAAGGCGGGGAGTGTTGGGTGGATGTTCCCATCCCCCCCCCTGTTGATAAATAATGACCACTCCCTTATGCCAATGTCTCTGTGCTACCTGGGTAGAGTGCTGTCACTGTTTCATCAAAATATACCCCTAAACTAAAGAATACAGACTAAACAAAGATTGGTAGGGGTGCCTTAACTTCCAGTCCACCTCCGTGACTATGACATAAAACTTTTATTAGTGTAGATTTGTGAGATTGATGTGGGAAAGAAGGTCGCTGCATGGGCGAAAATAGGGGTAACTGCGGACAGGGCTCCCGTGAAGAGTGGCAGATCCCCAGGAGGGGAAGCAAACACCAGCACGGTATTCATTTGAGGCGTTCGGAGTACGGCCGAGGGATCAACGCTGGTTTGTAAGGCCAGCCCCTATTGGTTCTCCCCATGTGGGTCAATGTTGATCCCTGAGTCAACTTACTACCCTCCCAAGCATAGTTAGGGACTGGTACCTAGCCAGACCTGGCTGGGGGGGAAGGGGGTGGAGGGAACAAGCTAAGGTGGTGTAGTTAGCGTTCGAGGTCACCCCTACCCATAATGCACTGGATCTAGTCAGAAAACTGTACACCGAACGCCTCGATTAGCCGCACGCCAGCCACGCGGCGGGCGCCAGAGGCGCACCTCCTCTCTAGCTGGAGTGCGAGCACGTTCAGGTCCGGGCGCGCGCCGATGGCTGGGCGTGCCGCCTATTGAATTCCCCTCTGGTCTATGAGAGGTGTGTGGTGGACCTATTTGCTACTGCACGGCGCACTGACGCGCTATAGCTCGATGCAGCAAGTTGGGAACCTAAAACTTAGTTTTTCCTGAATTTTCGCTAAGAAATGCTGTGGTTTAGCCAAAAATTATCCGATTTACACAATATTTGCAGCAAATGAAAGATGAAACTCATTGCTTTCAGGCCAGGGTAGATGGTATTACAATAATATAGTGCACAGTTTACGACTGAAGTATGGATTATAAATTTAAAAATCATTAGTTTGAAAAAATTGCTGTTTTTCAAAGTTTGGCCCTATATATTTTGTGAAAAAATATTCTAATCATCAGTTTTTGAAAGATAGTGCATAATACTGACCCATCAAGTTTATAAATGAGTATGCTTTTTTTCCCTACCTCTAGGGTGGCTTATTACACTATGGGAGACATGTGATTTTTGTTAGTTTGCAAAAACTGTGATTTTCAGCAAAATTTCTGCTTGGTTTTTGATGTGGGACCACATAGATCACCATATATGGATGCGTGATCACCCACTGATACCAGAATTATCCATTTTTATGGTATACTTGATCATCTTTAAAGGCATGGGAAATATCTAAGTGATACAATAAGTGTGAGAAGAATTAGCCCCATCTTATGATTCTAGTCTTTGGTGCCGACAACGCTTTTGTTGCTATTTGCAGCTAAATAGCTCAATAGTGCATTATAATAGGCCTAACATGCCTAATATGGGGTGCTAATAGCATTTCAATATGGTTTTCAATGGGTCATCAGGTCAAAACAACAATTGATGATGGAATTTAACAGAAACAAAAGGGTTTTGCACCATGGACCTGTTCACATTGTTCAGGTCTTCAGATATTCTTATCTTGAAAATGATGAAGGTATTTTTGAGCATGGTGCTTTTCCAGCCCATGTGGGACCTATGGAGGGCATTTTGTCTAGTCTGACATGTATTATGAGGGAATAATGCATAGCAAATGATTTTGTTTTCATATTTTGTTATGATTTTTGAGAGAGAATCATACACAAGACTTGTCTTCTGCTGCATATACAAAAATGTCCCTTGAATGAAGGCATTTTACATGCAGAGCTGCCTCCAAAACTGGAAAACACTCAGGTTCCCAACTTGCTGCATCGAGCTATACCGTACCCTAACCGTACCCTCCCCGTCTACCCTCCTGAGCGCGGGCGATAATAGGGGCACCGCGGGATGCGCAATTTCCGAATGGAAAACTTCATCTAAATACCACTTTGTCAATTACATGTTCAGAGATAAGATACAAACACAATATAGCCATATTTGAAAAGTGGGGCCATCATTTCGTTAAGATGGGATCATGGTTCCTAAAAAGCTGGGATCATCGTTCTGGGATCATCGGTCCTTGGGATCATCGTTCATGTATTCGCCATGCCTACTACTAGTACTAGTACTAAAAGACGACGATTTATCATTTCGCATCGCAACCATTGGCACCATGATTTGTGTAAAGAAAATCACGTTTTAACAAACAGTTATATAGGTAAGGATGAAAAATGATATACTCTAAGGTCATATGCATTCTTAGGGATGAATTGTGATGTTATAGCCCAGTCAGAAAGGCCATAAATCAGTAAGCAATTACCTCACCTCACCGTGGTTTGTTTACAACCTTTTGGGGGCTCGCCTCCTGTTCAAGGTGAAGGTCGCAGCCGAGTTCGATATAACTCCAAAGCCAAATTTGTGAAATTTAGACGGTATGGTCTTTAGATTTCGGGCAGAAAAATCTATGTGTTGGATAAAAAAGAATTTAGTCAATTGATAATAAATGTGTATTAAGAATTTATTCATAATTCTTACTTAAAAGGAGTCTTTTTAAAAGTAATATTCGGTGGTTTTATACATCAGATTGTTTTCGAACGCAGCTAGATCGCCCGCTGAAGCTGGTTCCTGTAGCATTTACGTTGACATTTGGCACAGGCAAAAATTTCGACGTCTTGGTGCAATTGGGGCTAACTTCTCTGCTGAACCCAAGCCTAGGCTGTAGTGAAGACATTTTTGATAGATTCTATGGCAGACACATGTATCAGGGCAAACAGGAATAAGAGTGTTTCGTTTTCAATGTGAATACACAACGCAAGAGGCTCTGGTGAGGTGAATAACGTAAGTTCCTCAAATTTTCACCCTTTTTCGCTCAAAGACAAATCCAAAGATATAAAGGAATCCCACGTGACGTCACACCGCGTCACGGCGGCCATATTGGAAATACCGGGACTCCCCCCCCCCACCCACATGAAAGCAGGGCTGTCAAGTCTCACACCTTGGGCGTGAGAGTCACGCATTTTGACACTTTCTCACGCTCTCACACATAGACAAGGCTTTCTCACGCATTTCTGGCATCCTGGGCATTCCAGAACTGAAAGAATTTTTCAAATATTCCAACTAGAAGCAAAGTTATAATAGTGATTCTCAGAAGTCACCAGAATGCATGTTTTGACATAGAAACTTTCAAAATTTTCTCAGGAAATTAAGGGAGTGATGATTTTTTAACAGGGGGGGGGGGGCTGATGGGTTTGAGGGGGGGGGTCAGAATTTTTTCAACACCTCTGATGGGGGGGGTCAAAATAATTTCACCTGTTTTCAGTGGAAAACCCCGCGCGTTACTATAGGCTAAAAGGGGGCGTTCGCGCACGATTTTTGTCCCTTATGCCAAGTTATGGGGGGGGGTCGTAAAAAAATTTACCCCCTCAAGAGGGGGGGGGTGGAAATTTTTTTTGCGCATCCGCGCGCAAACCCAGTAACCCCCCGCCCTGTTGTTAAGAAATGATCACTCCCCCCTACTGCTGCTGGGTTACTTCCCTTGCGATTCATGTCGCTTGCACTGCGATGCGGATAGAGTTTATTAGATAATTTACTAGAATGTGTGTCCTCATATAAATATTTAGGTTTACTTCTATCACGGGATGGGAGTCTAAAGAAAATGAAATCAGAAAGGATTTTAAAGGCAAAGCATGCACTATTCTCTATTAGATAAGCCTTGAGTACATCGCAGAATGTATCCACTAAATTGTTTATGTCCCTGTTTGACAAGCAGATCGACCCTATCCTTTTATACGGATGCCCAGTATGGGGTATGCCATCTAGTAACTGTTCTATATCTATAAATGGATCTGAGGTAAAATCAAAAAGAGATCTGTTAACACTATTTAAACTGTTAGGTGTCGAGGATATAAACATATTATCTTGTAGATTCTATAAGAAAACACAGGTAGCTTATGTGACTCTAGCCAATATCTGTGACAAAATCAAAATCCTGTCTGCGTACAGAAAGCAACCGGTAACTCTTATAATTGAGGACTTAACCTCTGAAGGCGTCAGAAAGGCCTGTCCGGTAGAAGTGTTTTACTCTACAAGTTGCAAGTTTGCTCTGGGTATATCAAAATATGCAAGTACTACTCTTGCACTAGGCGAGTTAGGGAGATTTCCTATTGAATCCAAAATAATCGTACTGAACATTCTATATTGGCTGAGGCTTGAGCATGGATCGAAAAACCCTATTCTAAATGAGGCCTTCTCTTCCATGAAGAGTGAAAACCACCAATGGCTTAAAGATATCCAATACCTCTTGTTTAAAATCGGTTGTAAGAATGTCTGGCTCGATCCTTATGTTTGGTCAAAGTCCTCACTCAAAAACAATATAAAGAGAAGGTTAAATGATGCACATATTCAGAAATACAACCAGTACATTGATAACCCAGAGAATACTAGCAAGTGTAGAATTATCAAGATGTGTAAAGATGATCTCAACGAAATTTATGAAGAGCGTGAATACCTAACGCATACAGAATCACCTAAAATTAGAACCATTATTGCTAAACTCCGGACTGACAATAACTGTACACTTGACAGCCTGTCAAGAAGATATAGAGGAAAGAAACCTGTCAATTCTAAGTGCACATTCTGTAATGCTGTGCAAGATGTCAATCATGTCTTCTTACATTGTAACATGCCCGAGATGAGAAACGCACGGTCAGTGTTTGAAACAAAATACCTCAAGTTCGTTGATTACTATAAAAGACACGATGACACTAGGAAACTTTCTCAAATACTAGCAGTGGCCCCATATTGCAAATCATCTAAAAGGCCAGGGGCTGTGAACTGTATATACTCATATATAAAATCTGTCTACAACATTGTAAATGAAAACCTGGTGCTGACATAAGGGAGTGATCATTTTTTAACAACAGGGGGGGGCTGGTGGGTTTGCGCGCGGACGCGCGAAAAAAAATTCGACCCCCCCCTCTCGAGGGGGTAAAATTTTTTCAACCCCCCCCCATAAGGGACAAAAATCGCGCGCGAACGTCCCCTTCTAGCCTATAGTAACACGTTGGGTTTTCCACTGAAAACAGGTGAAATTATTTTGACCCCCCCCATCAGAGGTATTGAAAAGATTCTGACCCCCCCCCGGTCAAGGGGTTGAAAAAATTCTGACCCCCCCTCAAACCCACCGGCCCCCCCCCCCCCCTGTTGTTAAAAAATGATCACTCCCTAAGTGTACCTGTACATTAGTCAATAAAGCCATCTTGAATCTTGAATCTGAATTGAATCTACATCCATCATACTCATCAGAAATCAGATGTTTGGATATCCGCAGATTCCCCAATGTCTGGGCTTTCTAAGCATACCCCTGGATAGTATGGGAGACATTTTGTTCAGAAGTTATCTGCAAAAATGTTGAGCCAATTCAGGCTGCTTATCTGCAGTCCAGTGAGGGGAGTGGCATTGTTTACGTTTGGTATTTCCAACATGGCCGCCGGCGCTATATAGGTCACGCGGTGGGCACGGTCTATATATATATATAATAGATTATTATTAAAGGGAGTGCTCATTTTTTAACAACAGGGGTGGGGGGTTGGGGAGTTTTAGTATGGACCCCTGAAATTCTTTTTCGCCACCCCCTAACATCGCTTTTTTTTTTCCTTCTTTTTTTTTTTTTTTATTGATAAGGCCATGGGGAACTCAGGTTACAGTTTACCGTCCAAGCCATTTTGAAAATTGATGAGGCATTTTTTCATTATTCATTATATAGGTAGCACTGCCTGGAAATCTCCAGGTTGTATATGCCACCATGTTATTGACATTCCTTGCACTGTAGGCTTTAATTTGATACCAAATATGACCTCCTTTGCTCATTCCTACCATGTCCAAATACATATTTGAGAAATTCTAAAAAAAATTTTAGATGATGAATAATGAAATTTTCTTATGCGGCCCTTAGGCTTTAAATGCATGCGAGCGGTGGACGGTAAACTGTAATATGAGTTCCATTGGCCTTATCAACAAGCAGGTGGTCTTCCTTACCAATATTGTGGGTATATGGTACATTCAAGTAATTTGCAAGTTATAACAAGTAACAGTAATGAAATGATGCAGATATACAATGAGAGATGAAATCAGGATCTTTTGCCACCATCAATGACATTACATGACATTATGAGATGCAATACAGTTTGTATGTGATAAACACTTTAAAAACGATATAGTCAAACATAGCATATTAGTAATTAGAAAATATCAAGAAACGGGATGGTATACAATAATTGTGAAAAGGGAAATTGAAGTCTGAGTGTTACTACACAGAGAGGAAAGAAGCTCAATTTGTGGGTACAAACATGGATCAGGAGTCAGGGTATGATGGAAGCAAGGGTCAGGATACTCAGACAGGCCTAGCAGAAAAGGTTGAAAGGCTAATCTGGATTAAGTTCACCCATCAACAGAGCTCTCCTAGCACCTTTCATGTTTGTACCCAAATACTTTTTTATAGCTGTCTTGAAGGTTACTTTGTTTGGGGCAGTTTGAATGGAGTGGGGAAGAGAGTTCCATAATCGTTTACCCCTATACATTAGACTACGCTTATATAGAGTCAATCTAGGTCTAAGCATAACAAAGATAGGTTTATGTTGGCTGCGCGTTCTGGGGTTTGCAATTTGCACTATTGATTTGGATCTTTTATAAAATAGGGAAGCAGTTAATTCGATTCTGCGCTTAGTTTGAGAGGGAATTTCACACCTATAGCGCAACTCCTGGAAGGAAATGTGGAAGTCAAAAATTCTAAGGCAGCACTTCATACCCCTATTTCGATTTCTCTCTATCTTATCTGTCCAAAGCTGACTGGATATGTCATAAAGAAATGCACAATAATCAAATTCAGGAAGAATGGTTAGCTTAAAGACAAGTAAAGCAGTAGTTCTAGACATCATGCGTCTCAGCTTAGTAAGCCTGAAAATGAGAAAATTTGTAGATTAACAATGGCAGCCAATTGCTTGTTCAAGGAAAGAGGCCTATCCAAGGTGACCCCTAAGTAGGTGAAAACATCTACTTCGTCAATGGGACTACCATTTATGATAGGACGCCTTAAAGGGCACTTGTAGTATACTTGCGACGTACAGTACCAAGAGAACTTAGTCTTAGACTCATTCATAGTTAAACCTTTAGCTACACAGGCTTCATGCAAACTGGTTAAGTCTAATTGTAAATTGCGAGGGGCCAAATTTGGGTCTGAATGAGGGGAGTAGAGAACTATATCATCAGTGTACATTTTAATTCTACTATATTTAGGTACTGAAATGAGGTCATTGACATAGAAAATGGAAAGGGTGGGACCCAGAACGGATCCTTGGGGTACTCCGAACTTGACAAGTTTGGTGGAGGAAATATTTCCAGAAATAAAAGTTTTTTTGCTTTCGATTGAACAAGTAGGTCTTAAACCAGTTTAACATGTTGAGAGGCATTTCTAGACCTTTTAACAATGTCAGAAGCCTATGGTGGTGTATAGAATCGAAAGCTTTGGTGAGATCGATGTAGCATGAGGCTACAAACTCTTTCCTATCCAGTGCTAAATATAGATCGTCACAGTATTCAAGAATGGCATCAGCAGTACTAAAACCTTTTCTGAAACCATACTGGTATGGAGATAATAGATTTTCAGAATGTAAAATAGAGGTGAAATAATTTTGAACAAGTTTTTCCAGAGTTTTTCAATAGGCGTCACTGTGGCTTCAGACCAGGCAGTAGGGAAGGTACCAGAAGTGATGGATGCATTGTATAAGAAGGTCATTTGTTTGGAAAGGATTTTTAAAGCATCTTTCAAAAAGGAAGAGCTCATGTGAAGAATACCTGAGGATTTGTGAATCTCTATTTCATCAGTCAAGATGATCAATTCCTCTTCACAGAACATTCCCGGAGGTTGCTGCCTAACATTGTAATCCTTTAAGGGTTCAGTGTAACAGTGATCAGGCAGTCCTAATTTAGAGTACAAAACACTGCCAATGTCAGTGAAAAAGTCATTTAAGTAATTAGCAGTGTCTGAAATGGGCAGACCAGTGGATTGGTCTATCAAGGCGGGGAATATATTAGAACAACAGGGATTTAGCAGTTTGTTAAGCTCAGCCCAAAATTTCCTGGGATCATTTTTGAGTTCATCAAGCTTGCTCATAAAATATGTATCTTTTGCATTTCTAACATAGGCCGAGACTCTCCCTCTAGCAGCCTTTGCTTCTCTGAAATGTTCAGGATTGTGGGAGGAGACAAATTTTGCTGCTTTAGAGTCCCGTTCCTTCATCCTAAGGTGTCAAGAAAAATATTCAAGATGGCCAGGTAAAAGACCACATGTCATCAACATCTGTTAACCTGTAGAAAAGGTCCCACTCAATTTGAGACAGGTAATTCTGCAGTTTTGGTTTAGAATATTTTGAGTAAGTATGGCCAGTAATTTCTTCAATTACCCAAGTATTCCTAGCTTTTTTCCGGATGGCATATACCGGGAAATGGTCACTGACAAAGAAGGAAAGCGTACCCATGGTAGCAATGAACCTGGATGATGTGAGAATATTATCAATAGCAGTGCCTCCATCCTGATTTGGCCTGGTAATACCGTAAATTCCTGGTCACAAGCCGGCCCCGGTCATAACCCGGGGGTGAGTTCAGGAAAAAAATAAAAGCCGGTTTTTGGGTCAAATTTTTACCATTTTCTCTTTAATCTATAGTAAAAAGAACCCAGTCATAAGCTGGGGGGGAGTTTGGGAAAAAAAATAGAAGCCGGTTTGGGCCCAAAATAGAAAAAAAAACGGCTTATGACCGGGGATTTACGGTACCTTGAATTAACCATTTGAGATTTACATCCCTACAGAAACCTTTTAAAATTTTAGTGTTACCGGTTTCAGGGGAGAGCATATTTACATTGAAATACCTGAGCACCCAAAGCTCCTCCTTGATATCTGTGATAAAAGGGGCTAGGGCATCACAGAAGTTTTGGACATCCCCGGAGGGGGGTCTGTAAATGGTTATAATCTTCATAGGTTTGTTCTTGGGCACCTGTATAACTACAGTTAAACATTCAATGTCTTCATTGGTTATGGACTCGTCTTCCTTCATAGTGGAATATGGGTACAGTTTACGAGACAGGTAGCAAATGAGACCGCCTGCTTTGTTTCTTGTTCAATCTAACCTGTGGAAACCTTTAAGATGCCATTGAATGAGGGAGGAATCATAATTTTCAGATAACCATGTTTCTGAGAAGGTGATAACATAGAAGTCATCTAACGCTACATGTATTTCAGGAAGTTTCTTAAATAAACTCCTACATTTTAGATGGCACATTTTAATACCCTTCTGGGCAGAGACAGAGGATATACTGTCCATGATAAAGGAACAATAATCAGGTAATTAAAATTCAACATAGAACCTAACAGATTCAAGTTCCAATTTGAAACAGTAATCAGTTATTTTGCTATGTACAAATTGAATGGCGGGTGATGTAAGAGTTTTATTCTACAGCCACCACTGATACCCCTAAGCCACTACCGATAGAGGATATGCATAAAACCAAGTAGGTGTGGAGGGTTATACCGGTACTGTATGGATTTGACTTACCGTAATCTCCCGCGTAGAAGACGCGCTGCGCGTATAAGACGCACCCCAAACTCAGCACATGCATTTTCGCGTATAAGACGCACATTTTAATGCTCAATTCTATAGTAAAATTACCCCTCGTATAAGACGCACCCCCAATTTTAGTACATCCTCTAAGACGCACAAGGCATTTGTTTGGCGTAGAGGACGCGTCTTATACACGGGAGTTTAAGGTACTAAGAGCGCAGAGCAAGCCCAGGGAACGAGAAATAAGACATGTGAGTGAGTAATAGGTATTTAACGCCATTTCGACAGCTAAGGTCATATTCATGGCGAGAACGACATTACACAATTTCACAGAGGAATGTGTCGGTGCAACACACACATCCTGAGGGGATAGGAAAGAGGAGATATAGACCCTTTTAAGTGGGCTAGGGAAGCCCGAAATAAGACATGTAACTAGGGGGGTACAATAAAATAGAATAGATTGTGTGAGTAGCACAAGGGGGCAGCCCTATTAAAAGTCCTGTGAATGTTTATACTGTGCAGCATGCAGTGGTTGAAATGCAGATAGCGCTTGAAGTTCCATTAACCTATGATGCTTTCAAAAGCTGTTGGTCTACAATGCTCAATAGAGCAGATATTTACACAAGAGAGATGGTATCCTATATAGGATGACAGCAGAGTTTAATGCCTGCCGTGAAAGACTGTGGAATCAGGCCGTAGAGGTAAAACCAATGAAGGGGGAAGCAGCCGGTAGCTGGAGAGAGCTAAGAATAACTCAATAGAGTTGGTGTGGCAGCAGAGGATACATGAGGTGCAGAACGAGGTGGTACACAGCAGCGATACATATCTTATCATTCAGGAAGATACTGGCACAGTCCAATTTTGGATCTAAGATCCAGAGCCTCTTGGTATCTAGAATTTAGCCTTTTTTATGGGGAGGCGGGGAATCAGAATGAAGGCGGTGGCTATGACCTAGAGAAGCACAGTGAGGCATAAAGTCCTTGTTTTCCTGGCAGACAGGCTTATCCCTAGGCCTATCAGTAATTCTGACAGTGAATTGGACTTCCATTTCAGGAGGAGGCACATAAACCAGGGAATTATTAATTGCATTGGCGATCATGAGGGCAATCTTGGTTTTGCAGGTGTGATTTGGTCTAAGACCATCCCTAAGAAGGTGATATTTAGGGATCAGTTGATTTGAATTTGATTTAAATGCTTTCCTCCTAATTACTGTGTAAATATGTGGCGTGGACACAGATGAATCGTTATTTATGCTAACGATTTGGTAGTTGAGTCTAACCAATAGTCTATCTAGCCTTGGTTGGTCTCTATCTTGATAGTGCACATTGTTCACAGTAGCCAAATTAATATTAAAAACAGGGGTGAAGATGATAGTTTGAGGTGAAAATCTGTGCACTAATTCAGCTAACTGTCGGAGTTTCCCCATTACTTGGGCTAGACACATTTCCTCCGGGGCAGAAAAGGAGTATAGGCTTTGATTCTCAGAAACGATATCAAATAAGCCTGTAGTGACCAGTACAATATCATAATGGGAAGCCAATAGGAAACACTCAAGGAGATCAAGGAAGTCTAAAATTTGAGCTTTCCTCTTGAGAAATGAGGTAATCTCAGGGTCACACCTGTTTTGAAGCCTTGTGAAAATTCGCCTGAGTCTGGTGTCCCCAATCCACAGGTATGTAGGGGGTAGATTACAGCATTGGTCTGAGTAGATAGCAGCCATATTTGCATTAAAACAAGTGAGTAGGAAGTAGTCTAGTCAAAAGGGGAGGAAGCCTCTGATTCTAAAAGCTCTGATCTGATACCTTGAAGTATGCGACCATGAAGATTGCAGCCTCTCAATGGTGATCCACCGTCATAAATGGTGTTTTTCTTAAACCTGAAGGGGCGCCACCTCCCCAACACCTACTGACCGTGGCTTCAACTAGTGGAAGAGGGTGTGTGGTGGCCAGAGCTTGACCAGTCCAGGTGCCCGGGGCAAATTTGCACCTGAGTAACTTGAGCATGATAGTTGGTTTGATCCTGTCCCATTCGTCTCTGTTTAGGATCTGAATGCTCTTACCTTCCTTTTTGATTTCAACAGAATTGGACAAGCCAAGAATTTTTTCAGATCGAGTAATGTCTTTAGCCTATATGGCCTTAAAATAGGTGTAGGCCTGCTCCACTAAGCAGAATTTTGTTGAAATGTTATCTTATGTTGTAAAGACAAAATCTTCCTGAAAGAAATTACTGAGATAAGCTGTGTGGCCAGCATAAATCAAACCACATGAAGATTCCCGTATGTGGACACTTGGCCCAGCTTCGGAGAAGTTATAGGACTTAGAATTGAGTTCCTATTCTGCCTGTATTTTGTAGGCCTTGAGAGGCCCCTTGGTCTCCATAGCGGATAGCTTTGCCTATAATTGAGCTCATCCGTCCATTCCTGATATTGGTCCTGCAACAGCATGTCCTCAGAAGACGGGGGTTGGAGGCTGCCTGGTTGTGTGTTTGCATCATTAACGAGTCAAGTAATACCATTGATCTACTTATCTAAGGCCTAACGGCTCTATAGGTACTTGAACTCGTTTTCTGAAGGGCTTTTCTATATCAATCTTTTGTGTCCTGTTTCTACTACAATGGATCTATGTCCTAGAAAATTAGTATGAAACAAGTTGAAAAAGATATATAGGTCATAGGATATTTGTTTTATGTTTCAAATTTTTTTATTTTTTTTTACCAATTTTTCAGTGAAAAAGTATTTTTTTGCAGTAGTTACCAAAAAAAGTCAGAAACAAACGCCACTTTATGTGAAATAAATCCCTAACAGAAGCAGGGATAATGGCAAATTCTGTTTTTAAGAAATCTCTACAAATATGACAACAGCAATGTGCAGTCATTTTTGTTTTATATATAGTTTCCTTTTTTCCCTGAAGGTCCAAAAGAAACATTTTTTCTTGGCAAAGAGTACTAGCTTCGAGTCTAGTATCCAGTCTAGTTTTTCTTTTCCCCACCAGAGGGCTAGGTCCTCAGTTGTGAGCTTTCCAAGTAGATGGCGCTGCTGTGTTTTTCTCCCATCCTCTTTCCTGTGTGTTCTTTATAATCTCACGTTCTAGAATTCTGGTTGGAGAGTGACGATATCATGTCCCATCATTCCTCGTGGTTTCTTTGCAAATGGCGGATAGATGTTTTCATGAACTTAGTTTGCTGTTTTCCCAAAGAAGTTTTACTTCTTAACGTAAGCCCCTTATATAGTGGAACAGTCTCCAAGCACAGCGAAAGAAGTACTACCTGTCGACCCTCAATATAGGTGAGTGTTATTTTAGAGAGCACTTTTGTATAGTATATAAATAAATCTATGTTCGCCACAATGAGTTAGAATTCAGATGTCAACAGCCCTGAGCAGTTTAGATGCATGGATGTAGCCCTGGAAAGTTATTGTTCAGAGCTATTTCAGAAGTGAGTAGTGCTGAGAAGTGGATCTCACAAATAATTATTCAGCGTTACTTTCATGCAGTCTATTCATCATGTATGATGAGTCTGTTACACTAACATAATACAGTCTAGCAGTCGAGCATTCCTTTCATGCTACATGGCTATTGGAGTATACTTATATATTGTACAGAGTTTGGCCATCAACCTGTCGTAGTAGAACTAAATCTGCTAGAGGACATATTTAAAAGTGTTGTTGTTTCAGTGTCTGAATAATATTACTATTAAAATTATCTTCTTTTTTTTCAGCCTTTGACATCTTTAACTTGGAGTTTCCCTGTCCTGTCTTTGACAGCTGGTGTGTCATGAGTCACAGCATCTCTGTGGAACAGTAGAGTGAAGGAACTTCTGATCTTCTCCTGTTTGCTCCTGTCGTTGATGTCAGACATCTCACAAGCTAGAGTTCACCTGCAGTCCCTATCCAGTTGTCAGTGGTGAGTGAGGTCTACATTTGTGTCATTTAACCTTAGGTGAAATCGTTTTGTTATCTAGGTAACATAAATTTTATACCAAAAGGTCAGGGATATATTAAGAGTTATTATCATCATGTCTATTTTTCGTAGAAGAGGAAAAACACAAAATGATGTTGTATGTGGTTCTAGGGCTCAAAGTCATAGCAAGTATAAATCAAATGCAGGTAAACAATGCGTAGCTATGAGTTTGGGTTACGCAGTCATGTCCTATGGTGTGGCTTGGAAAAACATCAATCGACAGTTTATTGATCAGACGCTAGACTTAGGAAATCGTATGTACTCTGTCATTAGTGCTTTAGTGAAACAAGACTACCTGAAGGTCAGTGAAACACCGTCTGAAATAATATGGAATGGTAAGCGATTCCGTGTGAATCATGGTCCATTTCGCCAGGGAACTGTCTTCGAAAGAAAAGATGAGTTCATGAACAAATTGCATAACATGTTTGGTTCTTACCGACTTGCATTTTTCATTTGCGACAAAATGTGTATAATGATAAAATGTGACGATGACGGTTTGTTCAGTTGCTTTGATTCTCACATCAGAGGAATAGATGGCCTCCGTACAAGAAATGGAAAAGGGGTTAGCACTTGTGTCAAATTCATGGATTTCTATGCTTTAGTGTCCCACTTGAAGTCTTTGTATGACCCTGATGACATGACAAACGCCAGAGAGGAATGTACAAACTGTGAAGAGGGAGTGGAAGGAAAGAAAGTGCTTTGTCTTGTTTGCCTCCAGAGATATCAGTATGAAATAGTCCCTATGAAACTGACTGTAGATCTCGCTCCACAAATGAAAAGTCCTAACTCTTTGTTCTTGAACTTTGACAAGCCTGCTAAAACAGAGACATACATAGTAGGCAATACTGAACAAAATGCCAATCAAGCAAGTGTCACAGACGTGTCTGAGATAATGCATACTATATCTCTCAGTGAAGTTCCTGACAAACTTTCTCAGTCTGACTTTGTGATAAAGAAAAAAAAAAGCAACAGCATAAGTCCTGATCCTCAGACTGTAAAAAGAATTAAGACTATGTCTCCAGAAGCAAGCTTTGCTCTCCTTACTAAAAGTGGAGAAATATTAGAAATAGACTCAGAGGTGATGTCAGGACACATATCAGAGTATGAAGCAAACAATTCTCATTCTCATGAAGCAAAAAAAAAAGAAGAAAGAAAAGAGGATTCAGAAAGAGTGTCTTTTCTCAAAGAAAATGGTTCATGGTCTTGCAATATAGGGAAAAAAGGACAGAACCCTTTGCTTTTAACTCCGAAAATGAAGGGTTTGTACAAGAAAAAAAGACAAGGAGTGAACAAGAAAGTAAAAAGTACAGTCGTAGTAAAAGAAACTCCTCGCTTCAATGAAAAATGTTATCCTGTGAGGAAAAGCACACGTGTTCCAAAGAAAAGAAAATTGTCTCCTGTAAGTTCTTATACAGAAACAAAGAAAGAATCTGAAGAAGTTAAAGAAAAAAAGACCAAGCTAGCTAAGAGCAGGCAGAATGCTATAGATCGTCGTAAGAATTTAACTAGAGAACGTGGAAAACGTCACCGTGCCCGAAAAGCAGAACAAAGAGAAAAAAAAGAACCACTTCTTCCTCCTCCTATCTCTCAACATGCTGTTGACTCAGAAAAATCTTCTGACCTAGAACCAGATGTCAGTGATAAAGATTCTGTAAACAATGAACACATTAATTCCACAGAAAGAGATGAAGCTATAGAAGTTTCTTTCAAGGAAGATATTTTTTGCTATGTAGATGAATCAAATTTACACATAGACAGGAAAAACCCTATGATGCTAGACATTGATTTCCCTTTGCATTATGTCTGTTGTGTGTGTTATTGTTTGTACTTCGAGGATCAAGTACATCCTGTTAAGAAAAGAGATTTCAAATGCTACATTGACCCGTCTTTTGTTCACAAAGAGCAATACTTTGCCTGCAAACAATGTGCTACAGTTATAAATCGAGGAAAAACCCCAAAGATTTCTTTCTGTAATGGAATAAAATTTCCATATAGACCTCCAGAATTAGATATATGTGTAGAAGAAGAACGTCTCATTGCCCCACGAGTAGTTTTCATGCAGTTGAATATTTTACCCACAGGAGGTCAACTTCAACTGTTCGGTAACATAGTTAATGTGCCTGCAAAGATTCACCGTGCTGTTTATAGTCTCCCTCGGTATATAAACCATAGCGGTAATGTCGCAGTCAGACTTAAAAGAAAAATAGAATACACTAGAGCTTACAGGACTATGAATGTTCGACCTAGAAAAGTTTTACATGCTCTAGAGTGGCTCATGGAAAATAGCACTCATGATATGTACAAAAACATTGAAGTAGACCCTGAGTGGTTGTCACAAACTATAGCACTTTTAGACGGCAATTATGACGCTGATATAGTGCCGTCTTCTCAACAACAATTCATGACTTACATGACATATAACAGAGAAAATGACACATATTTCTCAGAGCAAGAAAGTGTCAACAGTTATGATTGTAGTTCTGATGGAAACGAGACAGAAGATATTTTCTTGCATGAAATACCAGATTTTCCTGTTCAACATGAATCATTCATTCCTGTTGTACAAGATCGTCCTTCTGAAGTTGACTACACCAAGGGCTTCCCTTTACTTGAAGAAGAATATATGGACTCAGACTCACAGTCTGATTGGATAAGTCTGCCTTACATTTCAAAAGTAGAAGAATTACTAGAATATATTTCTAGCATCAGTGAAAGTGAAGAAAACTCTTTAGTATCTTCGGAAGAATCTTCAGATGAAGATTTCAGTGAAAAAAAATTCTTTTCTATGAAGGAAAATGTTGACCCTGGCATAGAAGAAAGTCTAAAGAATATACCACAGAACATTGAACTCTTCAACATATCCGACAGACAGTCTACAGCTTGCCGTCTACATTCAGACACAGATGACTGCATATTTTTTGACTGCAAATCATCTGTATGCTCTGAAAATGATGACTATGTTTTCTTTGACTGTAACAGTTCTATGTGCTCAGACTATGAAGAAATAGTAAAAGATTACTCTGCCGATATCTTCCACGAAAATGAGGAC
Organism: Acholoe squamosa; assembly: GCA_949317995.1. Lineage (NCBI taxonomy): Eukaryota > Metazoa > Annelida > Polychaeta > Phyllodocida > Polynoidae > Acholoe > Acholoe squamosa. Next base: position 56,515,149 of record OX439036.1, on the reverse strand, counting down.
AGCGACACCTTTTCAGAAATCGACAAATCAGAAGTACCATGTCCTTTGAACACTATGTTAAATGATCAACAACATGATGTCTACTTAGATGTAGCTCCAGGGGAAGGGCAGACACCTATTTATTTGCCTATGGACCAGTATGTCCAAGAAATGGCCAATCCGACTATCTACGCAGGCCAATCGATTTCTGACACTTTTCCCGCATACATGAAAATTTCAGATTTAGACCGAGTACGCTGGGAACTGAAAAGTGTTGACAGGAGGGTAGCAGAAAATACAGAAGCTATTTTCATACGCTACAAAGATTATGAAATTAAATATATTAAGAGAACTGCACAATTCGCTGTCAGATTTCTAAGACCTGATGAAAACTATACTGCAGAGCAAGTTTCAGATTTGAATCAAAGATTAAATATGTCTATGGCAGATGACGGTTACTTTTTTTTCAAAAATTTGAGAAACAGTCCTCCATACTTAATGAATCAAAAGAAAAATTTATTTGCCATGGTCCGACAACTAGGTCTACCGACTTTCTTCCTTTCCCTTTCTGCAGCAGATTATTATTGGCCAGAGTTAATTTCATCCCTTTATTTCACTAAAAATAAAGCTACTCCCTCTTCAGAAGAGCTCTCTAGAATAATGAACAGTTTCTCTGAAAAGAGTGAACTTATGCGTTTTGATCCAGTCACATGTGTCCGTTACTTTAATCATAAATTCAACAAATTCTTATCTAATTGTTTATATTCTAAAGAACATCCTCTCGGTAAGATATCTGACCATTTCTTTCGCACGGAATTTCAACACCGTGGAACGCCCCACATTCACATGTTAGTATGGGTTCAGGATGCTCCACTGTACCAAGAAGGAGAACAAAATGAAAAACTGCTTGCCTTTATAGATCAATATATATCTTGTTCTGCTACCCCCAGTCTACCAGCTGAAAAATATATCCCTGGTCAAACTCACAACCATAGTTCTACCTGTAGGAAAGGTGGACATCCAATATGTCGGTTTGGATATCCCCTTCCACCTTTCGATCAAACTATTATCCTAGAACCTAATCCTAATAGCACGTCCAAACAAAAGAAAATGTGGAAAAGAATTCAGAAATACTTAACAGACTACGACATTCCTGTGCATTGGGGCCTTAAAGATTTGTTAAAAAAATTAAAAATTACAAAAAAAGATTATATTTTAGCAGTCAGATCTTCATTGAGAAACACCAAAGCTTTCCTTCGAAGAAAGCCATGTGAGAGTCGTATCAACATGTATATGAATAACTTAATTCACATCTGGAAAGCAAACATGGACTGCCAAATCTGTTTAGACCCTTACAGCGTTGTGACTTACATTCTTAATTACATTAACAAACAAAACCGTGGCCTCAGCATCGCTTTACGCACTATGATAAAAGAATGCAAAGACCAGAAGAAAGACATAAAAGAAACCATTCGAAAGCTAGGTGATGTTTTTGTTAAAAGTTCAGAATTGTCAGTCCAAGAGGCTATATATATGTTACTTGGATATCCTCTCACTTGTTCCAGTAGAGAAGTTGTTTCTGTTAGTTCTCAACCTTTGCACAAACGACTTAGAGTACTGAAAAATGACTTGTACCTGAACAAACTCGACAAGAAGAGCACTGACATATATATAGATAACAAGTTTTCCTTGTACATAGATCGTCCTGCATACTTTGACAATTGGACTTTAATAGATTACACTGCAGGCATCACCAGAACTGATACTACACCTTACAGCATATCTAAAGGTTACTTTGGAGAAAGGAAAACACCATCTTCCTTGAAATATATAAACAAGAATTTCACTTACACTCTCCGCAAGAAAAATAGAATCATAAGATATTACCTTCCTCCTAAAGCAGAAAACCCAGAGGAATACTATAGGATTCTTCTCCTTTTGTTCAGACCATGGAGGAGAGACCCTGAGGAGCAAAACAAAGAAAAGCAGTTTTCTTTTAAGTCTATATACATGGCTTGCTCTAAGAAAGAAAAAGAAAACATAAAACTATGTCGACAAAGATACACCATGCAAAGCATAGAGCATCTTCAAGACACAGAATGCAATGTGAGGAGAGACCAAGCAGCAGAGTTTGCCCCCAGCAACTTAGAATTTCAAACACAGGACTTAGAGGAAGGAAAAAGTCTTAAGAAACATGATTTTTTTGTTCCACCCCCTCTGAGAGAAAAAGAAAACAAAGATCATGTGACTACAAAATCTCAAGAATCAGCTTCTTGCATAATAGAAAAGTTATGGCCTATGTCTGATTTACTAGGAGCAGTGAACGAATTGAATAATGAACAAAGAATCATATATGACCATGTAATGAAGGAAATAACTGTTTCCAAAAAGCAGGTAAAAATCTTTTTGTCTGGAAGCGGAGGAACGGGGAAATCTAAAGTCCTGAAAGCCCTTTATCAATCTTTGTCTCGGCAACTCAACTTAAGAAGACAATCAGATATCACACAAGATGCTGTTCTAGTCCTGTCTTATACAGGGAAGGCAGCTTATCTTGTCGGGGGACAGACTATACATTCTGCTCTCAATATAAATCCCAATGATAAATTATCTATGCACATCGGATTAAACAGAGATGCCCTCAATTCTCTTCGACTGAAATTCAGACAAGTCAAAGTTATTTTGCTAGATGAAATTTCAATGGTTGGAGTAAAATTTTTTCACTATATGAATACTAGATTACAAAACATATGCGGCAATTCACAGCTGTTTGGCGGCATACATGTTATATGTTTCGGAGACTTTTATCAGCTTCCGCCTGTAGGAGACAAAAACATATTCCAAGAGACCAAATCTACTCTCTCTTCTATGCAAGGTAATATATGGAAACGCTATTTTAAATTTTTTGAACTGTCTCAGCCAATGAGACAAAATAAAGACCCTCATTTTGCTAGAGTCTTAAATAAAATAAGAACAGGAAAACACAAATCATATGAAAAAAAATACCTCCATGATATATCTATATCACATCAAGAAGATGAAAGACTCCACAGAAACATACCTCATTTATTCTTCAAGAACAAGCAGGTAGCTGTTTTCAATGACAAGAGATTTAAAGAAATTAAATCACACAAAGTTGAAATACCAGCTAAAGACTTGTTCCCAAAGCCTATTACCCCAGCTAAATTAGAAAAAATACAGCCTCAGCTTGAAGACATGAAAAAAACCAACAGAATTCCTCATGTCCTGAAAGCTGCAGTTGGTCTACCCTATGACCTAGCAGTAAACCTACATGTGAAATCAGGCTTAGCAAACGGTACTCCATGTATCCTGAAACACATTCAGTATATGAAAGGGTTTTCAAAACCAGGTATATTATGGGTAGCTTTCGAGAATGATCTCATAGGAAAGGAACAAAGGGAAAGATACAGCAGATACAGACCTTCATCTTGTGACAAAAATTGGGTGCCTCTCATATCTGTTTCTATGGAATTCAATTTAGGCCAAACTTCTCTCAGAGTAAAAAGGCATAACTTCCCTCTCCGCCAAGCTTCTGCTCGCACAGTGCACAGCTCTCAAGGTTCTACTTATGAAGAAGTTTCTGTTTGTTTAAAAAATGCAAAGGTGCGTAACCTATTCTATGTTGCCTGCAGTAGAGTGAAAGAATCTAAGAACTTGCACCTAGTAGATTTTCATCCTGATCAAATTTCTCCCGACATCTCAGTTCCAAGAGAGATGGCAAGACTTCAAGATAAAGCTGCTTTAGAGATAAATTACCCAGTGTACAAGAAATCCAAGAAAAAACAAGTTGTGTATCAGATGACAGCGACGATGACAATAAATCAGGACGTTCAACGCTGACTATATCAGACCTCCACTCTCTCAGAGACAAACAGACACTGTCACGGTCTGTAGTAGGTCGTATCATTGAACTTACAGAAACAGCTACCACTGATGCCCTTGCTCCAAAGATCCGCCGTCGTATGGTCTTGGTCGACCTTACTAGCATGATCATTTGCTATATATGGGACAAACATTTCCCCTTTGAAAACGAGGACACTGTAAGCATCACTGGAGGAAAGATCCTGTATGGACGTCTTACTATAAACAAAGACTCTAAAGTTCGACTGTAAGTATATTTTAAAGATGACAAAGTGAATGAGACCTGTTCCCTTAAAAAAATGACTTTTTTTCAGACCTTAAATTTGTCGGACAGAATTCATACATGTTGTTGTTTAATTGCCTGAACTACTACATCTAAATGAAACAAGAGTTCAGACCTTGTCCAAGCTGTCCGCACATGTCTCAATCAATGAGACATGAGAGAAAAATATATTTATTTTGCAGCTAAAAAAAATGTTCTTTATATATTTTCAGGGTCAAGAAAATCCCCATTTCCAAAGCACAAAGGTCTAAAGCAAGACGTTTGGTAATTAAGCCTCTGAACGACTACCAAGATGCCAGCAAACTGAAGCGCATGACAGCTAACAAGGACCACTTCTACAGTGCTCAGGGCATAGTCCTTGAATACATACCTAAACACATCGTCCCCCTGCCTTACAGCAAACAGGGATACTGCAGTGGTAAGTGTTTTTATTGTTCACTATATAATAAGGCCATGGGAAGTCAAATTAGTTTTCACTGTGTAAGCAGTTTTGAAAAGTGATGAGGCTTTTTTTCTTATTTCATTTTGTGTCAACTAGCATATAGGCGTTGATATAAGTTGTAGATGCTAATGTTGATTGCATTCCTTGCGTCGTAAGCTTTAATTTGATTCCAAATATGCACCGATTTGGCCATATTTTAAAATGAAATTTAAACTAGTGTTGAATAACTGTCAGATAAAAATAAGATTGTACTAGAAATATATTGTATCTGTACTTTTAATTCACTTTTTTTTTATTTCAGAAATAAAACTTAATGACGGGACAGACACTATCAGCGTCTCTTTCTGGGGGACAGCTGCTTCTAAGAAGATTCGCGTAGGAGAACAGGTCCTAGTACAAGATGGCACGCTCAAGAAAAATGACCATGAAGGATGTAATGTTCTCAGAAACGGTTATTTAGACAATATTTTTGTAAGTTTTTCTTTTCATTTTCTCCTTTATTCCCTTTGTTCGTTATCATAATCCACTCAAAAAATACAGGAAAAGTAATGTTCTTTTGTTCTAACGACAACGATGCCAACCCTCTAGAAAATAATATATCTGACTTCTGAAACCACCATGACACTCCATTGAAACAGAGGGGATAAAATATAGACATCAGACTAGTGTTGACGTAGAGCACCCTTTTCTGCTAGCATCAAAAAGTACCTCCTTAAAAACAAATGATAATCACACATCATCTTTGGTTTTTACAACACGCATCATCTACCTTTAACACTTTAAGTGCCTCTCATAGCTCTATGTTGTCATAATACACCAAAAAAGAGCTAGCAAGACTGGTTGTGAAACAGCATCATGCTGACTTTCTGGGAGTACATGCATCAGCCTAGTAGGGTCAAGCATGATGCTCTAATGAATAGCTGGCAAGGATTTCTTAAAATAGCACGTTTAAAATCATTTTATTTAAACTACATCTATCAGAACACAAATTTTTACACCTATCCACCCTTAAAAATAATATCCAGTTAAATAACTTATGTTTTCTCTTTGATTTGCTGTTTTCATACAGGTCTACCCAGCTGCCTTCGCCAATGAGGAACTTACCATAGTTTCCTTGAAAGAAACACAAGACACTGAAACTTATGATGCAGGTGTAGAAATAAATGGAGAAGAAAAGACAAGATTCATTAAAAGAACAACTCTCATGTCTGATCTGCCATCCAAGTATGACGACTATACTATACGTCAACTTGTCAACATCCTGCCTTTTTCAGGCTCTGCAGGTACCAGAGGACTAAATATAACAAAATTTGAAATCAAAAACTACGCAGAAAGTGAATCAGAGGACAACATTGAATCAGAACTAGAGGAAGTAGAATCCAGTTCTAATGATGATTCTGGCCATGCCAGTGACAACTTTGATGCTGAATATCAGGAAAACTACGCAGGAGATACAGAGGAAGATTACGAGGAAGCTGATGAAAACGAGGACACCAGTGAAAATGATGACATGGATGAAAACAAAACAGATGACATGAATGATGTCAATTATGACGAGAATGATGTGAATGATGACGATATCAAAGATGACGCTCAAGTCAATGACAACACAAACAAAGACAATGAATAAAACTATGGATAACTGTGATTATCCAAACCTTCTGTGAGAAACCACGTTCAACTAAGAGACATATATAAGTTCTCATTGGAATAGAACTTTGGATTATTGTACTCGCTATATACATATATGGATCCAAAACACAGGACCCTTAGTTTCATTTCTTACCCGCAGGATATGGGAAAAGCCATAGAATTCTACCATGGAAAGACAATGCCATATTGATAAGTTGTACTTTGCATTATTCTACTCGCTATATACATCTATGGATCCAAAACACAGGACCCTTATTTTAATTTCTTACCCGCAGTATATGGGAAAAGCCATAGAATTCTACCATGGAAAGACAATGCCATATTAAGTTGTACTTTGCATTATTCTACTCGCTATATACATATATGGATCCAAAACACAGGACCCTTATTTTTATTTGTTACCTACATGATATAGGAAATGCCAAAGAATTCTACCATGAAAAGAAAATGCAAGTTCCATAAGTTGTACTTTGCATTATTCTACTAGCTATATACATATTTAGATCTAAAACACAGGACCCTTATTTCTATTTCTTACCCACATGACATGGGAAATGCCAAAGCATTCTACCGTAAAAAGACAATGCCAGGTCCATATGGGAATTATTGTTATTCTTCATACAAAACATTTCACTGACTTTTCATTTAATTTCCAAGGACAAACAGGAAATTTCGTTTCCCTTTTTTATAACATATTTTCTGACTTGGCATCATCTTTGAAGTCCTGTCAAATAGCTCAAGATTGGCATTATTTTAATTTTCAGAAAATACATTTCAATGACTGTTCATTTAAGTTCCAAAAAAAAAGAACTTTATTTTCCCATTTGTATAACATATGCTCTAACTGACGTTATATTTAGCTGCTCATCTTTGTGGTGCTGTGAAATAGACAATATATTTACCTACTTTGATATGCACGTTAGTTGAAGTCACACTTGAATTTCTCATAGAAAAAGTGAGACTATTCTACACTGTTTATGCTGAACTGATGCATACAGAAATCTTCAAGGATAACTTTACCATATTATAATGTATTTCACATGACAACACATAACTTCGATGTGAACTGACAACATACATTGAAAAAATTACTTACAAAATAAAAAGTTCAAGTTGTACATTCAGCTCCTTTATTTCAATTCTTCTCAATACATCGCTGATATCTACATAAACCCATTTACTTGACTCGTTTTTTAATGGATTCCAGACACCTTTCTATGCTCTATAAAAGATAATGCAGTGCACCTTGTTCATCCTCCAGTGTGGGGTCTCACTGGAGCTTTGAGACTGATTGTGCCCAACTTGTTGAGGTTGATGGTCTTGTTGTGCAGGCTGGCGTGGTGGAGTAGATTGGCCTGATGAGGAGCCTTGGTGTGGTGACTGGACGTGTGGCTGAGTTTTGAGGATCTCAGAAGCCAGAGTTTGTGAATTTCGAGCAGTGGTAGAACTCTGTTGTTGATTTGGCACATGAAAGTGTGCTTGTCTGTGGTGCCGCTGGCAACTTGAATTGTAGTGAATACTTGAAATTGAAGGCTGTGTGGGAGGAACTGTATTTGTGAAGCATTTGGAGGGAGCCACTGTGTTTGAAGTGTGTCCTGTCAGGCTCCTGGGGCTGTGTATTAAGGAAGATGAACGCTGAGTTACAATTGTGGGAATTTTTTGTGCTAACTCCTCTATAGGGTCAAGTTGAATTTGGGAAGGTATTTCAACTAAGGGAGAGCTGGAGGTGCCCACTGTCTTACCACTCTCCCTTGCCTCCTTCAGATCCGGCGGAAGGAAACAGTCAGATCATCCAGATTATAGGTGATCTCATTCAGAGTGATCTCATCTTCTCCAAAGTTGAACCTTGAATTTAAACCCTTGTTGTAGGTGACAATCAGCCTGAGCTGGAGCTTCTTTTTAAGGATTTCTCTGGGTTCTTGGGCGACTACCTTTACTTGGTCAAGCCCATCTAATAGGGTGATGTTGTCACTGGCTGCTAGAAAAGTTGCTCTTGCTGCAAAGCTGGAGAAGGCAACTAGGATAGGTGGGTATGAAGTAGAAGCATTGGAGTCCTTTCTCATTCTAACCGCCTTAATGAAGTCTTGTAGAGTGAGATTTAGATTAAGAAGCCTGGATTTGCGTAAAACTAGGCCAATAGAATTTTCATTCTCCTTAACAGGCACATTTAGCAACACCAGAGAGCGAGCAACACTTTCAGTTTAGTGCTTAACTGTATTCATATCCCTAGCTGTATTGGAGAATACACAGGTCTTTTATGGTGGCCTCAGCTTCATCAATCCTACATTGCATGTCCGCTAGGTTATTGAGGCAGTACTTAGGATCCTCTATTTTATTTCCATTATATCAGCCTTCACAGTGTCCAAGGAGGAGAGATCATTCTGTAGTTTATTAGCTCTCCGTTCCATGTCAACAAGTGTAGCTAAGACGCTTTGAAGCTTTACTGACTTAGTTTTAATGAGTTCAGTAGCAGCTTGATACTCCTTCACATGGTGTAATGTGTCAGGGTACTTTTGTAACTCCTCTAATCTGGAATTGATAGGGGGATAGAGGGCCTCTAGAGAAGTGAGCCTTTCTTTGAGTTCCTTTTCATGGATACCTAGGCCAGGGGTCAAAGACTCTTTTATGCTCTTGGTGTCACCCTTTAGTTTGGCAATTATTTTCTTCTGATTATCATTGGTTCTTTTCAGTGAGTCAATTTGATCCTGAAGGTCCCCAACTGAATCTCTTGTTATAGAGAAATTGTTGTTCACCGATTTCCCCAGTCTGACAAACTTGGAGTTTGTAGTAGACTCAACCCTAGTGACCCTACTATTTAAATAATCTATTTCCAGCTGCAAATTGTCAGAGTTGGTTTGGAGCAGAGTGATTTGAGTCTGATGATGTGCTAATAGAGTACCATGGGCACCTAATTTTGTAGCAATTGAGTCAAGCTTATCAGACAGAGGTTGAATGTGGCCTGAAATAGATGTGTCAACAATTTGTCTTAAACTAGTTATGCCAAACTTTGATTCTAAGTTATTGAGTGCAGGCGAATCCTCAAGATAAGAGAACCCAAAAGGATCACAGTTCAGAAGGTCCAGCATATCAACTACACCAACAAAGGTGTTTACATGGTCTAAAGGGTTTACAAGGAAATTGTTTGACTCAGATATACTCTCAGCATTCGATGGGAGTGATAGGTTGATTAAGTCAATGTCACCATTTATCTCCATTGGGGCTGAGTACGAGTGATCACCATTAAAGTGGTGGCCTATGTAACTGGTATCTTGCAGTGTTAAGCCTGATTGGAAAAGCTCTTGGGAAGTTGAGAGCTCCTGTCCATGGCTTAAATCATCTGGGAGCGATGAAGAGGCAAATGTAGCTTGTACAGGTGGTAGAACATCCGAGGTAGGTTCAGATAACTCAATAGAGTTGGAATGTGGTGGTAACTCGATAGAGTTGGTAGCTGCATTTTCACAATGAGAAGCTGCCATAGGCGTAGAGGTATCTCTCTTAGTGGGCAGCGGTAAGAACTTGTATGGTAGGGTTGTGACAGAATCAGAATTACTGGGGGGTTCTAGATCAACACAAAAGTCATTACCTTGAGTTGCAGAGGCCTTAGAATCCTCTTTTGGAGTTGGAGGCGATGGTGAACTGTTCTCTATTTCCAATTCATTATCAGAGAGAGATTCGAGCGCTACAGAGTAACCCTCAATATCCTCAAAGTCCTTAAGTACATTTTCAAACTCCCACACACGATCAGGTAATAATATATGTGACTCCTCAGCATCAATGGAGGATAGAAGTGAGTCTACATCAAAGTCAGATGTAGTGTGTTTGGGCAGGGCTGAACTAACAGAATTGTCAATGCCTTTTAAGGGAAGCTCATTTGAGAATTTGACAATTCTCCAAGACCCAGCAATAAGATCACTCCCTGTGTTTTCACTCACAGAGTTGGAATTATGCCTAGCATTTTGTTGGTCAACATTTTCACGTGCGATGAATGAGAGGGCATCACCAGCCGGCCCGGGTGCAGAAGAAGTGCCTGAAGTATTCGTCATTTGAACTTGTTTACAAAGTGAAGAGCTGGGCGGAAGTTGGAAGGCAGCTTCACTAACGCTGGATTCATAACTTCTGGCTCCTTCAGCTGCGTTATAAATTCCCGCTTTGACTTTGGCATGGTTCGGGACCACTTCAGGCGAAGCAGTCGTACCGAGGTCCCTAGCAACCGGAACTTCAAGATTGTTGTCATCGATGGCAACCACTAAGTTATGCCAATTTTCCTCTTCAAATTCACTATCGACAATTTCTAAGGGAGTGGTCATTATTTATGAACAGGGGGGTGGTGGGTTTTCCTGCGGACGCGTGGAAATTTTTTACGCCCCCCCTCAACGGCAATCAAAATTTTTTGCGCCCCCGGGCTGGAGGCGAGGAGAGTTTTCGCGCCCCTCTTTGATCTATAGTAGCGCGCAGGCTTTTTTGCTAAAAAGAGGGTGAATTTTTTTAGCCCCCCCTCAAGAGGGGTCAAAATCTTTTTAGCCCCCCCTCCGGAGGGGTCTGAAAATTTTACGCCCCCCCCTCAAACCCACCACCCCCCCTGTTGATAAATAATGACCACTCCCTAAAAAGTCATTATGATCAGGTGTTCAATCAAAGATTGAGGTACTTGCAAGAAGTGATTCCGACTAGGCAGGGCCTTCTTTTTACAATTCCTACCTTTCCTTGTCATGTTCAGGCTGTCAGCGTCCCAGAAACCGCCATTTTGAATCCGAGCCTCAATGGGCGAAACAATCAGACTCAAATGGTGAGTAACAGACAGAGTAAATCCGTGAGATGATCTGTCCTGCAAAATCTTGGAACATTCACACAGCAAATTGATGGTAGAAGTAGCTACGGTGGATGGGGAAAATTAACAAAAACTGATATTCCCGAGGGCTTTGATCGCAGGTCTACTCCTCCATGGTTGCGCATGCGCAGATCTTGTGTAGTGCTCCATTGTAGAGCATCATACCACATTCATTTTTAATATCTTACTGAGGTATGAGTTAAATAGATCACTTCACAGGGTGATTATCATTCTTGTAGATGGCAAAACTTGTGTCATACCTGTTGCAACCCTACACTTGATCTCTGAGCTGTTAATTCTAGTTACGGTGACGTCACGTGTGACGTCACAATGACATCCGCCATTGAAGTGGGGGAAAAATGGCGATGCCTTTGTACTCTTCTCGTCAGAGATAACTATCTTCAAATTACAGTTAAACCAAACACTTGGGAACCTTCTTTGGGGGCAAATTCGTAAGATAACTATCGATTTCTCGATTCATCTGCAATATTTTCATGATTCGAACGGTTTTTATCACAGGAAATGAGAATTTCTTCTCTCTGCTGATCATGTCAACGCTGTTTTTCCCCCACGAGAATGACGACGTGACAGTGCCACCTACATTTCCCTCAAGATCTCGTCTACAAGAATCTATTGTAATGCATGAAATTGAAAAGGGGGTGTTTCACTTTAGCTATGTGACACATATTGTCCACATCACATTTCTTCACAATACGTCCACAACAGCCCAGCGCAAGGGGTCCAAAAAAAATGTACTATCCACAGACTATTTTTGCAGAGTGTCCATAAGATACAATTTGTCCATACCCAACAATGACAATGTATCCACAAAATACACTCTGTCCACAACCTATCCACAACCTATCATCACAAAGTGTTCACAAAACACATTCTGTCAGCATACTTTCATCACAAAATGTCCAAAACCACTTTCAGTTCACAAGATTTTACCACAGAGCATCCACAAAAAACACTGTCCACATTCAACTTGAGCAAAGTGTCCACAAATTACGAATTGTCCACAATCTATCATCCCAAATTGTCCACAAACACATTTAGACCACAAGTTTTGATCGCAAAGTATCCCCACAACACATTCTGTCCACAGTGTATGGTCACAAATTGTCTACAAAAATCATCTAATCCACAAGATATATACACAAAGTGTCCACAAATTACATTTTGTCCGCATGGACACTTTGTGATGGTTTCTGTGGAAAATGTGTGCTCTGTGGACATTTTGTAGCACATTTTGTGGACATTTCTTTTTATGTCAACACCCTGTGGTGCCTGGCAAGAATGTGAACAATTTCTGGTGGCTTGCTGTTGATAAGGGGTGTATTTCAGATATTTTTAGGTACAGCAAGGCCACATAGTGGGTACTTGGTGATTCTTACCAGTGAGACCACCCTGATTATGTATCTAAATGTTGCTAAGCTGGCATTGCTGGACTAATTTCATACAGCATAATTTTCTTTAAAGGGTCGTAAGAGGGAGATTCCACAAAATCAATTTTTCATGAGAAATAAGTGTAAAACACAACACACCTGCACATATTATGTCATGATTGGAAGCATAAGGCCTAAAAAAAAAGAGTTGTGTTCAGGTATCCCGACCTACCCTATTTTTTTGGCCCGACCCTAATTTTTTTTAGATTTTTTTTTAGAAATCTTTGGTAAAAATTCTTTCATCATGGTGGTATGTGACGCTTGCGAATATGAATACCATGGCAATAAGAAAGCATGTCCTGAGTGCACATGCCCCAACCCACACTGGAAGACAGGAGACCAGATGGTTATCTTTGGTAAATATGACCCAAAATTAAAGAAAAATGTCAAAAAAATGTCAATATATAACCATCATTTCTATAGTTGTCTTTTTTTTAATTTGGTCAATAAAAAATTAAAACATGATTTGGTTAATATGTTTTTGACAGTTTTCGGGATCCAGGAACTTAAAAAAAAATTAAAAAATCAAACCTACCTACCCTAATTTTTTTGAGTATGTTACCTGAACACAAGAATCTTTTTTAGGCCTAATTAGTGCCTTTATCAATTTCCTTCCACCCTGAAACATTTTGTTGTCTATGGAATGTGAATTGAACAAAAACGTTCTTTTTTAGCTTCTTTTGCTATGAACCTCAATATAGGATAGAAATTTGTTATATACCGTAATCTCTCGCGTATAAGGCGCACCTCGCCTATAAGGCGCACCCCCAACTCAGGGAGGTCTGTTATAACGTATAAGGCGCACCTCTGAGGGCAGATTTTTGTTAATGTAGTACTGTTCTATAGTAAAAGATACCCCCCTATAAGGCGCACCCCAAACTCAAGGCAATTTACCTCCCACGTATAAGACCCAGCAGCATTTTGTTTGGCCTATAAGACGCGCCTTATACGCGGGAGATTACGGTATGTTACTTCTGATGAGTTTAGATTAATTTTACTCCAATTATTAAGGTCTACAGAGCTGTTTAAAGTTGGGTTGTCATTCAAAAAGTGTAATTTTCAACAGTTTTCGCCTATTCACCCCTGAAATTCACATGGCTGAACAGGTAAGTGTCTAGCCCCATAAAAATAACCAGGAAGTTCACCTTATGTGCATGGTTTTATGCTAGTCACAGTGCAATGGGCAGGTTTAACGGATATAGATGGGCAAAGGATACTTTTCTATACATTTGCTGTATAAAAATTGTTGAATTAGCAAAGAATTGCCCAAGCAGCATTAATGGAACCAGTTCTTCAGGACCCTGAAAAAAATAATACTTTCAGAAAGCATCCACACTCAACGCTAGTGATCCCAAAAGAACCAACATTCACATTTAATTCCTCAGCCTCTGAGAATTACTAGAGAGGCAAGGGTTTGCATAAAAATATAGAGCAGTCCAATTCTATAGCAGTCCATGTTACTATATGTGTATATATCAAAACTGTGAGTGTGTATGTCCATCATTATAAGCTAAAGTTTTATTAGCAGGACATGAATGTCCCTTTCTACCTGCCTGCTCACACATGTAGAACTATGAAACTATAACTACAGAACTATAGAACAATAGAACTACACTGAGAAATGGAAAAAAATACCTCCCTTAATAATAGGAGTTTCCCATAGTGTGACCTATCACTAAAGGGTATCTCGAGCTAGCAAACATTGTGGTGGTCGTGGTTTCAATTTTGAGAAAGATTAAAAAGGTTATATGTAATAATACAGCTATAAAGGGACTTTTAATGATGTTTTCAGGCAACTTAACCACCTTAGCAGTACTATATGCCTATGTGATGAGCTAGGTCCTGCTCATATAGTATAGCTATCACATCAACTTAGCAGTATCATAGGCTTATACATCGATCTTTTAAATACACACAAATACTTTCCAACTAAAGAACGAAGGTTTTTACATAGTGTGACCTACCATAGCCCTATATAGCGATCTTATAAGGACATAAAACTAGTTTCAGACCATATACCTCACTGTACCTCTTATGTGAGTACATAAGTACTAACATGTCTGTATACTGGGTCCAGTTATTGGACATCTAGAGAACCCCTCTCCCCCCACCCTCACCACCTCACGTATGCCTGAGGTCATTATATGGCTTGGATATTGGATATGTGAGACTCCCCTGCCCATCCATCACGTAGGACATACCTGGCTGTGTGTTGATGCCAATGCACTGTATAGCCCCATTACCCAATTAAGTATTGCACCTACTTGAATCTATTTGAACCTACTTACACTAATATGAGTCGTCACTCTGTATGGGACCTTTGGATTGCATCTGCACATTATAATTACCTTTTGAGGCTCTGCTCAGGGAAAAGGATACATAATTGCTAAACTCAAACTTAGAGAATGTCCATATTAGGCCACACCAAAAAATTAAGTTGGTCTACGGATCGCCCTCTCCATATTTTCGGAAATACAAATATTTTTTTTCTTTGACAAAAATATTGTCTAAGGATTTCGCTCGCTTCAGTTTGTACAAGTTTTCTCTTTGTGATGTTTGGCAAAATTTTTAAAAAAATAAAATTTGTTCGCTCGCCTCACTTTCCCACCAAGGAATCCATTGGACGCCAAAAAATTCTTTAAAAAAAAAAATAAATAAATAATCGCTCGCTCGCACGATTTCTTCAAAACCAAAATCCGTAGACCAACTTATTTTTTTGGTGTGGCCCTAACGGGTACGAACAATCCCTGATTGTTGGACTTATTGATCAGGACAGTTACCTGAGCCACCCACCTGACAATAACTCTACACATGCACCCAGGTGGTGCGAACTCACACACTCTCACCTGTTGGACAGGTGTACCCTGCCATACCTATGCAGCAAGCCTAAGGGCACCTACATGTACTCCTCCACACTGCTGTGTTTTTTGTTTTTTTTAGCCATAATGGTTAACTGTTTAGTTTGCAATACTGCTTACCATGGAAACAAGAAACATTGCCCAAACTGTGGGGTATTGAACCACAAGTACAAGACTCAGGAGAGGAGTAACATGGATTCTCAGGAGGAGCAGGAGGAGGTGAGTCAGGGACATGCTAACATGGCCACCCCCCTGCAACCCCCAAGGCATCAAGGTTCACCTACTGATGGCAGTCAGCTGAGTAAGTCACATACTCCCCATGAAACTATCATTAGACATAGAATGGCAGCAGCTGAAGAAAAGGCAGAGTTACTTAAAAGGAAAGGGGAGCTGTTAGGCTTACAAGAGAGGTTAGCCATGATAGAACTTGAGAATGCAGAGCTTGAACAATCTTATATTGAATCATTGAATGATATTACTGCCAAACAGAGTGCTGCCAGGCAGAAGCGGCAGGCTGCATTCGTAAATTTCAATGATTTGGCTGCACCCAGAGGCACTGTTCACCCGGAATATGGATTTACGAACACAGCCAGCGGTCGTCAAGGAGACGTAGCGTCTGGTTCACTCGACGGCCGGTCCGATCTACCCACGGAACGCCGTGGTGCCAACGAGATGCAGGTCGGCAGGGCGGACTACGGCGAGACGCTCGACGACAGGCAGTTTACGAACGCGGCCGGGGGAGGAGGACGCGGCCGGTCCGATCTACTCACGGAACGCCGAGGTGCGAATTACAGCGGTAAAGCGGATTACGGCGAGACGCTCGACGACAGGCAGTTTACGAACGCACCCAGGGGAGGAGGACTCGGACACACGAGGCGCCGTGGTGCAGATTACGGCGAAACGCAGGGCGAAGGAGCATTTACGAACGCACCCGGGGGAGGAGGACGCGGACCGTCCGGTCTACACACAGGACGCCATGGTGCGGATTACGCTGAAACTCGACAGGAACAAGTTCCAGCGATGTCCCAATATGGCGGCACTTCCTCTATGGGTGTGCCAGAGCATTTGCAAGATGAACTTAGGCAGTTTTCAGCTTATAAACAGCACAGGCTGCTTAACCAAAACCATCCAGGTCCAGTAAGGGGGAGTTCAGGTGTACACACAGCAGTACAGGACCCACCACAGTTGTACTACCTGGATGGTACCCCCTACACTGGGACTCTACCTACCCAGCAACAACAACAAAGGATGACACCACCCCATTTCCCCCCTTCAGCTACTATTCAATCAGGCCTAGCCTCTGCTGGTCTGACAGCTAAGAGTATGGGGGTGGAAGGAGACCTGGCTGGGTATTTAGATGCTAAAGATCAAGGTGATTTGTTGTCTACTTTGTTTAAAATTGGAGAAGCCACAAAGAAAAAAAGGTCACAACACTGGTTAAGACCAGATTATCACATCCCAAATGATAAAGATTTTTCTGAAATGACATACAGGGAATTGATTTATGGTATGACATGTGTTCATGAGAAACTTGCTATTGCCAACCTTCCCCAATGGTCAGCCAAAAGTTATGGGGATCACATGAGGTTTGTTGCTAGGAAAGGTCTAAATGCCTCATACACATCTAGCGCACTTGCAAAATACGAACACGATGTTACCACTAGGGTAATTTCGGGAGAGCTTGCTGGTTTTCAGACAGCCGAACATGCATCGGTGTCTGATAACCTAGGTTCCGACAGCTTACAAGTGGTTCATGACCTCAGGGCTGAATTAACCAAATTAAAAGCCAGCTCGAAGCAAAGCGGGAAAGGCAAAAGTAACCAGTCACAGAATAGAATTAATTGCCCAGCCGACGTGTGTGCTTTGTATAATTTCACCCGCTGTGGGTACAATCCGTGTAACAGATCACATGTATGTGCCGTATGCAGGGGCCCCCACCAAGCAAAAGGAGGGTGCAAGAACCAGGCAACTACAGCAAGCAGTACAGCCAATGTAAGGGGTGGGGGCTCCACTCTCTTCGTTCCACCCGCACAACATAACATAACTTGATGTAAAACCGTCCCGACATGTAACATAGCATTTCAAAGTTGTTATAGCCCAGCAGCCAATTTGGTAGATACTCTCTGCGACAGGGACTCGCTCATTTGTACCTCCAGTCTGTCCGAATTGTTGTCTGCTTATGGAGACTATGCTCCCATGTGGGACATTAGATCTTCTCATACACTCAAAGGAGTGAAGTCCCAGATGAAACCAGCTGGATGGCTATCTATGTTAAGCGGCGGTCCCAATTCAGTTTTTGGCATTAACGCATGGGATTACGACTCACATTTTCTCTTAGACGGCATGATGCATGGGTTTAAACTAGTAGACCCAGGTTCACCTATCCCATCATACAGTACTAAAAACTATGTACCCAAGGAAGCTAAGAGCTCCATCGATGAATTGCTAAAATCTGAAATCGAACAAGGGAAACTGTCAAAAGTGCAGTCACCCCCCACATGCATTCATGCGTTAGGCGCAGTTGAAAAGAAAGAAGGCGGATATAGGCCAATTACAGACGCAAGTCGACCAGAAGGTCTTTCTATAAATTCTCATATGAGCGAAACTTTTCAACACTTCAGCTACACAAGCGTTGACGATGTATCTAGGGTTCTAAAACCGGGTATGTTTATGGCCGTCACAGACATATCAGCGGCATATCGCTCTATCATGATAAGACCTAAAGACAGGCAATACCAAGGACTAAAGTGGTCGATTGATTCCGAGGAAGTTTATTTGGTGGACAACTTTGTATCGTTTGGTACAAGAATGGCAGCTTTCCTTTTTAATAGGATAACGGATAGCATCACTCGCTACATGAGAGCTAATGGTTATTACTGCTTTAACTACCTCGACGACCTACTTACCATGGGCAACTCGTTTGAAGAGTGCCAACAAGCTCAATTATTCCTGCACAGCGTTCTACACTCGTTGGGATTTTATGTGTCTTATAAGAAGGTACTGTCCCCTGCACAAGTACAAATATACTTAGGAATTCAGATTGACTCAGTGGAGATGCGACTCCGATTACCAGATGATAAGGTCAAAAAGCTGCACAGTGAGCTTAGTTTCTTCGCAGGTCGCCGTAAGGCAACAAAGAAACAACTGCGCCGCTTATGTGGAATCTTGTCTCATTGTTCTACCCTGGTACGTGGAGGTCGCACATTCTCCCATCGTGTTATAGCTATGTTATCAGCGTTCACCAGCAGCAAGCGTTATATAACTTTGTCAAAAGGGTTCTTCAAAGACCTAGATTGGTGGACGAGGTTCGCTGGGTGGTTCAACGGAGAAGCAAAAATTGTAGCGGATATTCCACCAGCTCGCTGTGATTTATACATGGACGCCTCAAATGCAGGCTATGGCATACACTACGGCAAAGATTGGTTGTGTGCGGGTTGGAGGTGTCACATCAGTATGAACATTGACAGGCATGGTCATTGTTTGCCTGCCCCTAGCCAATTTGTCCCGGAGAACATAAACATTAGGGAACTTTATCCTATATTAATGGCTATTAGCAGATGGGGTCCCTCATGGCGGAACAAAAAGGTCATCTGTTACACGGACAACACCCATGTAGTTAGTGCTTTAAACCAGGGTAAAAGTGTCAATGCCAAGGCCATGGATTTCCTACGGGAACTGTTTTGGCTTACCGTCTTGTATAATTGCCACATTGTTGCATTCCATGTACCCGGTAAACTTAACATCATCGCAGACGCACTGTCTCGAGTCCTATATTACCCACATAACCTTCCATTGTCTTTATGTTGTAGCGGCTGCTAAGTTATGTGAAGAATTGGATTTGAAAGCAACAGTTGCCAGAGCACACGCTTGGAGTGTATCCACATGGAAGACCAAGTGCAGCCAATGGAAACGCTTTATTGTATTTTGCACCATTTCTGCTTCAGTGCCTTTACCAACTTCAGCTAAGACACTATGTCGCTACATAGTTTATCTCTCTGCAGATCTGAAGTATAGCACTATTGATAATTACGTCAGCTCGGTAATCAGCCTCAATGCTCACTACAGACACGACATTACTTGGATAAGGTCCAACTTTATGTTTAAATGCACCATGTCGGGACTTAGAAGAATACTTGGGGATCCTATCCCAATTAGGACTACTTTGTCAGTTTCTCAATTACTCGCTATGTTCAAGAACGTTGATTTGTTTGCACCCGACCAGCTAGCTATGTGGGCATGCATAGTTACTAGTTTCAGGACTCTTCTAAGGAAAAGCAATCTGGTGGTGGATAGTTGTGCTAAGGCTTCACCACACTTCCTAAGACGGAACTCAGTTTCATTCACCAGCTGGGGTATGATAATAACAGTATCAAGCTCCAAAACTATACAGTTCGGACAAAGAGTCCACCACATCCCAGTGGTAGCTTCCCCAGACTCTCCACTGTGTGCCGTATCACTTCTCAAAAGGCACTTCGACATTACTCCAACAACGGACCCAGAGGCACCAGCCTTTCTAATCCGTAAAGGCAACCGCTTAGTTCCCCTACAATACCCACCATTATTGTCGTTTCTGAAACGACTGCTAAGATCCATAGGATTGGACACAGAAAGGGCAGGAGTCCATTCACTAAGGCGTTCTGGCGCGGCATTCATGCATCTGTGTGGAATTCCATTGGAGGACATACGTTACACAGGAGACTGGTCCAGTTTATCAGCCCTGCTGTACCTAGCCAAACCCTTCAACACAAGAGTCAGTGTAGACAGTGTAATCGCCAAGGCTTTGAAAGTCTCATTCTAATAGACTTATACGCAGATACGTACAAACAGTGAGAATTCATAAAAATGTTTGATTCTGGTGGTGCCGGAGTTATTTGGACTCGGTTAAGGCCAGACCGCATACCTTCGTCCTCATTACTTCCAGAATCAATGGGTACGAACAATCCCTGATTGTTGGACTTATTGATCAGGACAGTTACCTGAGCCACCCACCTGACAATAACTCTACACATGCACCCAGGTGGTGCGAACTCACACACTCTCACCTGTTGGACAGGTGTACCCTGCCATACCTATGCAGCAAGCCTAAGGGCACCTACATGTACTGTGGTTTTTTTTTTTATTATGTATTTTTTTTTCTTATATTACACTCGTTCCGTTATTACTCGTTAATAAATGAAGGCCGGAGTTATTTGGACTCGGTTAAGGCCAGACCGCATACCTTCGTCCTCATTACTTCCAGAATCAATAGCATTCAAAAGCACATTTCAACTGAAATTTTTCATAAATCTATAACTGTCCCTTACAGAACCATTCAATGACATCACATATATGGAGAAAAAAATAACAAAAAATAAGAACTGTGAGCTCTAGAGCAGTTGGAAAAAGCAGACATGATTTAACTATAGAAGTGAATGGAGAAAATATGGCGATAATTGGTGCAAGGAAGAAATTGTTTCATAATGACTTAGATAGAGCAGGAATACAAAAGTCGAGGACCTGTAATTCCTAAACTGCTTGTGCTACAACACTACAGCTCCATAGCAAAATAGCCAAACGCACTCACAGAATTACTTAGCATTCTGGGTAATTAGTCTTGGAAAAGGTGTGTTTACACTGAAAAGCAATTATTGAAAAAAAAAGTTCTATGTACCGAATGATATTTTACTTAGAATTGATAAAACTTGACAGTTTCACCTTTACCTGAAACACCTGTATTAACTTCTACAGATTCTATACATCATGTTACTTTTGTTAGCTGAGAGAAGACACTATCATGCCACAATTATCCAAAATACCAAGATTTTCAACAAAGTTTGATGGACCAATTTTAAAATATCTATAATGAACTTTGTGTCAGAAGTCTCTGTTGAACAATTGTGGAATGTCTGAAATGTTGAGGAAAGATCTATTTAAAACTTAAGTTGAAGATGAGGGAAAGCTTTTTAAGTCGATATATATAACAATATATGCTTTATAGCCAGTTTTATTATGAAGCTAGAGTAGTCGTGGCACCTTAAGGGCATTTCATCCTGGGTGGCTTTACAATGAATAATTTTTTCAAATTTCTTTTTACATGTTGACAAAGGAAGGTCTTTTACACATTACCCATGGGGTATAATAGAAAATTGACTGCAATATATTTAATTAGTTGATCATTACTGGCATAGATGAATGTATTACTGGCACGCCTAACCTTAGCCATTGTAATGCCATTTTATGAGGCACCTGTGTCATAACTACCATAAATAGGATCTGCCAATCTATTTTTATATCTAGATTGAGATAAAGGTAGTAGTAGTTGTTGAATATATTCTGGAAACTGCCCAGATCAAAATTCATATTCCTACAACTGATTTCATGAGACCAATGCAAGATACATACATTGAGGATAATGGATCAATTATAGCAGCTTTTGAGTTACATTAATCAGCCTGCATATATATAATGCCCATAATCCTAATCATGAGAGGGGCCTAGGTTCTAATACAGAATTAATTGCACACCAACCTGCTCATAGCTGTGTTTATAACACAGCTGCTGGGCATCTATTCAAGAAACCAAGCACATTCTTAGTTTCTGCTGTAGGAATATGTGGGCCATTGGGGGAAAACGCACCTCCAGGGCGGTATTTTAAGTACACCTAATATCTTTAGATCTTCTCCTCGGGGATGCCATGTTATAAATAGTACATAGGGACACGACACTTATCTGCTTAACCTTGCATATCTTGATGTTGAATCTTAACCCTATCGTGCAAAATTTTAAGAAAGTGCACTCTAAGCCTCTATATATATTCAAAAGGCTACCCAGGGTTCCCTAATTGTCAGATTAGGATCATTCAAAAAGCGCTGGACTCAGCACGAGACGGGCTTTCTAATGGTACCAAATACATAATTACCCTATATATAAAAAGGCATTAGTTCGTCGCTGGTCCCCACCCCATTAAAATAAGTTTGAATGCTTGCCAGGAACAGATTAACCAAAAGAGGCTAGATCAGAGTATGTACTTTTTTCAAAATTAACTCGATTTTTTTTGAAAATGTCAAGATTTTTTATAGTTTTGGGATCCAAAATTAAATAAAACTTCTTCCTCTAAAACAATTTTCATCATGTCAGTGGAACTTGTGAAGAAACCCCTGAAAGAAGGAAAGATATAATCTCCCGAGAGTACTTGGCAACAGAACCATAGAATATGCTCACATTTCCGCCATTAGTTTCCTCTATAATAATGCCTCAAATAATGGTTCTATGACAACCTATGGCGGAATAATACTACAGTATATATTACTTATATAACAATCATTTGAAATATAGCCAAAACAAAACTTAAAATGATGAAGATATATCAGTCCAAACTTTTGAGTCGGTACTTCCGAGAGAATCTGGTCGGAGAGTGACGTAGTTAAGCAGCCACTGCTGCCTAGTTGTGTGGGTCAACCAGATGCTCCCTGCTGTCGATCTTTTCCCATGCTGCCTCAGAGGTGTAATGGACTGTCTAGCTGATCCCATTTGCCATGGAAATAGGGCCCAGTTTGCCGTGAAAATCACAGAAGTACTCACATCCTGAAAACTAATGTCCCTGACTCTAGTGGCGAAGCCACTAGTGGTACTATAAAGTGGTAATTAATGGTAAATCTCTATATATAATTTAATGGTTTGAATGCAACACAAAGGTGTGCGCTCTTGACATGTAGGAAAACATATTGATTGAAGAAAATCCACAAAACCGCACATAAATTGGTTTTGGTTGTAGTATCTCCTGCTTCCATGAGAATATTCTTATTTTGAATGTCGGGGTAGCAAGTTTACATGCTACAAATATCCGTCTTTGATAAAAATGATAAACCTCTGTCATCCTATCAAAATCAGACCCCGCTAGCCTCCTTGGCCCTTATACCTTCATGTCCATAAGTGAATTGTTCTGACATATCTTTTATATTACATTTTTTGATTAGCTACTTCAACCCCACATCCAGTCCCTTTTAATGTCCCTTTTAAATCAACATTGAGTAGTTATTATTTTCAATCTGACACATGAATAGGTCCACACCCTATAAATAATGTTTAAAAAATCCGTTTTCTCAAAATATTTCTGGGCACCAAAGGGTTAAACATCAAAAACTTAATGATCCCTCATTGATGTCAAAAGACTGTCACGTTTCCTTCGTTACATCT
This sequence comes from Acholoe squamosa, assembly GCA_949317995.1. Classification (NCBI taxonomy): domain Eukaryota; kingdom Metazoa; phylum Annelida; class Polychaeta; order Phyllodocida; family Polynoidae; genus Acholoe; species Acholoe squamosa. The sequence continues at coordinate 56,491,604 of OX439036.1, read as the reverse complement.
GGATGTTAGGGGGGTGTTTCTAGACCGTGACCCAAACTCTTTGCTTATACACCGTATGCTCTTTCGTTTTCTCACTCTCTTTATAGTTTTATGTAAACATGATGTATGAACATGAAGATAACAGGTGATATAAGTACTTTCTTTCACCTTGATATAAGACAGGATTCACCACTTGTCCACTTATTTTTGGACATCTTAATTATACACCGTATTCTGTTTCACTTTCTCTCTCTCTAGTAATCATGATGTATAGAATAGTCAAGTATTCTTAAAGTAATCAAATTATTGCTAACCTAGGGTTGACCATTACACAATGGCTAGGCACAAGAAACTGCTGACCTCAGACATGCTCTTCATTGCTGTCCACTCTCTCCCTACCTCCAGCTTAGATGGATAAGTGACCTCACCCCCCTCTCTAACTGTGTGCCCAAGGAACATCACTCTTCACAATTAGATGGTTTCACTTTTAGCCCTGCTGCAATCAGTTGATATAAGACCTAAGCCCATCGACTTAGCCATGCCAGGCAGATAAATCAAAAGAATGCTTGTTGCTAAGCAAATAATGACCATAGCATGAGGGGAATAACAGAAATTAATTTCCCAGACTTAGAAGTGATTTAATGCAGGGTCATTACTAATGGCTACAACTTGTTTTTCCATGTTTATGCATATCTTAGGATTCAGGAAAGTGCTGTTGTACTATTGAAATCATGTCCATATAATATGAAACTTGCACTTTTTGAAACCCAATTATAGTGATGAGAGATGTGGTTGGACAGGGATTTTTCCTTGCCATGCATATATTCGGTTATATAGGCATGGCAGTTCAATGGATGCACAGCTCCTCTACTAGGTCTGCTGTGCAATTATTTTGGTAGCCATGAATATATGATTTCATAAAGCAGGGCAGTGGTATCTTTTGACACCTTGTTATAACAGGAATAAGGCCACTTCGAAGGGGAGAGAGTGTAACCCCCAGTCTTTATTGGGTAATAGATGCACACCCACTCCCCTTCTGCATACTACTTCTGCTAATGTCGTATTCACCTTTGGCCATCATGAACAACGTATGTGATTATGATTAATTGACCAATAACTATTTTCGAGCTCAAAACTCTTCTGCATGCCTTATTCCTTAAGTACCCTATATCTCCAGAACAAAACAAGAATGTACAAAAGGAACCTTGGTAATCTATGAAACATGTACAGTCCAGTGACAAATGGAGAGAAAACATGCAGTATGTACCCTGAAACAATGTCAACTACACAGCAGAGTGATAGGGTGCCATTAATACCAACGACTGAGCAGATCTGTTGTTATTACTGGCACCCCTATCGATCCACCATTTTTGACATTAATTTCAAATTGACTGTTTTGGGAGGCAAATGACATTCCTAGATATGGGAAATATCCCTTAAGTTGTTCTGAGATTCAATTTGAATAGAGTAAACATTGGCATCAAGTTGAGCACAAATTAAGCAAAAGCCATAAAACTTATCTCTGCTGGTTGGTGAATCAGTAACTGCAAAATCAATGGGAAATATCATCACCTACAAACCTGACTTTCTCACTTTTCTGCACATAGGCTGGGAGAGAAAGGTCTAAAAAATGAGCTTGAAGTTAAAAAATATCTAAAAACTTATTTGTATATTGCTAAATCAGCTGCACAATGCTAGGGTGCCAGTAATATCCCCCGTGCCAGTAATACCCACAGCTGTAACCTTAATACACCTGATCTCTTTGTTCAAGACATTTGACCAGTTCATTTTGACCTTGCCTAGAGCTGCACCCATTCAGATCCATCATTTGCTTTTTCTTGTAGACATTTTAAAAAAACACATTTTACATAAAATCCCCATAGATGCTGGCATCATTTGCATTTGTTATTAGGATTTTTTTTTATCAAATTCTTCAGTTAACACACAGCGATTCCTTCATGGCAAGGCCAGGTTGTCTGCATACCAGATTGGCATCTAGAGTGTAATGTTAAAAATACCCCCTTTGCCACACAAAACCATACAAACAACTTTTTGTCTAGCCCTACAAAATCATATTGAGGTTTTCTGTCACAATATGTCCACAGAATGTGTTACCAGATATCCATAGAGCACACAGGGCTTTTGGCAGGTCCGTGCAGCGCGTAATACAAGCATTTAAACCTTAAATTGCGCATTTAAATTGTAAGATATGCGACAAATGTCACATAGAAAAGTTTTTCTTTTTCAGAAAGGATCTGGGTTTCGTACTAAGAATGACACAGAAATGGCAGAATAGTCTCCATTCATGCAAATGAGAGTCTACACTCTCCTAGCAGGTTTCTCTCCAAGCTGTGTCTCCATTGCTGTACATTAGGATGCAGTGACCTCTTCTATGTTTGCAAAGTGCTCCCAGAATAGCTCACAGGAGCTCCTTGGTGAACTTTCAGATGGCAAGGAGAGGTGTCAAAATGTTGGGAATATCTTCCTAGAGGGACAGGGGGCTTTTTCTGTGTATCCAAAGTTCTCTCAGAATATAGATAGTTCCCAGGAGCTCCCGGATGACTAGGAGAGGAGCCAAATGACATAGAAATTCTTCACAGAGTTGCAGGGGACTTCCCCAGGTCCTCTCCTAAAGTGTTCATGAATGGACAATAGTTTACAGTGTTCCCATGAGCTCCTAGACAGCAATTTTAAGCTGGCAAGGATAGGTGCTAAATGGCAAGGAATTCTTTCACAGAGGGGCAGGGGACCTCTTTTACATTTGCAAAGTGCTCCCAGAATATTATTGATAGCTCCCAGGAGTCCATCCCTGACCTCTTGACACATGTTAGTCAAATAACTGTAAACTATAGTCTGTCCCTTAACACTTTGCACATGAAGGTCAAATAACTGCAAACTATAGTCCATCCATAAACGCTTTGCAAATAGGTCAAATAACTGTAAACTATAGTCCATTCATGAACACTTGGCACATGTTGGTCAAATAACTGTAAAGTACAGTCCATCCCTAAACACTTAGCACATGAAGGTCAAATAACTACAAACTATAGTACATCCCTGACCTCTTGGCTCATTTTGGTCAAGTAACTGTAAACTATATTCCATCCCTGAACACATTGTACATGTAGGTCAAATAACTGTAAACTATAGTCCATCCATAAACGCTTTGCAAATAGGTCAAATAACTGTAAACTATTGTCCATTCATGAACACTTGGCACATGTTGGTCAAATAACTGTAAACTACAGTCCATCCCTAAACACTTAGTGCATGAAGGTCAAATAACTATGAACTATAGTACATCCCTGACCTCTTGGCTCATTTTGGTCAAGTAACTGTAAATTATATTCCATCCCTGAACACATTGCACATGTAGGTCAAATAACTGTAAACTATAGTCCAACCATGAACACTTTGCACATGTAGGTCAAATAACAAAATTATAGTCCATCCATGAACACTTGGCACATGTAGTTCAAATAACTAAACTACCGTAAACTCCCGCGTACAAGACGCGTCCTCTACGCCAAACAAATGCCTAGTGCCTCTTATATGATCTACTGAAGTTTAGGGTGCGTCTTATACGAGGGGTAATTTTACTATAGAAATGTACTGGATTTACAAAATTGAGCCCTAAGAGGTGCGTCTTATACGTGAAAATGCCTCTGCTGAGTTTGGGGTGCGTCCTATACGCGCAGCGTGTCTTCTACGTGGGAGTTTACGGTATAGTCTATTCCTAAACCTTTTGCAGATGAAGGTCAAATAACTACAAACTATAATACATCCCTGGCCTCTTGGCTCATTTTGGTCAAATAACTGTAAACTATAGTCCATCCCTGAACACTTGGCACATGTTGGTCGAATAATTGTAAACTATAGTCCATCCCTGAATGCTTGGCACATGTGCATAAACTAGTCTGTAAATACTATACTGTGAGCATTTGCTCTCCCTGTTATCACTGCATATCCTTCCAAGGTCTCATCTTTTGTTTACAAAAGACACTAAGCTATTACCTCATTCTTGTTAAGGTCTGGGTCCATGATTTTTCCGAAAAAAAATCCAATAAAGGTCATATAAATCTCATATTTTGTATATCCACCAACTGTAAACGGAATAATCTCCACATTTGTTTACAAATGACATATGTGCTCATGTGCTGCTTGTTATTTGGACAAATTAATGAAATGATAATGGCAAGATTATGATGAGGATATTTTTTGAAACGTTCATCTCAGGATATGACATGACTATGACAGAAAATGGAGGATATGACATGATATGACAGGGATATGACAAATATTGGAGGATATGATGCTGATTGAAATTCTTCCCAGATACTACATTTAATCTACCGCTCTCGATAAGACTGCATGCAACCTTGACGGTCTACACCTACTGCTTTTGGATTGATATTTTGAAAGAAAAAAAACTTGTATAAGGCGCACCCCAAACTTTGGTCAATGGCCATAAGACAGCCCCACCCAAAACCTGCCTATGTAGCAGGGAGTTTAACACCCTGCTACATAGTCATACCCGCCACATTCATACCTTTTTAGCTTGCCTCAGTGTATTATTATATAGAGCAGGAGGGTGACCGCCATATTCACACCTTTATGTCTTACCCCAATGCATTCTTATATAAACCAGGAGAAGGGGGGTAACAGCCAAAATAAATGGTATGGGGACATTTTCTGAGACTTTCCCATTAGATATTTCTATTTATGTCATGGCAGATACGATCGTTACTATATAGAACAGTACTTTACCTTGTGCATAAGGTGAACCCCAACTTGGGCCAATCCTATAAGGTGCATCTGGGATCTGATTCACGTATAAGACGCGTCTTATACCAACTTAGCTGGTTTAATTATCAGCCAATGAAAAAAACAACTATTCACTGTGGTCCTCTCGGGGGGGGGGAGGTGGTACCCAGCTGATAACTGGGTGATAACCACTGGTAATCAGCTTCAGCAATGACCATGCCCATTGGACAATCTGCTACCTTGGTATACACAGGAGATTACAGTAGAAACTAGGCATTTAGCACAATGTACTCCTGTTGTCAAATCTTTGGTTCCTTTTTCCATGCCTCTATAAACCGGCCACTAACTAACCATTCTTGTATACATGTGTCGCAGGTAGCAGTCATCCTTTTCCACACCCCTCCTGGTCATATCGACTGGGGGGAGGAGAGTGATATTCAAAGAACTGGACATTATTTTAGTTCATGGAAAATTGTACACGCAGCCAACATATCTTCTTTCTGTGTTCTTGGTTTTCCTATTCATGTATTATGTATATTTTGTCGTCAAGATGATCTATGTCGATGTGTTGGAAAAGGATTTCATCCTTTGGATTAAACAAGAAGATGAAGATGCTCATTTAGCCACCTCTGTTTCAGATACATTTTTGCTGGTTCCTGAATCAGCTGGTTCTCTGAATCGTAGTTACAATAGAATTCAATGGCTGGAATCAAATCTGTTAGCTGAGATAACTGAGTGATAAGTGAATCAACTGACTTATTGAAGACCGATTAATGGATTGTTATGCATTTAAATATTCCTATTATGAGGTATAGAAAATGGGAGAAACTCCCCCTCTTGACTGGGTTTGAATTTTGGGATCGAGCAGTTAAACTGATCCATTCACTGTAACCAGGATAAAATAAAAAAAAAAAAAAAGTTTACAGGGGGTCTAGCATGCTAAGACGTACCCATATGACCACCCTTTGATCAATCAGGGAGTCACAAATTTTCTGCTGGTTCCCGTGGATTTGTTAACGATCTCTGAGCAGGTACCCATAATGATAATTTATGTGCTGGCCCGCCTTTAAAAAAATGGTAGGGACAGGGATGGAGCCGCCAAGGTGTGGCTTATAGAATGTGTCCAAAGTCAGGGTGAGGCTTATATAGGGGTATTTGATAGAATAGAACTAAACTGCCAATTTTCAAGCCTTAGGTGTGGCTTATAGGTCATTCCAAAGTCGGGAGTTCGGCTTATATGAGGGTGCGACTTATACAAGAGAATTGGATATGTATTATCTGATACACATCTGACTCACGCAGGTAACATGTCGCAAACTGTAGACATGTGACCAACCGGGTGATGTGTCTATAGTTTGCGACATGTTACCTGCGTGAGGTAGCACGATAAAGAGGGGCCTTGAGCCACGCGTGGTATTTCACCACTACGAGCCGTGTCCCATTGCTAAAAGCAGACTCATAAATATATGCACACGTGCACACACATACCCATGCACTCATATGCACAAACCCGAGGTAGGCCTGCAGCCTACCATTACTATTGAATAGTTTAAAAATTTTTGAATGTCTGAGTTCCCCGATGGCCCGTAGACGTAAAACTAAACAAACAAACAAACAGACTCACGCAACTACCGTAATCTCCCTATGGGGGGGGGGGGGGTAATTCTTCTTTAACACCCTCTGCTCCCTGACCGTATTGAGGGAATCCGAGACTGGCCCACTATCCTGCACTTTTGGCCATCATCTTGGTTCGTCGGAGGATTCATACTCTCTTGAACTTAGATGCTTCTTGTACGGTGACATTAAAAATAAAGTTTCCTCGTTTTATCCCTACAGTAGGGCTAGAGTAAGGCTCCCGACCACCATGGCAGCTGTAACCCAAGCCCAACCTGCGACTGTGGCATCAATGGTTCCATTTTCTGAATTATGTGGCCTGCTCGACAAAATATATAAACGTACTGGGACAGAAGAAAAAAAGAAGATTTTCCGACAGTTCATAGACAAATGGAGAGAATTTCACCAGAAAATTCATGGAGATGACAAAACAGTGGTGAGTGTAATACATAGGCTTTAGTATGGACCTATTGAGGTAGTAGACCTAGGAAAAAGCTGAAATTATACCAGCACACAGCCAGTGTAGAATTGTAATCGTCAGCTCAGACACTAGTCAGAATGAGGCCTTACCAACTTCCCATTAGAAGCTGGGATGTGCCTATGATAACTTGCACTAGTATTTTCCAGTAATTTCTTAAGTGCTTAAAATTCAGAAGGAGATTGGTGCTTTAACCTCTTTTTGCAATTTGAATATTTGTGTTTATAGAAAGATTCTTTCTATCCGGCTATGCGTCTCCTACTTCCGCAACTAGAAAAAGAACGTGAGGCATATGGCATCAAAGAAGTAAGTAAATCTCAACCATTCAATGTAGCCTACCCCCATTGTTATTATCATCTCTTGGTCTATCAACAATCACCATATTCGCACACAACCTCCTATGACTTAGTAATTGCTCTTTACAAATAGAATACATTTTCCCCCCATTGAAATAGGAAGTTATGAGGCACATTTTCATAGAATCACTGAACTATACAGCCGATGGTAGTTTTATAGTTTAATGTAGAAATGACAGCAGAGTATGTGTTTCAAACAAAAGGCTTTGTTAAAAGGAATTGAAGGGACGACTGCCTTAATCTATTTCAGCATACTTTGGCTAAACTCTACATTGAAATCCTTGGACTAGGGAAAGATAGCCCAGCCGCACAGAAACTAATCAACTTCAGAGCTCCAAAGCGAGCATCAGGCGTAAGTTAACACACAGGTTTTAAGAGAATACATATACATTGTACTTGTGCAAAGTTGCAAAAAAAGCCAAACACCAGCAAATGCATTGGGAATAATGTTTTGATTTAATAAGTCAGTACGTACTGATAGATTTGTGCGTGTAGAACGTGAGATTATGTCCAGTCCTGTTTAACCTACCATAAAACGCCAGGAGCAGCTTATACGCAGGTGCGCCTAATATACAGGCTTTTAGGATATAGTTCGACTGACGTAAGTTTATTGTTTTTCAGGAAGCAGGTGACTTTGCCGCAGTAGCATACTGGGTGCTGAAGAATAGATGTCCAGACAAAGGGAAACTCACCATCGAAGAAGTAAACGAAGCATTGAATGGCGTAGCCACTAATAATGCACAAAAGAGCAAAGATGGTGTGCGAAAAGTGGGTACCTGATGTTTTCACACTCACTTCTTAGACTAAATAAGATTCTATTGGAAAAAGGAGATAATTCGGCATGCTTGTTAACCAGATGTTATTTATAGCTTGATAATAAACTTGAATAAATACTTATTTGGATTCTAATGCGAAAACTCCTCAATAATTGGTACAAAAAGAAAGCCCCCTTCCTCATTATTTTAAATCAGATCAAATCTTAATCTCTCTTGGTTTATTGATCTCAGAACCTGCTGCATATGTTGAGGAACATGACAGCTGCCGAACAGAAATGGCTGATCCGGATGATAATGAAGGAGCTGAAGATTGGGATAAGTCAACAGTCCATCTTCTCTGTCTTCCACCAAGATGCAGAAGATGTATTCAATGTCAAGATGAGTCTACAGGCGGTATGTGTTGTTAGCCATACATATCATTAACCATATACACAAAGGTACATGTAATATGATGAATCAGGCGTGACCTTTTCTATTTTTAATAGCAATGTGTTTTATTTGCAAGGGCCGTAGGAGGCCAATTGGAGCTTCACAGAAGTCGTTATGGATTATGCATCCCATTCTACTTCAGGTGTGCGAGATGCTCAAAGATCCAAGGGTGAGGATGCATGAGATTGAAGTATCACTCTTCTCACCCTTCAGACCTATGTTAGGAGATCGTGGAGCCCCGTCTAAGGTGAGAAAGATTTCCCTTTATGTGCTTTGGTTTATTCTAATTTCTAACAAACCAATTAACGTCATCAGGTACAGCGAACTGAACAGTAATCCATATCACACAACTCTTGAAATAATCAACCCATTGATAAAAGCTGTAAGGAATAATGTTTAATCACCCTAAATTGTAAGAACTGTAATGATAATGTCAAGGTTGTGGTAGTTAAACTTTCCCTCTTCCCGATTTAAAGATGGAGAAAGCCATGGAGGGTACGACGTTCTTTATTGAGACCAAGTTTGACGGAGAACGAATGCAGCTTCATAAAAAAGACGATGAATACAAGTATTTCTCTCGAGGGTAAGCACAAAGAATATGACATACCGTAATACCTCGTGTATAAAGCGCACCCTGCAGCAGTTTAATACTGTCCTATAGTATAATATCCTCGCCTATAATTCGCACTCCAAACATTTGCCATCCTACGAGGCTAACCATGTGTCCACCCTCCCGTAAAAGCAACACCTTGTACGCCGGGTATTGCGGTAGTTGTTTCTTCTTTTTTTCTGTTCTGAACCAATACAGAGTCAAAGTAAGAGATGTCAAGCTCATGGTCAAATGTTATTCGAGTAGACTAACATGACTTGCGTATAAGTTTACCACATGTTTGGCTGTAGGTACTTTACTGCCTGTGCATTTTGTACTTTACCTGTCTTACAGTGGGCACGACTACACACATGTCTATGGAGCACAATCCTTCGCTGGAAACTTCACTCCCCGTGTGCACAACACGTTTAAAGAAAACATTAAGTCATGTATTTTGGATGGCGAAATGGTCGGGTTCGACCCAGTCACCAAACTAACGGGTAAAACTATGTTTCCATTTATAATGTGAAATTAGTAGGCATATTTCACATATATGATAATGCAATCAAATTTATAGACCTCAGAACTTTCTGAAACCGTCATTTGTATCAACTTACAAAGTAGAAAAACTTTTTTTGATTTCATATCGCATTTATATGTATCAAGTACCCAGCGTCTATTTCTAAATTAATCGTGTGGTGAGGAGAACCCTTATCATGTTAAATTATCAGTTGCACTACCTATATGGTGACTCTGCTTTCATTTTCACAGGTTCCAAAGGGGAGAACTTTGATATCAAGTCTGCCGGTCTTGTAGGATATGTGCCAATGTTATGTGTATTTGATGTGCTAATGATTAACGACAAGGTTCTCTCCAACCGCCCCCTCAGAGAGCGGAAAAAGCTGCTTGAAGATGTGTTCTACCCAGTAGATGGCAGTATTGTCTTCTCAGAGTACAAGGAGGGTAAAACCAAGTAAGTGCCTATTATAATTCTCTACATGATAATATCTCTGAATCACACATTAACGGTTTTCAGATATTTTTGCAGTGTATAAGATGAATTGGATCTATAGAACAGACTACAGAAATTTTAAGGCTACAAAATACCAACTGCTAACTCAAATACCTCAAAGACTAGAATTTATGTATGCATATATAACAGGTATCTCTCCGTCCAATTTCAACTCTTGTGATTTTAAGAGGTGACTGCAACTATTTCTCTTATTTCTACTCCTAGCCAGGACTGTGCTGATGCACTGAACGATGCCATAGACAGGCGCGAGGAGGGTATTATGGTAAAAGATCCTGACACCCCATACAAACCAAATGACCGTAAAGGTGGTTGGTACAAACTAAAACCGGAGTACCAAGGTGATTTGATGGACCAGCTGGATGTAGTAGTGGTGGGTGGATACTTTGGTACTGGGCACCGCGGGGATATCCTCTCCCACTTTCTGTGTGCTGTAGCTGTCCCGCCTCAAGATGGCGAGAAACCAACAAAGTTTTGGACCTTCTGTAAGGTACAGTTATTTCTTACATTTTATTTCTGTATCAAATTTTTAAATGGATTATTTATTTCACAGGGATGTAAGTTTTCAGAATTTTGCCTGATTTCAGAATTTTCAAAATTCGACATGACTTTAGATTTTCCTTGATTTCTCTTCTTTAATCACAGTTTTATGGTATTTTACAATGAATTCAGAACTTATTTGTGTATCTTCAGAATTTTTCAAGCACCCTGACTTACATCCCTGATTTCACCATCTCCAAAGTGCTGAATGAAATGCGCTTTAATGTCGTTTTTCGATTATTTACATACAGAGTATGAGTACACACATATATATATATATATATATATATATATATATATATATATATATATATATATATATATATATATATATATATATATATATATATATATATATATATATATATATATACATGTAGTCCCTTCTGAAATGCTGAAGAGTAAACTGCCCAGCCCTCGTTTAAATCATAAAAGAAGAGATAATATATCGTTCGTAAGTACCTGGTAACTGTTAATTACACATACACTACTATACCATTTTCTTCTTTACTTCAGGTCGGTTCTGGATATACCAAAAAGGAGTTGTACGAGTTTAACAGAAAACTTCATCCTCACTGGAACCCGTTTGATCGCAGGAAGCCACCTGACTTTTTGGAGATGCCACCAGGATTTAAACAGCGTCCAGATGCCTGGATCCACCCATCCGACTCCTGCATACTTCAGGTATATATATATATATATATATATATATATATATATATATATATATATATATATATATATATATATATAATAATGCTGTCAGTAGTAGTTACTGGTCAACACTTTCTTACAGTTTCGTGGAGTCATATAGTAATTGTTTACCTCTTGTGGCAATATCTGTAACTACCAGTACAATACCGAAAACCCAGAACAATATACAAAGGGAAAAAGACCAGCCTACCAAGTAATATCCCTTTCTCTACTCATGATTTACACAGATTAAAGCAGCAGAAATCACAGCGAGTGAGCAGTTCCGGACTGGGTACACACTACGCTTCCCACGTGTGGAGAAGATCCGTGAGGACAAAGCATGGTATGACTGTATGACGACCACTGAGGTAGATGAACTCAGACAGGTACATTCTGCCAAACACTTCCACCAAATCAACTTAGGCCAAAAAATAGTTTGTTTCAGGTTACCCGACCTGACTTGGCAACATAGGGCCTACCCTAGATTTTTTCCTTCAGTCACTACTGATAGTATCGGTATATGTTCTTGAGAATTTCTTTAGTTGATTTAGTCATCCTCGAATCACCGTCACAAGTTATTGCACCAGTGATAAAAAAAAAAAAGAAGCAAAACAAAAGAAAAATTTGCCCTACCACATCTACGTATTTTCAGCATGTTTTAAACCTGAAACAGAAAATGTGTTTGGCTTTATCCTTTACTACCTGTAGGGAGAACGTGTCTGAAATGCACAGCCTAGTGTTACATTATGTTAATATTGTGGCCCCATATGACTTGTCTTTACAGAAGTCTGGTGGCAAGTTAGCGGGGCGGCACACAGAGTTGGGTGAGGGGGATGAGGAGGAGCCCAAGAAGAAGCGGCGTAAGGTGGTGACTACACGTCATGTCAAACCGTCAGTGGGCGCCCAGTTTAAGGGCATCAACGCTGACACCGTCAAACAGGTAATAAAGTTATAGATTGCAATGCCCGGTAGTCCTATCCGATGAAATGATGTAATCCATTCATAATCATGGGACTATACAGACTTAGCTGGTTTGATTATCAGCCATTATACCATGGTTATCACATTCTTGAACGATTTGACGGTGCCGGGAGCGGATAATGGCGTTCGAATAGTACGCGCTAAGTGAACGGATGTTGACACTTGGATTGAAACGAGATGACAGCAAGTTGACATGATAGATTTAATTCGATAATAAAAAAACTATAGCATTAGAAGCTTAATGCGTATAGAGGATGAAAGTAGACATTATATTCTAGCACCTACCTTTAATTCGCCATGATTTGACATGTATATGTAACATAATTGATGATATAAAAATCGAATCGAGCGAAATTTTCGCCGTCATGTTGACTGCGTAGCGCACAGATTATTTACCTCAGCGAGACACAAGTTGTCACGTTGGCATATGCTCTATGGGTATTCTGGCTGTCGCGCGCACTCCTTACCAGCGGTAGCTCTATGAAAATGCCTATAGGACACACGCCGAGGTAACACTTTGCGTCCAGGCGGCCTTGTCGTCTCACCGAGAAACCAATATGGCGGAGGACAGATTATGTCTACTCGCAACAAATAACATTGATTTTCATGGCTTTATAAGGTAAAATAATTATTTTAATGGTTGAAACCATGGTATAAACGCCATAGATAACAAATAGAGGTTCACTCGTTGATTCCAGTGGCTAGATAAGAAGGCACTTGGCCTACGGCCTCATGCTTCTTATCTGCCACTTGAATCAACTCGTGAACCTCTATTTGTTATTTATGCCCTTAATGAAATGACACCAACTATTCACTGCGGTCCTCTCAGGGGCCAAACTGGTACCCATCTGATATGTGTTATCAGTAGAACTCGCTGGTAACAAGCTCCAGCAATGGCCGCACCCATGGGACAACCTGCTACCTCAGAATATGTCCAATTGATTGTATTTATCTCTAAGTACTATTTGTTTTGTTTATGTTAATCAGATGTGGAGATTATTATCTGGTTAGGGGTGATTTTATAATACAACAGCTGAACACAACATTTGAGACTAGACATATAAACCTTGTCACTAAAGAAAATGATGTGCCAGTGACTGTTGGTGGTCACTACTTCATTGGGCCGTATACCATGTACTATATTATAATATCAGGTATCGGAAATGTTGAAGGACAGGGAGGTGTGTGTGGTGAATGGATCAGCCACTCACCCAAAGGCGGAACTAGAGAAGAGAGTCATAGAGTATGGCGGCACCATCGTCCAGAATCCAGGTAGGCCTATACAGCTTATGATAGTCCCTCTGAGGCACTTCAAAACTAAGGATTTCGAATATAACATCGAGTAAATTATTTTCCATTTCGCGAGGTTCAATAGGTGTGAAGTTGTTGGTGACATGAGAATTTACCATTCTTATTATGTTTGTATGCCTTGGCTTCCAGGGGAGGACACTTTCTGTGTTCTGGCAGATAAAGTGGCCATCAAGGTGAAGAACATCATCAGTAAAGGTGTCTACGATGTGGTTAAGGTAGACTGGCTCGTCCGGTGTGTGGACAGCAAAACCTTTATGCCATGGTCAGTGTACCCTCTATTGAACTGCAATTTATTGGTGCCATCGGTAGTGCATGCACATGTATTTGGATTCAACACTTAAGATTTACAACAACGAACTAACACAATATGTGCTAAGGGAATCTATGTAAGATGAATAATGTTTTCAGTAAATATTACCTCGGCATGGTTAATTATTACATATATATTTGTACCCGTATGTATGAAATGAAGTTTGTGTGTCTTTTTTTCCCTAATTTGTCACGGGACACAAAATCTACGAACATGTATTCCTTTGCTGCAAAACCGGATGTGAAACACATTAACCCGTGTTTCAATAAGGTAGGGACTTGCATAAAATTTTTCAATTGTTTGAAACATTTGATTATGGGCCCTGTCCTGTAGAGCTCATTGCCAGCTTTTCAGATCTGTTTAGATTGTCTTTCTACTGTATATAGTTCCCGAGCAATCTTAATCTAAGATCCAAAATTGATGGACACTTGATCCCCATTGACACAATGGTTAAGCTGATAAGAGGACTGTTATCAAAATGAAATCCAGATAGGGCCAGAATAGACAGAGGAAAGAGGTTTTTTTAACATAACTCAGTCAATAATTCATATTTTTGCATGAAATTTTCAGTATATATTATTCAGATATTGTGCCCTTGTTCCTCTATGCCCATTTGACCTGTGACCTACTTATGATTGACCTTTGACCTAATTAAGGGAGTGGTCATTATTTATCAACAGGGGGGGTGGTGGGTTTTCGCGCGGACGCGCGAAAATTTTTTACGCCCCCCCCTCGACGGCAGTCAAAATTTTTTGCGCCCCCCCCCACCGGAGGCGCGGAGAGTTTTCGCGCCCCCTCTTTGATCTATAGTAGCGCGCGGGCTTTTTTGCTAAAAAGAGGGTGAATTTTTTTAGCCCCCCCCTCAAGAGGGGTCAAAATTTTTTTAGCCCCCCCCTCGGGAGGGGTCTGAAAATTTTACGCCCCCCCCTCAAACCCACCACCCCCCCCTGTTGATAAATAATGACCACTCCCTAACTAGGTCAATTTGTTCAAACTATGATAACTACCAGAGGTTTCTCATAATTTGTGTACTTGCCATCAGAATTAACATTTATCCTACTGATAAATGATAATGTATGATATTAAGGTCAACCTCTATGAACCTATAATTGACCTTTGACCTTCAAGGTCAGGCTATGAAGCCAAAACATAGCTAAGTACCTGAACACAATGGACCTGTTGAGATGAGAATCTGTATGCTCCCTAATGTATTCTCATTTATCAGAATTCTCATGCATGTTATATATCTTGACCTTAAATTTGACCTTTGACCTGATTAATCCATGCATGACCTAATTAATCAGATTGTTTTCTCGCAATTCATAGGAAATTGCAGATATAACACTGAATTTTTGCATGAAGCACCAACAGCAAGAGGTACATATTTTGATACCTATCAAGTTTGTGTGTATTGACCTTTGACCTAGTAAAATAAGGTCAGTTCATAAATAGATCAACCTAGTTGAAATAGGGCAAGTCGAAATGTGGATTACCAGGGAAAGGTACATTGTAGATAACTTCTTTACTAGAGTCTGGACTAATAAATGTCTTTGTCAAAAGTCAATGTGTTTGTGTACATTGACCTTTGACCTAGAAGTATATGTCCATTTCTGAATAAATTTGACCTAGAAGAGAAGGTCAATTATTACTGTGGGCCAGTATAGTACGGCTTTCATTTTGATACTACCATGTTGAATAGAGGGGCTCCATAGGAGCCACTCAATAATTAATCCCCCAGAATTCGAAGGGGAGACATGCTTTACTAAGGGAGCATTCATTATTTATGGCAGGGGTGGGGGTGAGCAAATTGAGGGGGGGGCCATTTATTTTCAGGGTATTCTTAGGGGGGGCCAAATATTTTCAGGGTATTCTTAGATAGGGGGCCGTATGTTTTTTACCTATTCTTAGAGGGGGGGCCATTTATTTTAAGGGTATTTATCCAAAATGCCGCAAATTTCATCACCATAAAATGTCTTTTAATGTATCAGAGACTCCTTTTGAAAGATTAAAGGTAATCAAATTGGTCCAGTTCAGTGAAATCTAATTGGATGGAACTATATTCAGAGATCTTTTTCAATTGATCAATACCAATGTGCATTTCTTGTTGATGACTACCAGTACATGCAGCTACAAGACCACCTGAATGTGTAAGGACATGTTATAAGGCACATCTCATGTGGGTATAAAGTCGACCCTTGCTTCATCAGATTTAAAAATGCAAGGAAAACTGTCTGGGGAAGCAAATTATCCGAGGATGTAAGTCCAAATATAAAAGAAAACATAGAGATAGTTGAAGATCATCTGTCTTTTTAAAGGGTCGAGGAAGCAAGGGCCGACTGTAAGGCCTGGGTCAAGGTAAAACCCAATTGGCAAATGTTGGGATTTAAAAGTACATACAAAATATCCTGTGGGTGAGGCACAGATTGGCTGAAAGTTGGAAAATTAAGTACTGTTCTACAATATGATATCCTAGCATACCCTGACTTTAGGAGGATTCTTTGTGGGCCTGACTGAAGGAGCTATCCTCGTATATAATCTCCACCTTATGCATGAGTTTTTACAGTAGTAGGTCTACTATTCTACACAAAAATACCTTGTCTATAAGGTGTATCTGAGTTGAGACCAATTCTATCACCTATCCCTTGGAGTCTATTAACCCAATGAGGGCAGAAGACACATGAGTTATCTGGCCATGAGGGCAGCCTTTAAATTTCCTAGGAGTAAGGGCCTATATTTTATTAAATGCACCTGCACTAATAAGCGCATCCCTCGCCTTTTGGGCTGTAAGCACACACCCCTTGTGTCAAATCATGCTTATGTAAAAGTAAAGTTTTTTAGAGCAAAAACAATGGTTTTTAGACTTTTATAGGGGTGTGCCTTTTGGAAATGATTTTTGTATTAAGATTTCGACCATCTTATGATTAATTTTCAGCACCGGTGCGGTTATTAGAATGAATATGGTACCGTATTCACAGTCCCCGCACAATTCCTATATAAGGAGGCCTACATGGTGTTGACTATAGTCGATGCTAGACCCGCCACGGTGTTGACTATAGTCACTGCTAATCATTAAAATATTAAGTACTACTCCCATGAATTATAGCTAAAAGAGAGGTATAATTATATGTATCACACAATGTATAGGCATGGTTTTGGTATTTATGTTAGATAAAAGAATATTCATGGAAGATTGTCATTGGGGGGGGGTGCTTTATTTTCAACCTATTCTTGAGGGGGGCCATTTATTTTCAACCTATTCTTGAGGGGGGGGCCAAAAATTTTGGACATATTCTTTAGGGGGGGCCTTTTATTTTTGACCTATTCTCTTTTGCCAAATGCTCACCCCCACCCCGCCATAAATAATGAATGCTCCCTAATACACTACAGCATAATAGAACAAATGTAAAAGATAACAGCATTTCCCTTAGATGTGTTTTACACCCCTTAGAAGTGTGAGAGGGTGTGAAGGCATCAAAGTGAGCATTTCTCTTAGATGTGTTCACACCCCTCAGAAGTGTGAGTGGGTGTGAAGGCATCATAAGCACCATTTCTTTTAAAACAACATCAAAGGGATGTTAATATATCTATAATATACACTTTATCTTATGCCCATAGAATGGCTCAGTCCCTATACTATGCTATAGTCACAGTGTCTAGGACTAGGTTGCCTGCACTGAAGCTGCATTGACAAGGGTAAACTGTTATGGCTGGGGCTTCGTTGGGCTTATTCCTTCAGACTTGAAATTTGCAGGGAATATACTTAGGTTATGTAGGAACACAACTATGTAGGTGAACTTTGGCGAACCTTTTTTTTCCCCTTAATTTTGGTCATTTTAAAATAAAAAATAAATTCAAAAACTACGACAATACAGAAATATTCTATGGACATCAAATATACACCTTTCATTGTAATCGCCTAATTCTAAGCTTCAATTTGGTATATTAACTTTTATTCTAGCTTAAATATTAAGCCCTCCAGCCCCTATTATCTGCTGCTTGTAATGTAGCAGCATGGAAAGTTGTTTTGATAACAGTAACGGCGCTACACGCAGCGCGGACGTGGCAGTGGTTTATGCAAGTGCCTAAATAAGGTCTGTGGTTGTACCTAAGATACATGTATTTTACATGTCGTTTAAAGGGTACCATCAGATATGTTGTACACATCTACAAAGACTGCGTCCATGTTCGCCCTGGACTATGACAGGCACGCCGACAGTTTCCATGAGGACACAGACGCAGACCAGCTAAAGAAGGTCTTCCACAAAATTGAAGAGAAGGTAAGTGTTGGGAGCTAATGGACTAGGAATCTCTTCACATAGAGTTCAGTCAGATGGGTTGTGCTGGAATTTGGATCTCCTGATTGTGTAAGGGAATGCATTTAATAATTTCATTGGATATAAAATTAAGTAGTCCAAGCTTTAAAACCAGGTGTTTGAGAAAGGTAACGGTTATTCATTAACTTTACAGGAAAACTCGGTATCCTTGGCAGTGGAGGATATAGCAGAGATGGAGATGAAGTACTTCCCACAAGATTCACTTCTTGGACTCTTCCGGCTGTGCCGGTAAGCACGGTGAAACACCAATATCGGATTAATGTTGCACTCAATATCACTACAATGTCATTTGGTTTGAAATTTGAAGGGAGTGATCTTTTCCCGTAACAAATTCTGCTGTCACATGGGGGAAATTAATGCACAATATTTTTTTTTTTTTCAAAGTAAGAGCATTTTCTCACGGAATTGATCAATCCTCTATTTACAATAGTATGTACCTGAAAATATCGAACTCAAGATCAAAAGTAACCTATACTCTGCGTGTGTGCGATCTTATCAAACTGTGGGGGCTGGGTCATATATATGTGTGTAATTGAACTCAGCTGTGCCTTAAAGAAGCTCCCTAAAGTCACTGTGCACCTTGCAGACGGGGTATAATTCATGTACATTAAGTTACTGTACGTGTACTGTTCGTTTCGATACACAGTTATTCAGCTTGAAGTCATGCTATAACATGTAGCCGTGCCTAACCTGTATTGTTGTCTATATGACAGGGCCTACATGGACAGTAACCTGGTGCTGGAGGACCCGTCCACCCACATAGATGGTGCCACCCTGGAGCTGGTTGCACTAGAGATGCGTTTTCACGGAGCCACTTTGGTGACAGACCTGGAGAACGTGTCCCATGTCATTGTGGATCAAAAGTAAGGAGAGAACTAGACGTTGATAGTATCGGTATTTTAGTGAAGATAATGGCAACATTAGAGTAATCACTATGTCAATATACCTTTTTTGCTGCTCTTGAATTAACGGGTAAAATCGCATTCAGTTTGCTGTAAAGAAATAGATAAGTCAATCACTTATTTCTGATTGAATATATGGGATATGAAGCTTTCCGTGTTTCACGTACTTTGGCAGTTGGTCTATTATTTTAAAATTCAGTGGAAAATATCGGCTTGTTCCCTGAAACGTAGCCATTGGACTACATTAAAACAAACTAATGGTTCTTCCTATTTATTCCAGAGATACCTCACGAGTACAAGCATTACGGAATAACAATAGAAAACGTAGTATAAAGTTCCACATTGTTAATTATGACTGGGTTTATGAGTGTATTAAAGCAGAGAAGATTCTTAAAGAGCGGGACTATGAACCGCTCCCTTAAGGAAGTGATGTTCTTCATCCAAACAAAAGGCAGCAAATATCCTGTACAAATGTAGTATAAAGCGGCTGGCCGTCCGTTATAACACAAGAAGAGCTTCTTGTGGTGCCTATACAAACGAAATGGCGAAAATGTCCATTTATGCTGGCACTATAATGTAACACTGTTAACTTTTCACACTTGAACTCCCTGTGTGGCGAGAGACACATACATAGGAACCCAAGTCTTCTAATGTGTAAACTCAACGTGTAGGATATCGCTATCTGTTCTTCCCTACAACGTCATATTGTTGCAATGTTCTTCGATTGACTCTGCTTAAAGCTGGTACACGTAAACCTCATTGAGTAAGGATCAATACAGATTCACTGTTATCCAAGTGCAGATGAAGCTCTCTGATAGGTACCGGTACATCCATTAGCATGTGATATCAATATAGATATGACTCGCAAACATGTAACCATGTGTTGAATATAAATACTCTGTAAACTCCATGTATTCGCTGCGACTTATAGGCACACAAGATGCTGGTTATGGTTCATATGATGTTCCCAAAGTTCGGGTGCAGCTATTCTGGAACAGTGTAGTTTATTGGAATATCCTAAACTTAATAGGGTGCAGCTTGTAAAAGGATGCGGCTTATACACGAGTTTACTGTAGCATGGCCAGTAGAAATGTTGCTGTTAGGCCAATTCGCCAATCTGTGAGGAGCACCAATTCTTACTTGTGCTGAGCACTAATGGTGCGATATTTAGATAAATTTCTTTAAAATCGCCTAAAAATGAACGTATTGTTGAACAATGACTTTTTTTGTGTGTCACCTGAAATAAGCTTTTGATTTTCAAGATTGTCACTCAAAATTTAGATAGCAGTGTTGAGTGTAGAGGTAAAATGATTACTCACAACTTCACTATACACAGATTTGAGCTGTGCACAGCGAAGATCTTGTGCAGTTTGGAGTAGCCCAGATTGAGAATTGAGGAAATTTTGCGAAATGCACACAACATGCAACTATATTTGTGATCGAAAGTAAATTAAGTACCTACATGTAGTTACGGTACATCCTTACCAATGGTAAGATGTGCCTTTTCGGAGCAAAAGAAATATAAGGATTATGCAATAAGGACACTTGCTTGTCATTTTTCAATTTATTCTTTATTATTTGGTACAATATGGAAATTAGTTTTGTGATATGCGCAATAGTTTTTTTTATACAAATTCCTATCCTTGCTTTTCAACACCCCCCCCCCCCTAGGGGGTAGACAGGTTTATTCCGTCTACCTACAGTATATTAGGGGTCATCCACAAATGAAGTCATCCTGGAGGGGGGGGTCAGGCTCGGCGTGACAGAATTAATTTTCCATATACCTTCAGCATTGCTAATTTGACAAAAAACGTGATGGGGGGGGTCAAAAATTTTGTGTGACGTCATTTATGGATGGCCCCAAAAGAAGGGACAGAGTTTATATACATACGTCAGTGTCCCGTCTTTCAATATAACATAGGCATATTAAATGTCAGACATATTAAACTGACTCACATAAAGCACGCGGCATGACTTTACCCAGCAAATATTGCCGCATCAATATGTGAATACGTGAACGCATATCTATTTCTCCCGAGAAGCACCAAGGTTACAGTATTGCCAGCAGTTCATGGAGATCCAATCAGTGTATGAAAATGGGGTCTTTATGCAGCGCAGTCGTCCACCTACAGTATATTAGGGGTCATCCACAAATGAAGTCATCCTGGAGGGGAGGGTCAGGCTCGGCGTGACAGAATTAATTTTCCATATACCTTCAGCATTGCTAATTTGACAAAAAACGTGATGGGGGGGTCAAAAATTTTGTGTGACGTCATTTATGGATGGCCCCAAAAGAAGGGACAGAGTTTATATACATACGTCAGTGTCCCGTCTTTCAATATAACATAGGCATATTAAATGTCAGACATATTAAACTGACTCACATAAAGCACGCGGCATGACTTTACCCAGCAAAGATTGCCGCATCAATATGTGAATATGTGAATGCATATCTATTTCTCCCGAGAAGCACCAAGGTTACAGTATTGCCAGCAGTTCATGGAGATCCAATCAGTGTATGAAAATGGGGTCTTTATGCAGCGCAGTCGTCCACACAGAAAATATGTCATTTGCTAGTCGTATCACAGTATGACGTGTAAAAGCACATTTGGGGCTACTCTTTGTAATTGGTTGTGTCTTTCAAGAAAGCAATTACAGCCGAACACACGTGTATTTAGATTGATGTATGTTGTACGCCTGAATATGTGGGCTTTTTTACGATAAAAATGTTAGAGTTAGGTTGGGTTGTTGAGATTTTCCATATCTATCCTGAGTATAGTCAATATGAAATCACGTGACATGATATCAGGTCTAGTACCGTCGTTGTTGTGCTGGCCATGGATTGCTTGGGTGCGTCAGATACTGGAAAGTAACAAAGAAAGGAATTTAGATATGTTTCAAAAGCAAAAAGGCCTTCTATTTTAACTTAGGCTAACGTCCATTAAGGTTACACCAAAATAAATAGGGCAGTGGATTTTAGCATAGAACCATGAGATTACAATCTGTAGACTCAATTAATCTTTTATGTGTCGCCTATTAGGCCACTATAAATACAAAGACATTTTGCAGGGATGATCTATTGTAGATAGGGCCTGTCTTTGCCATAAGCCGAGATGGCTCTGACACAAGCAAAATATTGTTTATGTACATAAGCATATATTCTCACATTTGGTTTCCTATAGGCTGCTGGCTTGCTGTATGCTAAAGGCTTGGCGTAGTTTCTAGGCATATTTACACCATATATTAAGGCAGGTGAGGAGTGGATGCTGTGTCCATCTCTCTCTCTCTGATAACGCCTGGAGGAGTAGGCGGTGCCTCGGGGGATATAACCGTGCCTGGCAGCCTCCTCCTGCCGTGAGATGGGCCGTGCATCCCGCCCATAATGCCGCTGTTCCCGCCGCTGCAGCTGTCCAGCACTCTCCAGGCTGGACTGGGCAGAGGACCGATGGCGGCCAGAGTGGGAGCGGCGGTAGCTGAAGCCATCCCGGGGCTCAGAATCATACCAAGGATCACGGCCATGGTCCTCAGACTCGTGCTCCACTGAGTCGTGATGGGCAGTCTCATAGGGCATAGGTCCCAAGAAGCTCAGTATGACAGGTAGGAAGGCCAGTCCATGAAAGAGGCCAAACACGACCACACCCAGGAAAACCTGTTCACAAAGTTTAATTCAAAACGCTTTATCATACATCAAGTGAACGTACACCAGTTCAGTACTAAATCTATGCCTATAATTACGTGATGTGCGTTTTTTTTTGTTTTTTTTTTTTTGTTTTTTTTGCTTTTACACTACAAAACATATACTATGATCACCATTTGTATTTTAACAGGGATCGACAGATCACATTGGAAGTACATATAGTGTGTCCACTCACAAAGGCAAAACTAAGTTGTGTCCTGCACATGAACATGTGTGTCCAACTCCTCAATATGATATATCAGCCTAGTGGGGCAGATGTGTAAAAAGTTGTCTAGATAAATTATTTTGTGTCCCGGGTACTGGGTAGAGATTTGTCGAGTCATTGTAATAGTGGGGAAAAAAACCATTATGTTCTGTGTCTAAGAAGCAGGGGCGTCCTTTCTTACCTTGAAGAATGTCTGAAAAACGTATGATTTTGAAAAGACAAGGAGGATGAAGGCTAGGAATGTGCTGAATCCTCCTGAGAAAACTGCAGGCCCCATCAATACCAGTGTTCGCTGAACTCTCTCTGGTTGACAAATAACAAGCTCAGTAAGCTATACTTTGTACAATATTTATTTCACTTATAAGTTTGATTTGCACAAATACCTATACCTATATTCATAATTGGTACTTACGCAGTCTACACGCCTTTGCGATGGAAACCAAATATTGCTTTTGTTAGATTTATATACCCTTACAATTATGTACCAATGTTTTCATATGTTGTTGCCAATTGTTAAAGAAATTTATACTTCAGATTTAATTTAGACTCACCATTTCTTTTCCCACGTACATTCATGAACATATGACCGATATGAGCAGCAAAATCGATAGATAAGCCCATAGCTAAGATTAGAATGATGCTGGTCACAGTGTCAATGGTTAAACTCCAAAAGTACATCATTCCACCCACATCAACCTTGGAAAATAGAAAAAAAAAGACATGATTCCAAACAACCCTTCTTCATTAGCTACTGAATCTCATAAAGTACACGTATGAATACTACACAATTTATAAATACGCGTAAAATAGAAATGTGAATATTGGACGAGGAAAAAAAAGTACAGACTGTTCCAACTACATTTTGGTAGAACCTCTATCTATTCCATGTTTTTCACGGAAATGCGTATGTACTGAATTCAGGGGCGAAGTAAAAGGGGGGGGGCAGGGGGGCCTGCCCCCCAATCATAAAGCAGGTGGGGCCTGAGTATTTCTGGGCCCCCCAAAAAAAAAATTTGTCAAGAATTCATTATGAATTGAACTAGAAGCTAAATTTTTGCATTATCAAAGTAGATTGATACAGTAATGGGATAGGGAAAATGGGGGCCTGAGCCTAAAATGAGATCTAAAATTCATCAAAAAGTACATTTTTATACAAATTTTATGAGGTGCTATTGCGTTTGAGTTGACAATACAAGGTGGCCATGGTGGGGACCCGCTGCCCCCCCCCTCCCCAATGAAGATTTGCTTCCTACGCCTCTGGAATTTCATGTGCTATTGAAAAAGACATGGCATAATACTCCATTATACAAAACCCAGCCTCCCTTTTGTCAGAGGGACATACAGAACTATACAATACGATTGTGCGGAAGGCTCTATTCTGACCTGGAGTAAACAGTATGGCCCAAAGTATGTATCAATCAAATTATATTTAAAACTTACCACAGTCATAATGACACACAAACAGATAAAACCACTGGTTATGAAGTTGGCGATTAGAATAAGTGTCATAACGGCCACACAGAGGAAGGCTAGCCCCAGATTCCGGTACAACTCGGTCTGAATGGCCTGAAATATACAGAGCAGAATTTATACACATTCATAAAAGAACATTTAAAGATGAAATAAAGAGAGGTTCTGATTTATATAAATCATGTCATACAAGCCTCACCTTGTTTCCCTCGAAGGTCAAGTAGCGCCTGGTGTAAGCAAACGCCTTATTACGTCCAAAGCCTGCGGTTGCTACAACACCACGTATACTCTCCATAGCCTTTACTTGTTCCACTGTATTTACAAGGTTATCATGTCGCAAGGAGTTCCGGGAAGCCTAGAAAGGAGACACCGATCCGAATAACATGTTGCCTTAGAGAGTGCTTGTCTTGTGTTTGTTAGATTGAGATTCTTACATAGTTTGACTTGGTACAAATGAGCCGAGAGATCTTGAAAGGCCAAAATGAGCTGAGATATCTTGAACAGTCAGTGGTCAGTCGGGAGAAGTTTTAAGAAGATCAGGGATAAGAGATAAGATAAGGGTCCAATTGAGGCCCCTACTTCTGACCCCTGGTTTACAAATCTCTCTATTTTTCATTAAGGAGTTATTTCTTTTACTCAATTGGCTGTACATATCCTAAGGTTTAAAAATTCCTGATTTATTTTCGATTTTTCTGTTCATTTTCCATCTAATCTTTCAATGATTTTGTGATTTTGAGAAATTACACTCTTATTTTCTATGACCCATATGTTTAGAGCCCCACTGCCCATGCCTACATCATCCTCCCGGCTGGGGAGGTTTCAGAAAAGACTGATGACTGACTGTGAAGTTGAAAGGCCAAGTACTATATATGTATTTTTCTGCAGCAGAGTACCATTCTTGACGAGGTGGATTTGGGCCCACTGAGTGAGGAATTATGCCCCGGTAATTATGCGAGTATTCTACTATATCGATTGCATTATATGACCCATACGTTTCAAAATGACGGCATTAACTGTATCCATGACAAATGAGTTCACAAAAATATAGTCACAGACAATGGCATACAGCCACACCAAATGACATACAGAGGGCATAGAATACAAAGCGCTCGAAGATCTAGCATAGAGAAGTTTGTATACACCATCTAATGCATTTTGTGTGTCCACCTGGGTGACAACGGTAAAAGCTACTTCTGGTAATAACACCACATAAGCGTAATTGCGCCACAATTCCATCAATTGCGAGATGTTCCTGGTAAAAGCCCTTTATTCCCTATACCTCGTTCGGGACAACCGGGTGGTACCTCGTTCGGGACAACCGGGTGGTCCTGGAAAAATGACGTGTTCTCTACATTACTGAGCTACCTATGTTAAAATCACCCATTTCCTACACAGAGTGTCATACTGGATATCCCTGGTGAAATGACCTCTTCCATGTATGTCCAGATGTCCGTGGTAAAATGACCTCCATATATGGGGGTGGGTACAAAGACCTATTCCCAGCGCTTCCATTGCTTGACCTGGTACCTCGCGATGTGTGCACTGATAATAGCTATCCAGATGAAGATCATTTTTAGTGTAAAAAGACTGCAGTGGAAAGAATTCAATATCTCATCGGTTGATGACGCCTACCTATAATAGGGTAGTTAAAAGGGTAGTTAAAAGGGTCTATATCTCCTCTTCCCTCTCCCCTTGCAAAGCAAATTCTGCCCTGCATAGAGGGAACTTAATGGGTTCCTAAGACCTATAGAGGGAACTTAATGGGTTCCTAAGACCTATGTATGTAATGTGAAGTATTCACCAGGTGGCAGCACTACTGCAAAAGGGAATTATTATTAATAATCTTCTATTATTCTTAGAGCATATAATAGTACAGTGTTGTTCTAAATCACATTTTAACTTAATAATACACATACACAATGTCAGCAATAAAAGGCTATACAGGAAACCCCTATGACATTAATAATTATGCACTACAAGGAAGCAGCTGGTTTTCTGACACCCATTTTATGACTTAAAAAAAATTATATAGTAAAACACCTTTTTCACAGATGGGAGACGTGGTGGCCTAGCAGTTAGCGCCTTGCGCTCAGCCGTGAGAGGTCCGCGGATCGAATCCCGGCCCGGGCGCATCTTTGTCGGGAGGTGTGGCGCAGTCGGTAGCGCGTCCGCTCACAGGCCGTAAGGTCGTGGGTTCGGTTCGGGGCATAGTGGCGGTTCCAAACGTCGCCGTAAGGTGTCGTTTGAGTTCCTCCCTGCTCTGGCTAGGCTGTGCTGGAAAGTCTCTCGGCGGTCATGGCAGACAAATGACTTGAAACAGGCCTGTCCATCTCTCACTATGCCTATGTAGTGACGGATGTTAAAGAACCATTGCCTCGGTAAATGTGTAGGGGCGTGATTTCTACCTTCCCATAGATGCGGTCACCATCATCCCCCCTCCCCATTAGACTAGGGTCCGGGCATGCAACGCCACAAGGGTAATCTCACTTCGGTGTGGATACAAGCCGCGAGACCTCTCACCCTTGAGTGTCGGCCGTAAGGAAGGCACGAGGTGAGATAAAATTCGTCACTCACAGATGGTATCCAGTGATCACCCTGTCCTCAGTGGAAGAGCGATGAAAGTGGGCAGAAAAGGGCATCCGATTGTCCCTGTGGGCAAATTGGGCCGACAATCTTCATCCCAGATTCATACATGATGACCATCGCGTATGAGGAAAACCCCTAATCGGACCGGCAATATCATTGGTTTTGGTGGAATACCCCCATAGTGGCCGTATTCCACCGAAACCGATTCTTGGCCGATAGTCCATCTCCGATGCATTTCCGATGCATTTCATCGGCAACAGAAATTGAGAATCGGAGACGATCGGGCTGATATCGGCCAAGAATCGGGTTCAGTGGAATAGCTAATAAAATAATCGGAAATGCATTGGAAATGCATCGGAAACCATCGCCGATGGCCTCCAACAGTTTTTTTTCAGATCCGATTTTTTTCTGTCAGAAAATCGGGTGAGAATCGGGAGGCCCAACTATCGGGCCGACAATTCAATACTCCCACCACCATCAATTCTGACAATAGTACTTGGGATGCTGAACCCACGCTCGAATTTTATCTCACCTCGTGCCTTCCTTACGGCCGACACTCAAGGGTGAGAGGTCCCGCGGGTTGTATCCACACCGAAGTGAGATTACCCTTGTGGCGTAGTTGCCCGGACCCTAGTCTAATGGGGAGGGGGGATGATGGTGACCAAATCTATGGGAAGATAGAAAGCACGCCCCTACACATTTACCGAGGCAATGGTTCTTTAACATCCGTCACTACATAGGCATAGTGAGAGATGGACAGGCCTGAGACGGACAGGCCTGTTTTAAGTCATTTGTCTGCCATGACCGCCGAGAGACTTTCCAGCACAGCCTAGCCAGAGCAGGGAGGAACTCAAACGACACCTTACGGCGACGTTTGGAACCACCACTGTGCTCTGGCCGGGCCGGGAACCGAACCCACGTCCTTACGGCCTGTGAGCAGACGCGCTACCGACTGCACCACGCCTCCCGACAGGGCCCACTTGCTTGCTTTGAATTTAAACCTCACCTATGTGCCTCAAGGACACGTCGAGGGTGAGAGGTCCCGTGGCGTGAAACCCGGACCCGTACACTAGAGGGAGCTAAGGTAGAAATCACGCCCCTACACATTTACCGAGGCAATGGTTCTTTAACATCCGTCACTACATAGGCATAGTGAGAGATGGACAGGCCTGTTTCAAGTCATTTGTCAGCCATGACCGCCGAGAGACTTTCCAGCACAGCCTAGCCAGAGCAGGGAGGAACTCAAATGACACCTTACGGCGACGTTTGGAACCACCACTATGCCCCGGCCGGGCCGGGAACCGAACCCACGACCTTACGGCCTGTGAGCGGACGCGCTACCGACTGCGCCACGCCTCCCGACTGACAGGGCCCAGCAGACTATACTGATTTATTAATTCTTGAAAGTCATAAAATGGGTGTCAGAGAACCAGCTGCTTCCTTGTAGTGCATAAATATTAATGTAATAGGGTTTTCCTGTATAGCCCTTTATTGCTGACATTGTGTATGTGTATTATTAAGTGAAAATGTGATTTAGAACGACACTGTACTATTATATGCTCTAAGAATAATAGAAGATTATTAATAATAATTCCCTTTTGCAGTAGTGCTGCCACCTGGTGAATACTACACATTACATACATAGGTCTTAGGAACCCATTAAGTTCCCTCTATAGGTCTTAGGAACCCATTAAGTTCCCTCTATAGCATTGCACTTGCAAAGCAAATTCTGCCTGCATAGAGGGAACTTAATGGGTTCCTAAGACCTATAGAGGGAACTTAATGGGTTCCTAAAAAGATGCGCCCGGACCGTGTTACTAACTGTTAGACTAGATATACACCTCGTCGCCCAGCAGCAGACAGTGACACGGCGAAAAAAGATGCGCCCAGACTGGTACTCGAGCCGCGTACCTCTGACGGCTAAGCGCAATGCGCTAACCACTAGACCACCGCGTCTCCTCCTTCAGCGGCCGTCTCGGCTTGGCTATGTTTGAATGCGTCCCGCGGTTATGGTAGCGAACAGCCCGCAGTCGGCGCCTCCCCGGGCTTTGTATCATATCAAGACTTGGTTGTAGCCAGCCACTACCTGTCAGTCTCTGTGGCGCAATGCATGGGGAGTTGGATTTGGGATGTGAGACTGTAGGTTCGAGCCCTGCCCTGGCCTTGAAAATTTTGGGTTTTAACATGTAACATATGACATGGAAGGACATGAGAGGCGTGCGGGTTATCCATGGATAACCGCACGGCGTGCAGGTTATCCATGTATAACTGCACGGCGTGCATTCATGCTGTGCAATATCGACAGGTATGTGCATGGGAATATCCAGCAAAAAGCACTGAGTAACCCAGAAATCGTGGTATAACGGTAGATATACCTACTCTATCGGGTGGTGGGAAATGGGCCTAAAGACGTCCAATTGGGCATTAGCACATTAGGCTATGGAGGCCGCCATTAGACCCCGACTGCACTATGACTAACACCTTCAGCCCCCGTCTCCGCAGTAAATGCCAGGGATGCTTCCCATTGGTTAATAATACAATAGCCATGTGCCGTATACATTGAGTCCTCCACCCAACATAATCGCTGTTGATATGGGGTTTACTGCAGGATCAACACCACCAGTTCATTAATTCAATGCTCATGATCATTTATGATTGCGCAATGTTGATTCAGGCAGCAAAGCCATTTCCAGTCATTTTATGGAGTGGCCGTCTTTAGGATAACGTCCCCCATTCCCTATAAGCATTAGAATAGACGCCTTGTGGGCCCGCCGTTTCAAATTTAGGTGGTTGATGCTCTACTGATAAGACCTCTCGTGCATCCATATCCCACCTCCTAAACTCCCTTACTATCGACTGGCTGTTGCTATTTAATTCCCGGGTAGCGGGATCCTGTATGGAGGCCTATCGTAGAACGGACATTGCTCGATCCGGCACCTGGTGAGATAGCACTGATAAGAACCAGCATGGTGGTGCCAGGTGTTACATAATTCACCCAAACAAAATCTGCAGTAAATACAGGGAATTAACTGCATCTGGGGCCAACCCTGTATGTTAATTCTAGCGAAACGGGCCGGGGCGGATACATTGGGGACTGGTGCATTTGCAGCATGAGGGCCTTATTTTTTTCTAATTAATGATAAAATATCCTAGTTTTTTCACAACCCTAGTCTTGTATAGGGTGTTTTGAATATCTATACTGAAAATTATTGGAAATTGGAAGATATTTGATAATTTTTTCAGCTGCCATATTATTACAACAGGGCAAATACTGCCCAATTGCTGCCCATTTGGGGCAAAATAGCTGCATTAATAGCAGGTGGTTGGGTGCAAACTATGGATTTCTCTCTTAATAAAACAACAAAATCTTGATTTAATGGACCAGGGACATCAAATCCAAGTCAGAGATATCATTGACACTTTTCAGAAGTATATAAATCATATTAGTTACCATATATCTTACATTTGTATAAGTAGGTCACTGTCTGACCTTGAATCACAGTTATTGGGGTCAAGGTTGAATTAGGTCACCATGAAGTACCGCAATGGATAATCCCAACAAATGCATGAATATCTAAGCTATCCAGTATATTGAAAGAACTCATAAATGTGATACAAAATCCATGTTTTTTCTTTTTCTTGCTCCATTTTTTCTCATATATAGGGATCATGTTAAATGCTATAGGGAAAAATTGTATCAAAGGACGGGTCAAAATGGCGATTTTAGTTAGTTTTCAAAAAAATACATATCTTTTGGTAGAATTTGAACTATTAGAGGCATATAAAATGTAAAAACATATTTAAAAAGCTTGTTTCTCACTCTAAAAGATGAATTAATGAAAATAGGGGGTCATCACTCACTTTTTCATAGTAATTTTAGCCTAAAGATGGAGAAGTAGGTGTTTTTTCATGGTTTTCGCTTCTGAAACTCACACTTTGATACAAGATAAAATATTTTTAATTTTCACCAAAAACTTAATGAGGTATCTAGAAATAATGCCCTAATTGTGTACTTTTACATGGTGAAAGAATTGTGTAGATCGGCCAACTATGAGAGACACAGCACCATTTTGAAGGTGCAAAAATAGGAAAAACTAAGTTTTTGGTCCCCAATATACGGCAATGAGCTACCTTACAGCAGCAGCAAAAGTCTCTATCTATCAAAATATCTATCCTGGTAGCTATTACCAAATACATTTCATGTAAATGTAATCAATTAGACAGTACGATATTGAATTGTTTCGTCAGGAAGGGACTCACTGCTATTTTGTCACCAGCTGTCGTTAGGACGATGTCGTTTTTGAAACTTCTCCCCTGTGGTGACATTAGGTACTTGGTAAGAAGTATGTCATAAAAGGCGTTCTCACTATTAGGAAATCGGTCTGAAGGATAAAAAGAAACACTGATGGCTAAAACCAATTAAATTCACGGATTGCGATTAATAAAGCAACTACAATCAAAATTATTGGACATGATTTGATAAGAAAATCATCCTGAATATAACAAACACATCGGAACAATATAAGTCGAAACATACTTATAATTGCGAAAATAAGAAAATAAATTGCTAATTTTACACTTGACAAATTCAAGTAATCGAATTGTAATAGTAAATGCGGATATTACCTATATCATGCTTAAGTAGCCCACATTTGAAGTACTTACCAGAGTCTGTCCTGCTGAGAACACTATTGTCGTTGGTGGTGTTGAGCCAGGCTCTGTAGCTGTACCACCAGCTGCGTACAGTGCCGTCCTCAGTGTAAGAATCTTCCTCCAGCTGCTTATGTAGCTTCTCCAGGGTAGAGTACTCTGTATAGTAGTCCACGTCTGAAATGACCATAAAGATTTGTGTTTACGATGTGCCGCAGCGTTTTTAACATCCAAAACGCTTCTTTTTGGATTTCTCCAAAAGATTTTTTAAACGTCAAAACGAAAAACTTTTTTCAAACGTTCTGTAAAAACGTTTTCATCTTAGGCTAAAAACGTATTTTACAACCAATTACAACCAACATACAAGAAATCTCTATGTAAAAGAAACGTTTTTTTCCCAAATGTTTTACCCAAACTTTTCCCAAACAGTGCAAACGTTAAAAATATTTATGTCAAGTGGGATCGACTCACTACTTCTCTGCCTCTCTGGTCAGATAGTCCTACTCCTTTTCTGTCTCTTAGCAATGCCTTGCATCTCGTCCTATTTGTTCACAAAATCTACATGGGCCTATAGACTTAGGATTTAGGCTATATAGACTTAGGATTTAGGCCTACATGTAAATTGATTTTTGTGCCGAAAAAGACATGTCATTGTGTATCTTAGATTTGGTCAATTGAAGTCTACGTCCTAACATTAAGAGGTAATGGCTATACCTACCTATGAGAAACACTGACGTAGGGATTCCATCCCTATTAGAGGGGAAGTACTCTGCAGCTTTATCTAGGTACGCCCTTGCATAAGAGTCTCCTGGTATGAAGGCTGTCCAATCACTGTCCTGTTCGATTTTTATGGTACCATATATACCAAACGCCAACAGGCCTGCTGTCGCCAGTAGTACAACTACCTGTTAACAGCATCAGATCTTAGTGGGTTAGGGAAGTGTGCATGTACCCATCAACAGAAATCAATTGTAAGTGGGTTAAGAGATGTACAGATACATATTTATCAGCTAAAATTGCATGGGTCTGACAGGGCTGCGTGAAAGTACCAGCTATGATCCTAAAATTGCAACCTACATGCCTATTCAATCCCGATTTGAAGTCACAGAGAAACATAATTATTGCACACAACACTGAAACCAACTGGTTGTTGTTTATTCACATTAATTTCCATATTGTATACAGACAATCATATTTTAGTTCGCGAATCAAATGTACTGGAGTTCACCACTACTCAATTCGATCAATGATAGAGTATGGACGCCATGGTTTATGTAGCTCACCTTCATTACTATGTTGGTCATTAATCTGGACCACACCGCCCTGAAGAAGGACTTAATGAACAGGGATTGTGAGCACGAGTTGGGCGTCCAGGAGCGCAGGCGCAGACAGCAGAAGCAGGCGTCTCTGTGAGCGTCAGCACGTCGCTCATCAACAGACAACCAAGCCACAAAGAAGGTACATTGGAAAACGAAGGTGAAGAAGATGGCCATCAGGCAGTAGGTGCAGAACGACCTGAGGGCTGGCAGACTCTGTGCATATATCGGTAAATGTTTGTACGACTTAAACACGGCGAAACAATTCAGTAATTCATATCTAGCGATCTGCCTTGTCATATTGGGATATAAAAAATATGAACCTTTCAGACCTCAAAAGTTGGTATATACTACAGTAGATGTCCAGCAAAACATATTCAACACTATTCATAGATGATTCCATCCCCTTTACATCCATCCATCCATAGTCCTCATCACATTTATCATCATGAATACATGTACAGTACATACTTACCGTGCTAATACCAACACCAAAAGCCAACATATCCGTCAGTGACGTCACTGTGATTGAGACTCCAGCCGATTTCAGAGTGTGACCCATCCTCTCTGCTACTGGAAGTTTCTTCTCTTCTGGTGAGAGGTTATCTAGAGCACTCACCGTCACAAACATGTCGTCCACACCCAAGCCTACATGGTAATGAGAATGGAGAAGTACCTTAACGTTATGGAGTTCAGATACATCCATGGGACTACTGTCACTGCAAAATCTATGTAGACCAGTGAACCCACTATATGGGGCAATTAATGGATCTTGCTATGAATTGGCAAAGCGATACTGTTTGTTATGTCATCTACGTCATGACCTCTGTTTAGGCCTACTCAAGGAGTTTCAACCTTACATACAGCCAACTCCAGAAACCGACAGGAGTGTGTGATATTTAAAGAGTATTATTATGCATTTAGATAATACTTTGTTTCGTACCTAAAATAAGGAACGGTAGGATGCTATTGAGGGGGCTGTAGACGAGTTTTGCGTAGCTACCAATACCAATGGACATGGCAAGGGCAAAGAAAACACACATGATGCCCGTCAGTGAGATAAATATCTGTGAGATAAAAGGATAGGGAATGAAGCAGGATATATACGATGGCAGGAAGATTATCATGAAACCTAATCCTAATTTTATATTGTCATATTTGAATGAGGTGTGATAGATAATAGATATTGCTCTCCAATAGCTCTAGAACTTTTAGAGGAGATCTCATTGCAACTGATCTTATGTTAAAAGAAATTGGAGTTGTGATTATAACTAACCTTATGTTCGATTCGATTGAATCTTCCAAGGACAAAAATCACAAACACTATGACAACCCCATAACCACACGACAACAGAATGGTATCTCCAAAAATAGCACCAGACCCTTCGTCCTGTCGGCTGTCATAAACAATGAATGTACATTAGACTATTATAAAGTAAGATGTGAAACCATTCTCTACTAGGGCATCCAATGAATCATAGCTGCTTGTAAAATAGGCACATTTAAAGAAAAACTATGTTGAGTATAATGAGGCCAGGCTGATGTTCGGTTGTACACATGGACTTCAAAAGTGGATAACACATTAGTTTATGTCTTACCTTCTAAAAGCGTATCTATAAACTGTTAGATCCTCATGTCCATTCTCTCCGACCTCCAGAAATCCCGTCTCCCAGTCTAGGATCGGTTGGTCAAGCTGCAATTTAAAAGGGAGACATCCAGGTTTGGTGTCCCAAGCAAGTTTACCCATCTTTGTCATGGACTCAATGCATCTATGTGACATTAAGAGGTAGGCTTGTGGGAAAGCGTTCCCATTTTCTACATATTTATAAAAGTAGCGCAGTGGCTATCTATAAAGATTGTACGATCATATCCCTTTAATAAGTAGTTGTAGTTGACGTATACAGAGCTCACAGAACATACCCTGGTGTCGTTGACAATGGTGTCATCCTCATAACGTAAAACATACTGCATCTGTGCAGCCTCGGCTCCCATAATTCGTCCACTGGGATCCCTTTTGATGTTCGATATAAATCTAGTGATGTCAAAGTCGAACCCAAATACTGGACTGAAAAGAAACCTGACTTTAGATAGGGACCGAGAGTAGTATATGGAAAGTAGTACACATTGCTGGCTCGAGATCATACACCTTGAGACATATAGGTTATGCTCCATTTCGATATGACTTCTTACACCGTGGACTATATCTATATTAGGAATGCTGATATTAAGGTATAATACAAGAAACAGACGGGATAATATGAAGTACCTAGTAGTAGTTGTGTTGATCTTGTCGATGATTTGTAGCATCGTTAAAGTGTTGATGACGGTGTCGTCAAAATTCCAAAGTTCCAACACTCCACGCATCCAACATTTGTTACCTAACCTGCAGTGAATTACAGTAGCTTTAGAGTCTCACCTGGTGCTCTTCTATGCAAATAGTGTCATTTTGAAACAAAATTTATAGCATCATCGTCAAAAATAGCTCTATCGCCTAAGGAAATTCGACACAATTTCTCACTACGATATCTAAGAGTTGAAGCAAAAATCTAAATTTTGCACATAATACCCAATATCCTCCAGGAATCATTTGAGTAGATTCCATACGACAATGATGTCGTTTATTATTTCTTCTGCTTGATAGTCTCCTATAGAAAATGGGCCAAATAAATCCCTATGTAATATGGACCTGAAACTATGGTCCCTAGCAATTCAGTATACCACGACACTTTGTATTTTTTGTATGTTCTGGCAAGGTCTTATGTCTGTAGGCGTCATTTTTCCTTGTTATCATTTTATGGTTCTCCCTCCCTCCCTCCCTCCCTCCCTCCCTCCCTCCCCAGAGAAAATGTCTATGACGTACCTTTTGCCACATTCCCCTACTTACCACGGCACCTTTTTCAGAACAGCTCAATTACAACATGTCAACTAAGAGAGCAGCTCACACTGCTTGTGAGTCATAGGTGGAGTCTTCGGAAAGGTGGCAGTTGCCAACATTACTACGATATCCCTAAAAGCAGAGTAGAGTTCATATGTGTCAGAGATGTGAAAATGCAAACAGGACTTACTTCTCACAAACAGCATCAGTGTTCCCGTCTGCGTCATCTTTATTGATTTCCATAATTTTCTTGTGAAGAGCAGCCATCTACAATGGGACAAAGGTGAATTCTCACACCATATGGATTACGTATATATCTCCTGTTCATTAAAATCTTACCTTATATTGTATAACAAAGATAGGTTCTATACCTGTTTATGCATATGTAAAACCTACAGGAAAATAAATCAGGCCCTCTATAGCCATCTCTAAATATTCTACGTCCAGAAATTCCCAAATGATATTTTGCATATAACATCGCATATATAGGCTTTGTGGTGCATCCAAGTCCCTACCCATCTGGCAAATTACACGTATAGAAATACTAACCGCCTTGAGTGAGGTAGGTGAGAGGACGTTGTCGGCGGTGACTATCAGTGTGTTAAAACGGAAGATATTGGAGGGGAAGTATTTGTTGGCTAGGCGGCGGTCATCCTGTGCAAGCGATCCACTCGGTAGCCACAGTTTGGCACCATCTGTCTCTTGCTCCAGTCTGATGACGCCGGACCCACAGGCCAGGGTGATCAGCACGCTCAGCACGATGAAGACAGGAGGATACCGACCTACGGCGTACCCCAACCTACAGAAACTTAGTCATGTTAGCTCTCATTGACATTCGCTATATCTACAATTATATCTACCATTATGTCAAAAACGTCATGTGACAAATTTGGTATGTTTATGTTTGGTATATCGATATTATAAGCCATCATGACATCCCTACTTTTGATGATCCTATAATTCTTCAGAAAATGATAACACTTCATAATTATACATACACCCAGAAGCACCAACAAAGTGTCGGTGTAGCTGCCACACCGACCAGTAACTCGTTGGTGTTGCATCAATGCATTATGAAAAATGCACATGTGGGCAGAGGTGAGGGGGGGGGGGGGGTCCCGGGGGGGATCTGCTCCCTGTTGAATATTTAGTAAATGCGTTTGGCCACTACGGGGACTAAAAATGTTAAGAGAAATATGCAAAGAAATTGTTTGGAGGTACATGTGTACTTCTTTTACACACAAAAAATAAGGGTTTCTCGATAATTCACTGTACAACAAATTTTCACTTCTCGAAAGAAACAGAGCTGAAACCCATTAATTCCTATGTATTTTCAAAAATAACATCCATGTTTTGCTGGTGGCTCTTAATTTTGAGATCGATACTACCTTAGAATTGCCAAGTTTTGGCCTCGGTAGCCAAATCCATATTAGTGCAAACTATACAAAGACCAGACTTTGCATCAAATCTGATCTAGTTATTTTTGATCACCATTCCAACCCCATATCTAATGAATTGCTCATCCTTTGACCCTGTATTATGCAGAAAAGGTTATGAATAAGCTCAAAATGTTAGCCAGTGACCACTTGTTCAAGACTCTTTTGCTTGCCTCTTGTTCACAATGTTGGGATCATACCACTTCAGACCCCATCACTAGCCTGCTAGAAGAAAAGGTAACCACTATCTTTGGTAGCATTTTTCCATCTCTGAGAGGTTCTATTGGAATCTCTCCCCATGTATATCACTTACGAGCCACATCTTTTTGAAGAAATAATACGAGGTCAGTGGGGTGTTTCAGAAGCCAGACTTAATAATGAACATCAAATATCTGTTTCTAAAACTGTTGGCCTCTAAACTTACAACTGCAACCATTCTTATCTCTGACCAGTCATATCTCAGTTGTAAGCTTTAACTTTAGGTGTTTCAGAACAAGTTATGACTACAGTTATAACTACAGTTATAAATATTTATGACCGGTCTGTGACCAGTGGGGTGTTTCAGAAGCAGGTAATGTTTACAACTGGTCATAAGGAGATATGATAACAGTTTTAATAGTGATTGTAGGCTTATACCTGCATGTGTTTCTAAAGCATTACCATTACCTTACTGTGTCTATAACTATATGACTGGTGAGAGATGATATTGGTTGCAGTTGTAAGTTTAGAATCTAACAGTTTTAGAAACAGATATTTAATGTTCATTATCATGTCTGGCTTCTGAAACACCCCACAGTGGCTGGTGTTTCTAGAGGCCCATCTGTGTGGACCTATTTCATCCACATCAAACAAGAATTATTCAGTTTTCATCAGGGAGAAAAACTCCTGTGGATTCCACATATTGAGCATATATCATACCTCTTTTCTTATTACTTAATATCTTCTTCCAGACCTTAAAATCAAAGAAAAGAATTTCCTTGTGCTATGGTTTGGTAGAGCTCACTCTTAAAACAGTCATAACCTTACAGTTTAGAACAGGTCACCACTATAGTGAGATTACTGTAGTAGGTAACTATAGTATGTTATATATAGTGCAGCTGCCACTAATGTTACAGTTGCCCCCCCCCCCTTACTTGCCATACATGCCTATGTCATGGCTGGCACACACAGGCTTGGAGGGGCTGGATTGCTGAGCAGCCAGTGGTATTTGGTTGTTTCAGGTACCCTTGTACTCATCATGACATCATTCCACATGTGTATCCAAATTCTATTTATCCATTTTTTGCCTGTAGGCCTGCCCTAAACACACCAAGCACTCCACATATACAAGATCTCCACATATCTAAACCCTGTCCCCTCCATTTAATATGTATAGCCAGTAGGCTAGACCAGGGCCTTAGGCTCCCAAGGAGTGTTTTCTTTTAACAGGGAGGTGGGGGGGGGGTATAGATGATCACAGTGGGGTGTTTCAGAAGCAGGTAATGTTTACAACCGGTCATAAGGAGATATGATTGCAGTTTTAATAGTGATTGTAGGCTTATAACTGCATGTGTTTCTAAAGCATTACCATTACCTTACTGTGTCTATAACTATATGACTGGCGAGAGATGATAATGGATGCAGTTGTAAGTTTAGAATCTAACAGTTTTTATAATGCAGTGTACATGAGATCAAGGCTATTTGATGTGGATATAATTATGTAAATCTTCACCCCTAGTAGTATGATCCAAGTTTGACTATTGCTTCTGGACTACCCAAACTGCTACAACTATGTATATGGAGCAGGCTAACACAGAGCATATAATATTCAATAAAACTGATTCTGATGCCCGAAATAGTAGAGGCCTAGGAGCCACTTTTGGGTGAATTATTATTTGCAGCAGTGTCAAAGTTATTGATATAACCCAGACAAATGCCAGGAATGAAATAAGAAAGTTGTTGCACAGATTTGGACAACACTACATAGGTGAACATAGTTAAATAATTGCCCTCGAGGGGATTTTCAGCATATATGGCACCCTATGGATATCTCCAAATTGAGAGCCAATAGGCATTTTTTAACATTCTTTTCAGAATCAGCGGCCTCAAATTATGTATAATTGGTATGTTTGGTCTCTGTTTCTTTCTGGCCGTTGTACAGTGTAAATGTTTTCTTGCATTTTCTTTGAATGCAAATGTAACGTTTTGAATCCAAAACAAGGCCTAAATAAGGGTTCTTATAGACAAGTGTTGCTATGGCAATAGAATTCCATTCAAAATAGGAAGAAATAATATTAATGGAGAGAATGATTCGTGGGGATCTATATGCTGAACACAGCAAATAGATACCATTTAGGTACATATCCAGTGTGATGGGGAAATACATGGAAGGGTTGGTGTTGGTCATTCATTACTTGATTATTCACATCATTATGATAATAATTCGATGCATGGTTTCATTAGAATTATGAATGACACAGCTTATTGCCTATGGGGGGATTCACTGAGCGATGTATGGGCCTATTTTGGGTATTATTTAGCTTTGGGGAGCTACAGTATAAAATGTAGATTACCATTCTTCCTTATTTTAATGACATTTGATAGAAAACATCTTGAGCTTCAAGCAGAGGGCAGATTTATGTATATCGGCCTATAATTTGATGAGTTACAGAGTCTTGAAGTTGGATGACACACCAAAAATGCTTTTTTTTTGCCAATTTTTCATCCTTCCCACCAATTTTTTATCAAGGTAGACAGTGTTACAGTGCCATAAACCTCTTTAAACATAGGTGGGGGGTCGTAGCCATCTATCAAAAATGCTTTGGTCATGTCACAGCCTCAACCCTCTGTCCCGCATGTCTTATAATATGGAACTATGAGCGACCTCACGTACGTAACTTTTTTTTTATGCCCCTAACTACCATAATAAAAATGTATCCTCCCTTTCTCTATTAATTGTGTTCAACAGGGTCCCTAGGGGGGTTCTGATGTTAAATAAATAAAACTGCTGGTCTGTCGCAGATACGAGCTAGATCTCATAAACCAAAATTCAACTCCCGACAATGTTACGTACGTGAGGTATACTTTTACAAGTCTACTTGCTACATAAATTTATAATTCTTCATTTCTAGTCTATTTTGGATTAATTTAAATATAAATGGAATAATTGAAGCAAAAATCAAAGCCACAGACCGTGTAGTATGGCCACAGTGGGTGTCTTTGTCTTGCTCGCGGCAAACCTCACCTACGTAACGAAAATTTATGGCGCCAAACGAAGACGCTTCCTGTTAACCGGGCGGAAGTGACCCACATCCGGGAACTTTTGCAACATGCTCAGAGGATCTCGAACTTGCAAAGAGTGAAGTTTACTTGTCCTTGTTTCTTCCTAAAACCACAAAAAAGGTAGGTAATTCCCATGAAAGTGTGATGGAATATCGATTGTTACGTATGTGAGTGTCCGTAGATGGCTTTGATTGTGCAAATAATACGCAGAAATGATGTATGTGGACGTAGAATCGACCACAGTCAAATTCTCTTGCCATCTCGGCCGGTTGACGCCATTTTTTTGGGCCCCGGACCTCCCTGAACTTCGATTATTTGTTTTTATCACGTACGTAACGTTTTCGCCAGGTTGTGGAAATGGCTCTGCTGAGCAACTCACGCTGTATATTTAGCCCCAAATCATTGTTATATGTTGAAATTAGGGTCTACGATTACTACTAGGGTGCATTAGACCATCTTTGGATATTTTGGGATGACCCCCCAGCTTGTTTGGAGGGGCAGGGCTGATTTTTTGTTGAATTTTTTACTTGCTGACCCCCAAAATGGCAGTATTTTGCATAATTACCTGTTTTTACCATGGTGTATGTGCCCCAAGATCTACAATCAATCATTCTAGTTCATATAACCTGACATTTGGTATGTATTTTGCCAGCAATGACTATTTTTCATCATTCCTCAAATTTCGTTACGTATGTGAGTCGTTATCTAGATATGTTGCCCTATAGACCTCCATGTCACTTTTTTCAATTAAATTGCTTCACAATGTACACCCTAGTGGCCATACCTAATATGCTGGACAGAATTAAAGCACTTACCACCTTATTTTATGCAAGTTCTATACAAATTTGAAAACGTTACGTACGTGAGGTTTTGTTCGTTTTGATTGCTATATGTACCTCAGACACACCCAGACTATTTTAAATTCACCATTAGATGCGCCTATGGGCCCCTCATCCTAAATGATGTTGGTTGTAGCAATTCTGAAAAAAAAAAATCCCAACATTTTTCATGGTGGCCAATTTTTAGGGTTCCGCTGAACTACTGGACAGTAATGACCTGTCTATTGTTCTATCCATACATAATTTTTTACTCCTACTTTGTCATCATCATCCATACATATTCTGTTAATATAGAAGTATTTTTCATTGAGCTTACACACCTTGGTTGTTCAATAATTTGTCCTTATGTTTGGCAGTATGTCTGCGACAGGCGGTGACAAGCCACCCAATGATGGAGTTGATGACCAGAAGAAAAAGGTCCCCATGACCCCGGCCGAGTGGGCAGCGAAGCATCATGCCAAAGTGAGAGCCCAGAAAGGGGAGGTGCAGGATAAGGCTGATGAAGCGAAAAGGCAGAAGGACCTGCGTGAAAGACTGAAGAAGGAGGGTGATCCCAACGCCGCCAAGAAGAGGGCACAGGCCGCCCTACGTCAAAAGACCAAGTACTGGCGTGAAAGGGTAACTATTTGTTTATATTTCCCTAATCTGCAACATTTGTATCTGTTGTTATCTGATATAGCTATTACAATTTATGTTGACATTATTATTATAGATAGGATATTAAAGTTGTGTTACCTGTCTATCCCGGGAAATCTGACATGGGAAATGTGTATTACTCATTAGTCTCACAATGTACATGCAGTAGCTAGAGGTAGTGCAAACTGATGGGTTCCCCTGAGTTTGAATAGATATGTTGTGACTGTGGATACCTTACGGTGTTTGAGGAATAACCTCATGGCCAACGAAGCTTTCACTTCATATGTATTGGAACCTCTCAGACTTGTGTTTCTTCAATTTGCTACTATGTACCCTTTATGTAATGTAAGATTAAGAAGGTAATAAGTATATAAATTCCTTGATTGAATATTTTTAAAGTTCAATAGCAATGCAGGTATGTCATTTGCTATCATTGCATTCATTTTGTATTCAATGCTACTTTTCCATTTCAGGGGGTGGTTACCCTTCCTGGCACTGAGGGCACCTACGCAGGACCAGTGACACCTGCCACTGACCCTGGAGAGGGCTCCTCCACAGGACCAGCAGCAGAGGCACCTACTCCTCAGGCCACAGGGGTTAGTAAGACACCTGCAGGTAACGTGGGTAAAGGGAAGGGCCGTGGGAAGACGAGCGCCACGCCTGCGGGCCGACCCAGCCAAGGCCGGGGCTCCCGCATGCCTGTGGCGCTCTTCACCCACGGTTCTACCCGGCGCCCACGGTTCCAGCAGGTGTCGAGCACCCACAAGGAAAAGGACACTACTGGTGTAAGTGAGAATTAAGACAGCCTTCAATGATTGATATGCATTATCATTTATGAAATAAGGATGCTTTGTCATTTTAAAGGATTCATGTTCATTCAACTTCATGATGAAACAAAATATTCCATAATCTATACATTTTTAAATGTTGTGATTTAAATAGCACAATTGATCTAAATGAATTCATGAAACTAGATATTCCATAACCTGTGTAGTTTAGGTGTATTTAAGCTATCCTAATGTATTTTTTTACATTTCAGGATACTCTGCAGAACCCACTACTCCTGTCATCAGAGGATGAGGAGGCACCCACGGTCCCCGCCGCAGCCAAGGCAGCAGATGCAGGTGTGGAGGACGAGGGCGCATGCGCCCGTACACGACCGGTCCGGCAGGCTGCAATCCCACCCCCCCGGGAACGGAGAAGCAGCAGCAGATCGACCGGCCATCGGCCGCACGATGCCTCTCCTCCACCGCCTGACAACCTGCCCCTGATGGAGGAGATACTGTAAGTATTAAAATATTGCCCTTGCTACATTGATGCATCATGCTGGTCTTATGGGATTGATGCACCAATGAAGTGCTGGCATTATAATATATTTTAAATCAAAATTGTGCATTTCTGACTTATCAACCTTAAAGTAATTTATGTTTTTAAATGTTGCAATTATTTACAGGAAGACCATCCGTAAAAATGCCAGTGATAAGTGAAATGTAACTATCCATAGTTCTAGTAAATAGTTGGAAAGCATGTTCAATAGTTGCATGTTGAATTACCTACCTGTTAAATGAGTTCAATTGTTTCAAAACGTTACGTATGTGAGGTTTCGTTACGTATGTGAGGTTTCGTTACGTATGTGAGGTTTCGTTACGTATGTGAGGTTTCGTTAAGTATGTGAGGTTTTCAACTGTAGAGTATATTTCTTTGATTAGAAAGATATTGACAGTGTAACAGTGCATGAAATAATCAGACTGCTTGAATTGACTTCATCCTTTCAATATGCCATGATTTATCACTAACATGTACTCTATACCTTCCAGCCCACGCATATGGATTGGTGAGATGACAACCCCAGGACCCCCCCCGAAACGACCGAGAACACCCCACAAAACCTGAAGTATACATCACGTAAAACTACAACCCCAAGAACAAACCGGCGCAACTACCAGAAACGGTTGCTCGGAAGGCGGGCGGAGGAAGCCGAACGGGAGGTGGTGAAACTGCGCACCCAGATTGCCAAGGCCACTCACACCCCCGGTGTTGCACACAGTGATA
The DNA here is from genome assembly GCA_949317995.1 of Acholoe squamosa. NCBI lineage: Eukaryota > Metazoa > Annelida > Polychaeta > Phyllodocida > Polynoidae > Acholoe > Acholoe squamosa. The sequence continues at coordinate 56,447,495 of OX439036.1, read as the reverse complement.
AGCGTGTTGTACCGGACAGCGAACTACCCCCGGCTGTAGCGCACATGGAGGAGCGTGTTGCACCGGACGACGAACTACCCCCGGCTGTAGCGCACATGGAGGAGCGCGTTGCAACCGACGGCGAACTACCCCACACTTCAGCTCAGCCAGTTGTCTGTGACGTTTTGCTGCAGGGCATCACACAGTTGGACAGCCGTGCCAAGATTAACCTCCTCCGCCAAGCACTGCCACTCGAAGTCCGTAAGGAAAATGCTAAGGACTTGGCAGGGATTATGGGGGTTGATAAACGCACTGTTGCCAAAGCCCCTGTGGACAAACCTAACAAGCGTTTGGTGGACCAAGAGGCAAAGGTCAGGCGCGTGGTGGAGTTCTTGTCAGACCCAGAGAACTCCACCATGCTGGCAGGGAAAAAGGACTATAAGACAGTCAACGGCATTCAGCACCAAAAGAGGAATCTGCGGGACTTTGTGCATGTACTCGCAGACAAGTACAATGAAGCCAACCCTGACCTGACCATTGGCCGCACAACATTCTACAAAATCAGACAGGCACGGCCATGGTTTGTCATCATCGAAGACCAGCCCCGTCAATGAGTGCCTGTGCGAAAAGCACCAGAACTTTGTGCTCAGGCTCCGAGCTGCTGGCATAAATGACTGTCCGGACGACCTTGTGACATCTACCACCTTAGAGCAGTTTACACACAGATTGAACACCGAGGTGCGCAAGGAGACCATCAAGTACATGACGTGGATCCATCAGGCTGTTGTATATGGGAAGGACAACAAAACAGTGATGAAGCTCCACCCACATGTTGTTGAGGCAGAGCCTAGAGCTGAATTCATCCAAAACCTCACAGATGATTTTGGCACCATGGCTGAACATGTGTCCCGTGCTCGTAACCAACACCGCGTCATGCGACAGCTGAGGGAGACCCTGTCTTCAGTGGAAGTTACGATCCAGATGGACTTTGCCGAAAACTGGCTCGTAACATACCCCGAGTCGCCACAGAGTGTGTACTACTCCAAGGAGCCGGTGACGCTACACCCTGCAGTCATCCACTATAGAGATGAACCCACTGGCACCACCAAACACCACTCTCTGGCGCTCTGTACTGACGACAGGAAACATGACACTGGTGCCATCCTGGCCTTTCTACAAGTCCTGGCAGTGTTCCTCCGTGAAAACCTGCCCGAGGTCAGGATGGTCCACTACGCATCGGACTCTCCCTCTAGCCAGTACCGGAACATTTCAGTGTTCTCGTTGCTGGTACGCCACAAAGAGCTACTTGGCGGTCTCCAAGCGACTTGGACTTACTTTGAGGCGGGCCATGGAAAAGGTCCCTGTGACGGGGTCGGCGCTGCTGCAAAGCGTAATGCAGACAACCTCGTTGCCAGGAAACACCTTATCAGGAACGCAGCAGAGTTCGTCGACAAGGGAAACCAACTCGACAGCCTTGTCCACTACGTCTGCGTTCCAGTTGTAGACATCGCTGCCGCCCGCCTTACCATGGTCTCAGCAAAAGCAGACAAGGCAGTGAAGGGCACCATGCAGGTCCATGCTGCTGTCCCTGCCGAAGCTGGAAAGTCACTCGCTGTCCGTGACACATCTTGCTTTGGTAGCTGCTGCTGGGACCATGAAACCTGTGAGTCCAAACGTGGATGTCCGGGATGGGTGACACATCAACTCAAGTTCACCAAGAAGGACTCTCCCCCACCAAAGCAGACACGAGGCACACGGCGGAAAAACACCTGACCCGTCCGTGCTCCTGCTACAGTGGACGTCGCGGATGTCACCACTCCTCCCCCACCAAAGCAGGTGGACCCTGACTACAATCCGGTCGCGTGTAACAAGCGCCCTAGGGACGGCTCTCCAATTGTGGCACGTAAGGGCACTCGAAGTGAACGCGTGCCTACTGCTGCCACAACCAACAAGGAGAATGTCCCTCCGTGCACAGCACGAAAGCGTGCCGCGGAGAATGCCGTCGCCGTCCCAATCAACAAGCGAGTGCGACCAGATCTACCAACGTCCCCTCCAGGATTTGACGACCCAAAGCCCGTGGCCATCGAACAAGCCCAGATTCTATGGCAGGAGGAGTACGACTATGGTGACTTTGTCGCCGTGCCCTTCCTGCATGAATCTATTCCCAAGGAGGACACCTGGTACTTGGGGAAAGTGATATGTAGGCATGACGCCGGATATGAGGTCAGCATGATGGTGCGGCACGAGAAGGACGCTACTGCCTTCCATTGGCCGCGGGAGAAGAACGTCTGGTGTCTGGACAGTGATGACATCATGGGAAGGGTACAGTATACCCCAAAGAGGTTTGGCACCTCATCACGCACTGTCTCATACCAGATCGCAGGCCTCACCATCAAAATTGCCAATATGAAGCTAAAGAAGAAGCGCGACGATTTGACCTCCTAACCGGCTGTCATGCTTCATATCACATCATTCTCACAGATCAGTTGTCTGTCGTTCACAAGTGTATTTTTATGATGCAGATGTTCTATGATTTCTGGAATTCTATCGAAAACCTCACATACGTAACGTTTTAGACATGTCATAGTAGAATGAACAATATGGTCCTGATTGATGTTGTATATTAATTCTCCTGTTTGCAATTATTAATAGAGATATGTGCCTTGTATAAAAAGAGTATTTGAGTTACCCTAGTCTGTATTTAGATAGGACTGGACTCCCACTCAATGTTGGAAGTGTTGCAAAATTGGGAGAATTTATTTTCCGAGCAGTCATAATGACCCATAATACACTCAAAGTGTCTGGATATGGCTTTAAAATAGCAATTTAAATCATTCTGTACAAGATAAAGTGATGAAGGTGATCTGTGATGTTTATACGTACTGCTCAGGTGGACTTGGAAAGTTCTACCGAAAACCTCACGTCCGTAACGTTTTCGGGTGTTTTAGACATGTCATAGTAGAATGAACAATATGGTCCTGATTGATGTTGTATATTAATTCTCCTGTTTGCAATTATTAATAGAGATATGTGCCTTGTATAAAAAGAGTATTTGAGTTACCCTAGTCTGTATTTAGGTAGGACTGGACTCCCACTCAATGTTGGAAGTGTTGCAAAATTGGGAGAATTTATTTTCCGAGCAGTCATAATGACCCATAATACACTCAAAGTGTCTGGATATGGCTTTAAAATAGCAATTTAAATCATTCTGTACAAGATAAAGTGATGAAGGTGATCTGTGATGTTTATACGTACTGCTCAGGTGGACTTGGAAAGTTCTACCGAAAACCTCACGTCCGTAACGTTTTTTCGGCATTCGGAAGGGTCCACGCAAATTTGGACCATACCGGCCATATCGAATATTGTTGCAAAAGAGCAACATATCTTGAAAGTATGAACATTCTAGATGGTGGAGATTCATTTTCAGACAGATTTAGTCTTTTTTGAAGGTATGAGGGTAAAGTTAAGAATACTAATCTACATTTTAAAAAATTTCGATAATCTACAAAGTTGGCGATGAAGTGTGACAAAAGAAGTTATTGACTGAGGGATTTGATTTTCACTACACTTAAAGACATATATTGTACCATTATGGACATGAAATATGATGTAGATAGCATGATATTTAATAGCTTTAATGACTGTCTGAATAAAAACGTTACGTACGTGAGGTTAAAAATATATGGTTTTACGCTGCGGGCTATAAAAACTGACCCGTTTGGAGTTGGTGACTTGAATCAACCTTTCTAATAAGCCAAGATATAGGGCTATCAATAAATAAAAGTGGCATAAAGTAATATTGAGTTTTTGAATTTATTGGTTCGCAGGCTGGTGAACATCGCTCACTGAATTGCACCCTATATTGATATGGTTATGTAATTCCAGCGATATTTCCAAAACAGAAGGGCTATCTTCAAGTGTTATGTCGCACTTTAGAGCATAACTTCATTTTAAAATGTTATGATATAGGCCTACAATTTACCTATAAACAGGAGGGCCCTTCCCCTTATGTGTTAAGAGATATTGAAGGCTCATGCGGACGAGTAATCCAACCCGCCCCTGGGGCGGGTATAACTAAAGGTCTGGTTGTACTTTAACCGAGGGTCTGGGGGGCTTTTTCTTAACAAACTCCAACTTCATCCTAAAATCGTAATAAAATTCCCATAGGAGTACTATTGACATTTGCAGTCAAATACTGCAGGTAGTAGGATAATACTAGGCATTTAAGCCAGCAAGCATAGAGTTTTATCCATGCTCCATGGCTAGATCCAATACCCTTTAATACCGATACAGTGTACCCCGGGAGTGCACCAACCCAAGACTACGTCTAAACAATACCCAATGGGAATGTAGGACACCCCCCCCCCCCAAGTCCAAGAGGCAGTGGCAATTTTTTAAACACGGGGGAGGGTAGGGGGTGGAGGGTGATACTCTTTTACATGTATACAAAGGGTGCACGCAAAAAAGACATTTCCTTCCCAGGCAGGAGCCGCTATTGATATTTTGAGAGAGGGCCAGCTTCAGGCGTTCTCCAAAGTTCAGGCGTCGCCCAAAATATATGCTCACAAATGGCTACGCCTTTACATAAGAGTACGAACAGAAAATGGAGATCTAAGTGAGTGTGACCAAGAACAGGTACAATAGGTATTGGTATCTAGCCGGACTGGCAGGGGTGAACTATCTTTCGCAATGTGGTATATAATGTATCCCTAAGCTAAGGGGAAAGTAAATCAGGGCTATGTATAGGACTGCAGACCTTGAAATACATGTATGCATGCATACTTTTCGAGAAAACCCTTGCTGTACTGTGGGCCTTCTAGCCTACATTTAAAATGGTTGAAGTTCAACCATGAATGACTTCTTTCCTTGCCAATTATTCACTATTTAGTAGGTCGAATACCAGGGGGCCGTTGCGAAAAGATTGGGATTTGGTTCTGTCGGAGGTGCTATTCCCAAAACAGAACTGACTGACCTCAGGGTATCAAAACCCCGTTGGGTTGTCAAAGAGAATTGGTTATAGAAATGGTTTAGAACTAGTCGGGAATTGGTGAATGCTTCCTGATTGAGAACCAATTCCCAGCTAGTTCCTTCTTCCGATTTCCTGGCCTATCTCCTATGAAAAGCTTTCAGGTGGAACCAGTCATGGATACAGTTCTTTCAATGTTTCACAATGCAGTCTAATTCAGAGCAAGTCAAATCTATTATATACTATCAGATGGGAATAGGTCTCTCTGGAGGCTGTTGCGAAAAGATTTGGAATTCAATTCTCACTGTAACTAATGCATCTTCCAGTTCCTCCGGATTCTCCACCCAGGGAGACCAATTCCCACCTTATACTGTAATGGAATTGACTTATTCTGAATTAGACTGCATTGCAAAAAGTTGAGGAACTGGTTCCATGATTAATTCCACCTGAATGCTTCCCATAGTCGAAAGGCCAGGGAATTGGCTGGGAATTGGTTCTCGATTAGGAAGCATTCACCAGTTCCTGACCACTCCTAAACTACTTCTATGACCAAATATCTTTTGGCAACCCAACAGGGAATTGATTCCCTGAGGTCAGTCAGTTCCATTTTGGGAATACCACCTCCGACAAAATCGTTTCCAAATCTTTTTGCAACAGCCTGCTGGGTGGAGAATCGGGGGGAACTAGAAGGTGCGTTAGCTACAGTAAGGATCGTTTTTCAATCTTTTTGCAACAGCCTCCTAGTAGACCTAAACACTTTGATATTATGTCTATTATTTTGTTGTTGTTACAGAAGCTGATGTATCAATGGATAGGGTTTAAGAGGATGTGTTTCTTATTGCTGCCTTTGCATAAAATTGCTAGAACTGTATCAAATGAGCACATTTACCCTATTCATTACCTTATGAAGTAGCAATGGCTTTGAGGTTGAGTCTAACAAGGTCATTGGTCATATTCGGTAGGCTTCAATGAATTGTTCGTGATAGCTAAAGTAAGAAAAGCCCATACCCATAGTCCACTGGGCCTCTTCGTCCGACCTTTGTGTAGGAAATGTATGGCCAAAGTTAGCCGAAGAGGCCCAGTGGACCATGGGTCTTATTTAAGTCGAAGCACCCATCAATCGTTAGATCGGGCGTGGCAAAACTGTCCCTATGTATACTCGGCAATGCCGTATCGAACATGAAGGTATGCCTAATTAAACAGTAGGAACTGGCACTGTGGTGTACGTTAGAGTACCCAGTGACTGCTCTAGCAGATCTAGATCTCGGGATATCCGAGTTAGCAGGTCGTCCCATGGGCGCGGCCATTACTGCAGCTTGTTACCAGCGAGTTCTACTGATAAGACCTCTCAGATGGGTACCAGTTGGTCCCCGAGAGGCCCACAGTGAATAGTTGGGATTATCTCATTGGCTTATAATTAAACCTGCTATAAGTCCGTCGTATACTTTTGGCGGCTTAGTGTAGCTGTGGTGACGCTCTACTTCCTCCTGGGCGGGGTCACACCCCCGTACGTCCCATGTTATAGAGAGGGCACATTAGGACACAGATAGCCCCAAAAAAATATTGTGTGTTTCCAAATATGGCCCAAAGACCTAGGGTCGGTAGGTCCTTTTTCAACTTTTTCCTTTTTAAATTTGTATAGAAATGTATGGGCATATATGCCAGATTCTTTGATTTTACGGTAAAAATGTGAACAAAAACATATGAGAAACGTGATATAGTGTATATCTAAGCTATTAAGGGAAAATTCAACAATTATGTCACTGCTTAGGGGTGGCGGGGTCTTTGGGTTCCAGTGACAAGGCTATACATGTTCAACAAAAACGGTAACAAGCGGGTTGGTGGGTCCTGAAAAATGCCAAAGAACAGTGACATAATTGTTGAATGTTCTGTAGACCGATGGATGATTTCCATGAAAAGAAAATGGATGAAAACCCATATAGAATCTGATACTCGAAACTCTCAAAAAGGACACAGTGGGCCCAGGTTTGCTAGGGTCAGTCGAGTGGCTGGAAACAAGCCAAAAGGTTTCTTTATGCCTTGGCCATATCTTATGGTTGGGAATCTTCTAGTTGTTACTTCTACCTATAGTCCACTGGGCCTCTTCGGCCGACTTTTGTGTAGGGAATGTATGGCCAAAATTGGCCGAAGAGGCCCAGTGGACTATATAGGTATTCATATGAACGGCCTTGAACATACATGTATATATGAGTCAATTTCACCTGTGTCTCTACTTGATAAGATCTATTGGAGGGAAGTAAGTGATACGTCTAATGTCAATAGTCCTCTGGGCACTTTCGGCCGACTTTGACCATACATTTCATACACAAAGGTCGGCCGAATAGGCCCAGTGGACTATTGATATAATACCTATAGTCCACTGGGCCTCTTCGGCCGACTTTTGTGTAGGGAATGTATGGCCAAAATTGGCCGAAGAGGCCCAGTGGACTATGGGTATAAAGGAACAACAGAGTCCTAATTAACAACACATGAAGACATCTTACTTCTTCTAACATTGTATAGTACGATCCGTCATATTGGATCGGAGGAGGTAGCATTCCCTCGATGATTTTGGGCTTAAGAGAACCCCCTAAAAAAAGGACAAAAAATAGCCACCATGCATGTATCTCATTGTGGATAATATACACAAAACACTCATTCACCATTCATACACGTTGCTTACTTGTAAAATGCCTCTTCTAATACGTGCACAATGGCGTTACTACAAGAAGTGAGAGGGTTTCTACACCCGCCTTCTCCATGATCTCTGCTATATCGTCTGTCTTTTCTCACACTATGTTTGTAATGAGGGGGGTTGTGGTGAAAATTGTGGGGGGAATCCCTCCCAAACTTCTCATCCGCATAGGGCCTGGAGGGCCTGGTGTCCTCCCGGCGGGACTGCTGATACCGGGGTACCTCAAACTGCTGATTATGCCTTCCTGGATTGTAACGTCTGGAGTCCTGACGTTGAGGGTTCTCCCTCCTGTACCCTCCCAGGATATTGTAGTCCCCTGACCCATCCCTGTGGGAGGAGGACACAGGAGGAGAGGAGTGGGACAGGCGCTCCTGTCTCTCCTGCTCTTGACGAGAAGGTGGTGGTGGAAGGGGACGGTCCTTTACTGACTCTTTCCGTGGTCGTCTGTTTAGGACCTCGGGTGGAGGATCAAAATCAGGGATGCGACCTCTGGGTCCCGGCATTGTGGGCTTTTATATCCTACACCCCACACCCACTGGGATCCTTCACTAGTATTATAAAGCACAGTGTATACAGAGGGTGGCAGTGGGCCAACTCCATCTGTACTCATGTCCTGTATGCAGCACCCCTCCCACTGATACATTCATAATTCTGCAGATAACATAACATTTCCAGAGGGGGTGATTCCTATTGTGTTTTAATCCATGATAACTCCATATGAATATATAATAATCCTCGATATATAAATTCCTCTGGTGTCATGAGTGTGTATGAGTTGGGTATGGACCTCATGTGGTAATGGTGACGTGTATGGCATGACAAGATACTATGTTGTACAGCTATACACTAAGGTGAATATATGGCGCAGGTATAGGCGCTGTCCCCACGTCCCTCCACAGACAACCCCTCCCCTACTTATTCATCTCCACTCGCCCAGTGGTACGCCCTGATTGCTGCGCTCCGTTTGGCCAACCGTGCACTTCACGATACATCGTCATAGGCTATGACTAGTAAAATCTTTTTGAGATTTCTTAGTCACGATTCGAAGGGCTATGAGAGGCTTGATAGACCTCCTCACAAATTCTGAAAAGGCTATCGTATTTCGGACATGCTGATTATAGCCAATTAGTGTTCAAAATTGAGTCTTTTGATAATATGGGAATTCACAAAAATTGTGTCATTACTCCACTCGACATATTGGCGAGAGGTTAGAAGATGGAACAGTTCGATTTCAGAAGCATTAATGTCAATAACAGTGTATTTATACTGTTATATTGAATTTAACTTCATATGAAACACGGGTCAATATGAAGTTCATTAAATACATCACCCCTAGTCACATGTGGCACTGGGTGGCTGATATTGCTACTTGCACTTATCACTTCAACATCATTTTAAAGAGGTTCCATCAGGAACTTTATTTCTCTTTTTATCTGAACAACATAACGGACAATAAAGGAGTGCGTGGTTCACATTCAACAAACAGAATGAAAAAAGGATACAATTACCAATGGGTAGATTTGAACGAGGGTCATGTTATGAAATGGAAAAGATAGATCATTGAGTATAGATTGAAGAAGGCGGCACGTGTGCATAGATCTCTTGAATAAATGGAGAGGGACACGTAGGGTATGCATATCTAAGCTATAACTGTATAAATGATCTTTATGAAACATGAATGAACAATTCTGAATAATAGAAAAACATTCTTGAACATTCTCTAAAATCTCAAAAAAAGGGTGTAGGGTCGGCCCTGTTTTGCTAGGGTCGATCTGGTGGCTGAAACAAACCTTTTTTAGGCCCGATCGTCTTACCGCGAAGACTGCATTATTCACTCACTGATATATTGGGGAGCAACTTTAGAAATAAAAAGCATGCACGCTACAAGGATTAGCAAAAGGCTTACAGTGAAGGGTAAAGCAGGGGTGTGGGACAGATGACGAGAAGAAAGGAGTACACATAGAGTAGGCCGGAGAAGACAGGACAGAATTAAGGGAGTGATCATTTTTTAACAACAGGGGGTGGGGGCTTGTGGGTTTGCGCGTGGATGCGCAAAAAAAAAATTCGGATCACTTTTTTTTACCCCCCCCCCCCATAGGCTACGAAAATCGCGTGCGAACGTGCCCTTTTAACCTATATTAATGCGCTGGCTTTTTCACTTAAAACTGGTGAAAGGGGGTTAGAATTTTGTTGACCCTTTGACCGGGGGGTCAAGGGGTCAACAAAGTTCTAAGCCCCTCAAACCCACCAGCCCCCCCCCCCTGTTGTTAAAAAATGATCATTCCCACAGTCACAACCGTAGTCAATGCTTATAGAGTTGACATACGTATATCCACCTTGTACGATTTGTACCATGTAATAATGTAGATCTTAGTTTGAACCAAAGGATGCATTTGACCTGCCTTTGTCAAGATTCTGCCTCTGGTCGTATTTTAGTATCACTGACCTGAATTGAAGAGAGTTTCCTCCCCTCGCGAGTTTTTCTCTAACTGATTTATATGTATATTTATATGTTTCATTCTTGACCTCATTGTGTCCCATTTCAGGGCGTGGTGTTTCTCTAGAAGTAGGTGGGTCTGGTTAATGGGGGTGGGGTAGCAGAAGATCCTGGATGGGTTAGACGTACATCACATATTCATTTACCTATATTCATTTTCATTTAGTTATTCATCAGTTTATGTTTTCCATGGGAAATACGGCTACCTGTTGAGTTAACAAAGGAGCTCAAAATCGCACATCCCTGCGCGCTAACCCTAGCCATACCTGATGACATCCGTTATGATAATTATATAGGTAACAAAATAATCTTTTCCTGTATGCTAGGGGAATTTGATGTTTTGAAGATTTCTGACTATATTGACGTGAATAGTCTACATTAGTAATACATGTTCATATCAGAAAAGAGTTTTAACCGTTAGAATAGTCCTAGATAATCAAATTACTGTATTTACCATGGGATCAAAGTACCGTCTGCTGGCCATACCAACAGATGTTTGAATATGAGGAACTGGGTATGATTATGTATCCTCAAGTCTCAAGATGTGGATGTTAGTGAAAGCACGACATGTGGTATGATTGGCTTAGTTGAATTAACGTTAGTTTGCTCTTTACTATGTGTGTAGGTGCACCACTTCAACAGGCTACAGTTGAGTTCTGTTATTAATCCTCTTCATCAAGTACTACTTGAAATCAGTATTAATTTTATCCGATGACTACTAATCCAACTCCCTCGGTCGGACCAAGAGAATTTCTGATGCAAACTTGAAGTTGAGATATTTGGATAAGGTGAAAATCGAATAGATAAAAAGCCTCAGAAAATAGCGTCTACAGTTATATACCAAATTGCCCCAACCCCTTTGTCTAGATGAATTATAGCCTTACAGTTTGCCATGACACATGAAATGCTATGCGAAACACCATTGCCAGCATCTACACTGCAGGGTTTAGGGCCTATGTACTGTGTGACACTAGGCGGCGCCTCATGTCAGACTCTTCCAACTCCAAGCAGGGTGCTCTCTAATCCACTTCTGATCTTACACTCTAAAAAATGTGTTTTGTTTTTAAACACTTTTACCTGTATTTAAAACACTTTCTTGTAACACTTTGTTAAACACTTTTTTGGGCAAAACACACAACACTTTTTCAAAAAGTGTTTAGGATTAGTAAGTCCTTCCTACCGCATATTGCTGTCTCTCTGCACGTACAGAATACTGAATTTATGTTTATAGCAAGTTTATGACTGTTGATCATACAGTTATCAACTTTGATTATGTGCTAACCAGGCTTGACCTACAGTCAAGACGAGTTCAAACAAATTGATGCACAGAGTTAGTCAGAGAGTTGTTGTTCGAATTTTATCTCACCTCGTGCCTTCCTTACGGACGACACTCAAGGGTGAGAGGTCTCGTGAATTGTATCCACACCGAAGTGAGATTACCCTTGTGGCTTTGTGCCTGGACCCTAGTCTAATGGGGAGGGGGGATGATGGTGACCGAATCTATGGGAAGGTAGAAAGCACACCCCTACAAATTTACTGAGGCAATGGTTCTTTAACATCCGTCACTACATAGGCATAGTGACCGATGGACAGGCATGTTTTAAGTCATTTGTCTGCCATGACCACTGAGAGTCTATCCAGCACAGCCTAGCCAGGGCAGGGAGGAACTCAAATGACACCTTACGGTGACATTTGGAGCCACCACTATGCTCCGGCCGGGCCGGGAACCGAACCCACGACCTTACGGCCCGTGAGCAGATGCGCTACCGACTGCGCCACGCCTCCCGACAGTCAGAGAGTCTGGCTCGAATTTTATCTCACCTTGTGCCTTCCTTACGGCCGACACTCAAGGGTGAGAGGTCCCGCGGGTTGTATCCACACCGAAGTGAGATTACCCTTGTGGCGTTGTTGCCCGTAGCCTAGTCTAATGGGGAGGGGGGATGATGGTGACCGCATCTATGGGAAGATAGAAAGCATGCCCCTACACATTTACCGAGGCAATGGTTCTTTAACATCCGTCACTACATAGGCATAGTGAGAGATGGACAGGCCTGTTTTAAGTCATTTGTCTGCCATGACCGCCGGGTGACTTTCCAGCACAGCCTAGCCAGAGCAGGGAGGAACTCAACCGACACCTTATGGCGAGGTTTGGAACCACCACTGTGCCCCGGCCGGGCCGGGAACCGAACCCACGACCTTACGGCCTGTGAGCGGACGCGCTACCAACTGCGCCACGCCTCCCGGCTTAGTCAGAGAGTTGATTTGATTGATTTGAATTTTATCTCACCACGTGCCTTCCTTACGGCCGACACTCAAGGGCGAGAGGTCCCGCGGGTTGTATCCACACCGAAGTGAGATTACCCTTGTGGCGTTGATGCCCGGACCCTAGTCTAGTGGGGAGGAGGGATGATGGTGACCGAATCTATGGGAAGATAGAAAGCACGCCCCTACACATTTACCGAGGCAATGGTTCTTTAACATCCGTCACTACATAGAGATGGACAGGCCTGTTTTAAGTCATTTGTCTGCCATGACCGCTGAGAGACTTTCCAGCACAGCCTAGCCAGAGCAGGGAGGAACTCAAATGACACCTTACGGCGACGTTTGGAACCACCACTGTGCTCCGGCCGGGCCGGGAACCGAACCGACGACCTTACGGCCTGTGAGCGGATGCGCTACCGACTGCGCCACGCCTCCCGGCTAGTCAGAGAGTTTAGGACTGGGATGTATGTATTAATCCTGAATGTTACAAAATGGGTGTTTATCATGGGTTACATTGGAATCAAGGTGTTGAGAATTTTTAGATAATTCTTTTACAAATCCATTCTAAGATAAAGTGTCAATGTTACATTCTATCAGGATGCTGTGTATCATTGTCATTTATACTTAAATTCAGACATTTGTGTCCATATGAATGTTACAATAGTACCATCATAGGTGGCCCCTGCCACCTGGTGAGTTGGATTGGAACCAAGCAAGTATTAAACACTTTTATAAACCTAAACACTTTTGCAGGAAAAGTGTAAAGTGTTTTAGGAAAAGTGTTTAGATGAAGAAAATGAGTTTTACCAAAATGTGTTTTACTTACAACACATTTCTTTAGAGTGCATATAGTAGGTATTGTTTAGAAACCTCTACCTTAAGGTGATCCTTTATACCAAGAACCCTGTGCTTGGAGAGTTAACCCTCCCCCAAGTGTAGTGTTCTGAGCTCCACTCCAAGACTGGTCATTGTTCCTGGGCATCCCGTGTACAAAGGATACCACCTCATCCTACTTGTACTTTATTAGGAATTACTCAGATATATCTGATTGGCAAATGAGTCTTATCAACCGTGATGTGCGTTAAAAGACCTGTAGCAGACCTCTTATCATCACAGCATTGACCTGAACAGAAATAACCAGAAAGGAACCGCAACAATTATTGCCAACCAACGCCAGCCTCCAGGCATGGGCCTACGATAGGAAAGCAGTAACTGGAGGTAAGGATTATATTGAGGTCTACAACTGGGCATTGTATTTAGATTCCTATAGTAGAGTCTAGATAGTGTAAAGCAACGTTGTGTAGATATTTATTACAATGGCATATAGATATGGCATTGTTAGAAAACTGCAGAATGTGCCAGCCTCCGATCTAGCCTATTGCTCTCTCGACGTTCCTCCTTCATCATATGAACGAGCCCTTTGGCAAAGGCAATGCTTTAGTCATAGTTCTGTTGACAGTTTGTCTAAAGGCCTGATCCCCTCAAAGCAATGGAAAAAAAAGGTTTTAGGGAGTGGGCCCGGGGGGAGTGGTCAACGAGGGGGATGGGTGGTGAGGTTTTTTGCACTGGTATATGTAAAGATTTTTACACCCGCTGCCCTCGACAGCATTTTTTGCGCCCCTCGTTGATCTGTAGTAGCCCGGGGTAGTAGCTTGCACACTAAAGGTTTTGATGAACCCTCAAAAGGAGTTAAAAGTATTTTAAGCCCCTCAAACTCACCCCTCCCCATTGATAAAAAATGACTACTCTCTTAGAGTTCCTGATGGTGGATATTAGAACATTACATTATGTGCTGAAGGTTGCATGGGTAAGGCTGTCTAGTTAGATTGACTCGAAGTTGTTCCATATATCCCCATTCCTTTATCAGATTTCCACCAAAGAACATAGGAAGTTTACCTTGTTATGCCTACACGTATCGAGTCGGACTAACCATATACACTTATCTGTGCATTTATCAGAGTTTGTTTTGTGTTACCCAACATCAGACTTACACAAAGCTTTCATGTTACCAACTTGATATGCTATCAGACCTAAGGTTGATTAGTGAATATGGTGTGACGATGTTTGTCAGGCACGAACTCCTCCTGTAAGCTGGCGTCAGATGGCGTAGCAGAACACGTCTCTGGAGGCAGAGATTGACAAAGAGCTCTATAATATAATGACAAGAAGGCATGAGGCTGCAGCAGACTATCGTATGATTTGTGATCCTATATGTGACGACGTGTGAAGGTTATGTATATAACTTTAAATCAATTTGGTAATTTGTACCAAAGAACCGAGCTGGTTTGTTTTTTTTTTGTTTTTTTTTCGCAGTGGAGAGGGAACCCGTGGAAATCTCTCTACAATTGTATATAGAATCCTAATGCGTGTGGGCCAACGGGTATAAGGCTGCAGAACACTAATTATTTTTCCACTGTTGGCCTATATAACTTTTGGGCAAAAATAAAATACTTGTGCAAGTATCTGGGCTTAGCCACTGTTATTTTCTTGTAGATATACATTTTTCCCAATAATTTAGGGCCATGGCATGTGGTAAAATGTGATTAACTTTTGTGCTATAGGCCTTAGAGTGCCGACGTACCCAGATTTGGTGGTTTTGCAGTGAATGATTTCAATAAATTCTCTAATTAAATAGAGTGCACCCCCCTCAACTTACCATCAAATATCAGCCTAAATAACACTCAAATCAATTAATATACACCCTAAGGATTAATTTGATACCTGGTTTGTCTACCCACTGTCAGATTTTAGACCAATAATCATTGTACAACACCCTTCAGTGCGGAGTTACAAAGTTTCTCCTGCTGCCACCTCCTGTCAATTGGTGTCCTGCAACCATAAACGCGCCTCGGGGGGGGGGGGGGGGGGTTAGTACTGGTTTTGGCCACCAGGGGGCAGTATATGGGTAAAGCACTGAAAATTACACCAAATAATGCTTCAGACCAACTTTTGATAGGGAATCCACTTGTGCATTCAGAATTATTCCATCTCCAATGAAAACATTCGGTTTTTGGAACATTTGGTCAAACTGATTTTTTTTTTGTATTATCAGTACTTATGATAGGGTATAATGCATGTAGGGCGTATTTGCTATTTTCAGTTGTACACACCAACCTAGCTTTGAAAAGCAATTACTGCAAAACTACTGAGATATCTTAGCTCAAGATATCTCATATTAAAGCCTGGTCCCATCAAAACAGATTTACTTTGCTATATCCCCCCTATGATTTCCAAGTAGATATGTCTCTGAAGCCATGTCCCATGGACACAAGACGACCGAAGTCAAAGATTGTATTCCTGCTATAACAAAAAGTGGTTCCTGGTTGCCAGAATGTTTTGAGGTGTTTTGAGGCTGGCATCCACACTTGAATACATCATGGGTCGATAATCAATAAATGCCACAAATCACGCAAACACATCGTTAAGGTCTTCAGACGGGTCCGTTGGTAACCTTGGGATCGATTAATCTATCTTGTTCCTTTTTTAGCGTGTGTACTTAATTCAACCGGGATAGTGTGTGATAATTCATCGGCCGGAGATATCAATGATGTTAGGGTCACCCCGCCACTGTTATTGATGGAAATTATGCCTATTTTAGGGATGTCATTGACATTCCATTTTTGTCGATTCCGATCATCACGATTTTTGGTCTCGATATTCCGATTTTCCCGATTTTATGATGCAATTAAGGCTTGGTTTAATTGACCCAAAAAACTCAAGAAGATACATATGCTAGTGGTGGGGGGGGGGGGCATGGAGATAAATTTGCAAATAGGATTAGTTACACTACCCTATGTTTAAGTAAGAATGTAGACTATGTACTGCAAATAGTAAATGACATCGTAGCAACACATGTATTGATCTTTGAGGATAATTATGGAATCCCCTGGAGGCCCCCTTACGGTACCTTTTACCTTGTTGATCCACAATATGTTCATATTCACAAGTACTGCCAGGTTTCCTACAGGAAGGTGCAATTTCTAAGAATATCAGGAAGGATTGGCCGCAACACACACACAATTCTATTGTGTTTTATTTTTCAGCATCTGAGGGCCACTTTATTTTCCTATTTACTAAAATGATTTCAAGAGCCATTTTACACTATTTTTCTTGTAGATCATCATTGCCATTAAAAGAAGCACCCTCCACCCTAGTAACCTTAGGTCAATGGAACTCATATTACAGTTTACCGTCCACCACCCGCATGCATTTATTATAAATTTCATTATTCATTATCTAAAAAAAATGTAGAATTTCTCAAAAATGTATTTGGACATGGTAGGAATAGCAAAGGGCCATATTTGGTATCAAATTAAAGCTTAAAGTGCAAGGAACGGTAATAACAATGTGGCATATACAACCTGGAGATTTCCAAGCATCATCAATTTTCAAAATGGCTCAAACGGCAAACTGTAACCTGAGTTCCCATGGCCTTATATGGGAGGTATAAATCAAAGAGGACATAATCCACAAGGATTTTTTGCTCTGAGGTCTTTATGAAAATGTAGGTTCCCTCTAGCTCATTGTATGCGTTATCATGTATGATTTACTTTGGTACCAAACATGCCTATGCTTGTAGTCAGACATCAGGTATTCAATCAAAGATGTTGCTATCTTTTCATTGTTAGATACTACTATACATCGATATAAGAGCAATGTCGATACGATATTCACTATGTTGATAATGACGATACTTCGATGTTGTGGATATCGATGACATCCCTAGCCTATTTTCTTAGCAAATTAGCAATGATAATATCGGATACCACCTAATATTTGACCTGTTTACTTTCATCAACAAATGTCACATTTATATGATATAATGGTGTTATAGGTAAATCCGAAATGACTACAAAGAGTGTCAGCCACTCCAACCTATGCGAGGTCAAAAGAGGTAATTACCGGTAGTTTACAATCCAGTGCTACTCGTAGTTTGGTCGATCCGTCTGCATTGGCTTTTATCCCTGATCCACTCATGAGATTGATCAATGCATGGCCGTTATTGTAAATGTGAAGTTATTAATGGTATATATCCGTATATGGCGTTTATTGGCTTTCCTTATAACTTATTACCTCATTGCATGTACGGTATTCTCTCAAATCTGTAATTTGCCTCAAGGGGAGAATTGGGCCTTTTACTTGCGATAGGCTCACATGTACTCAAGATTGCATTGCCACAGGAACACCTATGGCTATGTACTGAGAAAACCATGTCACAGTACATTAATGTAAGGTTTAACATTTTCAATCGACAACATAGCAAAACAATCCACTATAATTAAATACAGTATGGTTCATATAGAAATATGGGTAGGCCTTCTTATGTGTCATGAATCACCACAATGCAGCCCTGTGCCTTTTGATTAGCCAAGTGGAACATCTATGATATTGACCGAGATGATACAATATCCATCTATAGGTGTATATACATAGATGTAATGTGCTATAGTTCACATTGTCAATGGCCGTTCTCTGCCATTGCTTCTTGGACAATATGAATATAAACGACACTGCAGTGGGTGGTTTATCTCATGAGCCCTTTTCAAAACCACTGTGGCATTTGACGGGTATATACACATGTACAAATAATACAATATTCCAAGGAATTGCAAACACTCACCTACCGGTATATCTGTTCAATACATAGAGAGAACTAAACGACCGTGGTGGTCGATCCACCATGAGGGGAGACACCCCCCCAGGGGTGGATCGGCCACCGAGGACACCAGGGGAGTTTAGTTCTCTATTTATTTTATGTTTTTAGAGGGTTTAAATAAGGAAAAATCAACAAAATCTGTTACAGTAGTTCCCCGTACGAGCGCACGGTCTGCCATTTTGAATGTTTACATGCGCCTGGAACGAGGCTGCAGTGGTGGATTGGCCGCTGTGGTGGATCAGCACACGTTACGCCACTGTGGGTGTGGCGATTGGCCCTGCAATGCTATCTCTATGGGAAGAAGTTATTCACATAAAATAAATGACAGGGTGTGTGTGTGTGTGTATAGATAGTTCAGTATTATGAAGAGCATGGCGAATTTGTTGATCTGGACATACATTGTACACTCACAACTCGAGAATGGCTAGAGTTTCTTTAACCCCCCCCCCAAAAAAAAAACCCCACAAAAACAACAACAACAAACAACAACAAACACAAACAAAAAAACAAACCCCAAAAACAACAAACAAACAAAACAACAACACAAAAAACAATGTCATATTTGTAGGGGATTTACATCAAAATTCGGCTGTTAACCTAAACAAGGACGTGCTTTATTTCAGACCGTAAAACACAATAACAGCAAAAAAAAACACAAATATCTGTGACACCATCTGCGAAGGGGGCCTATTGCAGGTACCCCCTATCCTCTTGTACACCTCCTCACACACATATGGTTACCCAGCAGCACGGCCCATGGTCCCTGAACCCTAACCTTTGACTCCCAATCAAGTCCCTGGAGGCTTCATATTACATACATGTTTAATAGTCTGTGAAGCTGCATCGACCTGGATACCTGTGCTGCTGGGATAGGGAGTAATAACACATGTAATCCTCCACTCCAGGGTTGGTGCCCCTTTACACCTGCCATGAGAGCCCCTCCCCCTCTGTCCTATCTCAGCTGGATCCCTCACCCTAGTGATGCTGGCATGTATCTGAAACCAGGTGTATATATTCAATATGGACTGCAGTGGTGGTGTGCTTTATATGGCGGGTCTCATATCCAAACGTTTTCGTTTGGTTGAATAATCAATGATACTCACTGGTTTCACAGGTGAGCCGTGGTCACTGCCTTAACACCACAGCACTGCAGCCATGGGAGGGCCGTGAGAGGACGCACCTTGAGGAAACTGTATTCACCTGTAAGGCTGACACCCTCAGAGGGGCTGGAGGACAGGGAGGAGGAGAGCTTCAGGACGGTGACGATGGGCACCTTGATACTGCCGCCGATCCACTTCACCGACCTAGTTTATAACTCGGTAAGTATCAATTGATGGGACGCTACTTTTCCGATACAAAATGATATCTATATATCTTATGAAGACTATGATCTATAGATGGATATAATCCCTCCTTTAACATGTGAAATCTGGCTTACCAAGTCCATAATAAGGAGAACTTTATTTTCTTTAAAAGTAATCTATGTATGTTTATCATGTAAGTTGTATAGGATTCAGTATGGAGGCCTAGTGGAGCCACCATCTTGAATTTCGCTGGTTGAGCTAAAACCCACTGATAAGACATACCATGATGGGTACCTTGTCCCTGGTTAACACCCACTTCCAGGGACATGCTGGTCCCACCTTATCAGTGTGGGTCACAGGAACCAGCTCCAGACCAGCTAGTGGCCAATAAGGGAGTCACAAAAGGGAGCCGTTTTGAAGGAAAACCCAGGACTCCTTTGGGGCCGAGCCATTTATTGCCGGGGGGGGGGCTCGTTAGAAATAGGGGGGTTATTTTGAAAAAGAGCACCTTGGTGAGGGGGGGGGGGGCAAAACCCAATAGCCCTTAACACTGGGAGGGGGTCAAAACTAAATTTGAATACCCATCCGATATTGGGATGATCATTTTTGTCATGGTGGTGGGGGGTCGAAAAAATTCTGCCGATCCGCCAAATCCATCAAGCCCCCCCCCCCCCCCCAGCTGGCAATAAATGGCTCGGCCCACATGACTCCCTTAAAGGGAGCCATTCTGAAGGCAGACCAGGACTCCCTTTTTGGCTCCCTTCATTCTCTCTGTGTATGGGCCTTTCCCCACCTCGTGATTGTTGAAACTGATGCACAAATCTGTTACGGCCATCGTGGCAGATACATCTATATAGAAGACAGGCATCTACAAGTGAGAATCGGATGATATCTTTCTAAGGAAAGATTGCCAACCCCATCTGTTACGATGACTTGTCTCAGAGGGACAGATGGATGCGCATTGTGAGATTTATTTTTCCCATAAGCTAGGGTACTGATACCTGATAACCTTTCTCTTAAGTTACCCATGCATTCGCCATAGACACCTACAACACTACACTCAACACAGATCTATCGCAGATAAATGGACAATAGCAGACATGACGTATTGTATATTCCATGGTCAGATCATTAGGGACAAACATTTTACATGGATTTTAATCTCAAACGATATATCGACGATACAGTGGTTATCGTGATATATATCGTCAAGTTGAAAAATACCCTATGGTATCTATACGGTCTACAGTATATATCATTGTGAGATGCATTCTAGGCAATACTTTTCACACGTTTAGGCATTATGGGTCCCCATTTGGTGGGGAACATTATTATGCACAGTACCTGCCTACATGTAATTACTGCAGCAATCAGTGGGCAGAACTACTTTATCTCAAATCCTTGTAAGATCTGGAGGCTATTGCGAAAAGAATCGGAATCAGATTCTCACTGTCGTAACTCACCTTCCAGTTCCTGGCTGATCTGCTGCCCGGAACCCACACCCCACCTTACACTCTGAATCAATTCCCTTAGTGTGAGTCATACTGGGAAGCATTCCCCAATTCATGAAAACTTAAGAATCAATTCTATAACATATTACCTTGCTGCAAAACAGGGGAGAAGTCATTGCTTGGTGGTAGTCAGTTCCCATTTGGGAATAGCACCTCCGACAGAATTGAATTCCCGTCCTTTCGCAACACCCCCCTGTAAGCCAGCGACAACTCATGGTAGTGGTCGAGGTTGTAGTGTAACTATAGAATTCAAACCCATTTAAAATTGATACACAATGCTGCCTCCTAGTGGTATAAACCGAAATCAGAGCCATTTTAAATGGAACACAATACTATACGGCACATGGCTATTGTATTATTGACCAATGGGAAGCATCCCTGGCATTTACTGTGGAGACGGGGGCTGAAGGTGTTAGTCATAGTGCAGTCGGGGTCTAATGGCGGCCTCCATAGCCTAATTTGCTAATGCCCTATAGGGTATTATGTGTGAAGGGGGTGTAAAATGTATGAATGATGCATTTACCTGCAGAGGTGTTTCGTCAAACACATTGGAAAGTTACATGAACGAGAAACTACTGGGGTATGTCGCATTTCTCTCATGAATAACTGTACATTAAATTACCATGCCTAAACATCTAAATGTTGGTCTTGCCTTGCATCTCGTTATCCCTGTCGATGGGTATAAATTACTGTTACATGTATCAATTATCAAACGTCCCTGGACTCCGATTTACACCAGGGGTCACCCTGACATTGTTTGTGCACATACAGTAAACAGTTGTGAATTATATCATAGAGAATTTTGAAGTGCCATTTGGGATCATCGGCTTCAACTCATACATGTAATTATTATTTATAGTGGAGGCTCCACTACGCGATTTTCTGATCCATTCTCACAAAATGTTACCCAGTCAGTGTCTATGGGATAGGATGTTAGTATCCCTAAATTGTAAACATGAGATTCAGAATTGTAAACATGAGATTTCCTGCACAGGCTCTGTTGGACCAGGCTGTAAATAATACCACTGTGACCAAGTAGGGGTGGTTACTCTGTTCAACATCAACACACCAAGATATAAATAACAACACAGCAGTCTATCAACAACTCACCATAAATCGCAGGGTCCTGTAAAAATCAAACCTGTTTGATATTGAACTGCAGAGACTTGTCAGTATGAAAGTCTGCAATATTTACTTTACAGAAACTAGATTTAGTAAACAAAAACATGTTTTTGACAACAAGAACACGCCTGAGATTGGACACAAAGCCTTCCCCACATAAACGAAAAGCTCACTAAACCTTTTATTTCCACCTTGAAATAATAACAAATGCCACCTTATAATCTGTGTTTGTGTCTGCTTTTGTGAGAATAGCTCCGATTCTCGTAAAAATCGCGTAGTGGAGCTTCACCTTTTCCCTGACTCCAAATATCGCGGCACCTATGGGCCATAATCATGTGGCGTTCAATATTCATTATCTTCGTATTACGGAGCCCCTAAGAGGACATACCAAAAATATTTTTTTTTATGCAAAAAATATTCTTGTGGAAACAGGAAGATTCCTGCGGAAACAGGGACATTCCTGCGGATACAAGAAAATTCTTGTAGGTACAGAAAGATTTCTGGGGAATAGAAATATTCTAACATTTTAAGTGTTTAAAGTTGAAGAATAACCAACATACATGTTGCCAAATATTTGAGAGATACTTTTTCACATGCAAGAATATTTGTGCAACCACAACAATTATGTGTGCATCCCCAAGAATTATTTTATGTAGCCACAAGAGTTATTTGTGCATCTGCAAGATTGTTTGAGCATCCAAAAGAATTGTTTGTCTACCCCCAAGGATATTTCTGTACCCGAAAAAATCATTTCTGCATCCCCTGGAATAGTTTCTATACCTGCAAGAATGTTTCTGCACCCACAACAATTATTCCTGTGCCTGCAAGAGTTGTTCAGTATACCCACGAGGATTTTCCAGTATCTGCAAAAATTGTTCAATATCCAAAAGAATTGTTCAGTATCCACAAGAATGGTTCAGTACCCACAAGAATGGTTCAGTATCCACAAGAATTGTTCAGTATCCGCAAGAATTGTTCAGTATCCACAAGAATTGTTCAGTATCCACAAGAATTGTTCAGTATCCGCAAGAATTGTTCAGTCTCCGCAAGAATTGTTCAGTATCTGCAAGAATTGTTCAGTATCCGCAAGAATTGTTCAGTATCCGCAAGAATAATTGTTCAGTACCCGCAAGAATGGTTCAGTACCCGCAAGAATTGTTCAGCATCCGCAAGAATATGTTTTTCTGGGAAAAAATATGTTTGGTATGTCCTAATAGGGGCTCCGTATGATATGCCTAAATCTGATGCTCCAAATTGCACTTGGCGAATCAAAAGATGTCTGACTGGAGATCTCTGACTGAAGCACGCGACTGTAGCCCTTCTATACAATCCCTAATGAAAAAAGCAATGCCCTGCCATGCATGTCGGCATGATATATAGTCCTCCTGGGTTTCCATCCGAATCTCCAGAATAATGAGGCACTATCTCCAGGGCCTTGTAATTCACCTTAATTCTCAGTGGACGGGGTGAAGTATAGCATCCCCAAAGGACCATGTTTGAAGTGTTAAATGAAGCTATTTAGATAGGTTCACCGCCAAGGAAACTGGCACTGGCTTCATCTTTACCCAATAGAACTCGTTTTTGAAAAGTCTGTAGACGGTTACGGGTCAATTAAAATTATTGTTCACTTGTAATTTGACCTCACAGTATAACGTTCAAAGAAGGTCAGGGGAATTTTTGCACTACTTATGGTGGTACCACCCTAAATCAGGTCACTTCCAGGTAGAATGGTAAAAGTCCTGCACTAAATACAGTCAATTTTTCACTTCTAGGGCTATAAAATGGGTTCTAAACAGGTTGTCTGTGTATATATTGGCATTAAAATTATCCTGGAGGCTTGGAGAATATTTTTAAAAAAAGATTGGAAAAGAATGAAAATAATTTAGATCATTTACTGCGGACCAAAGGGACCTATGATAGATGTGTAGTGACTCAGGTGGCAGACCACAAAATCACATCGGTGGTTTCCATGGCGATTTGCGAAAAATCTGATTGCACTTTGTTATGACAGACCTAGTGTATGATTTTTGCCATTTCAAAAGCTACAATCTGGTATATTTGGCTTAGTTCTGAGGAAATTTTAAGTATTTGAAATATTTTGTCAAGTGTCAGCGATAGTGGATTTTTTCGGGTCACAGCGCATATTTAGGGTGGTACCACCTTAACAGGGGATGGGATTATGCAAGGATCAGCAGAAATCTGTGCCATTTTTTTCCCTTAACCCTATTTTTTTTAAAATCATCATTACTTATTAGTGTTTAGGCCCTCTCCTACATGGATAATGAGGTGTTAAACTGTAGATTTGCTTTGATTTGACCCTAAAATCACATGATTTTCATTGAATATAGGCCCCAAAACTGGCTTTTTACTGTTCAGGCCATCGAGGGTATATCAGGGGAATTTCCAGTTCTTAGCTAAATTTGAAGAAATGGGTACATTTTTAACAAGGTACATGTCAGCTCTGACACTGGATATCAAGGTATGGGGTCAAGCAATAGATAGGGTGCCTAATTGATCAGAATTCTATTGTTTGTTATTGGTTGCCATGGCAACATAACAGCTTGTCATTGTTCGTTATGCCCAATTTAGGCCCAAAAGAGCCATTTTGGCTTCAAAAAGGACCATAATTGGGCATTTTTATTGTTTCTACTGCTTTCCCTAATTTCCTGAGACTTAAGTGGGATATTCTGGCATAAAATAGATGGTTTGAGGCACGTTTGGAGGTACATTTGACAGGACATAGTGCAATCAGATTTTTCGCTACGTTCGATTGAAGATGGATACCCTAAAACGGGACATTTTTTGAGCAATTTGTGCCTGCGCACACCAGACCATGATCTCAATAGGCCCAAATTACCAAAAAAATGTCGTTTTTAGGCAGAATTTTAGGGTTGTTTCTGACTAAAGGGACTTAAAATATTGTATTTATGAAGGAATTTTGTGGTAACCATGGCAACCAAAAAACTAACTTTTCTGTTAAGGTGGTACCACCCTAAATCAGGTCACTTCCGGGTAGAATGGTAAAAGTCCTGCACTAAATACAGTCAATTTTTCACTTCTAGGGCTATAAAATGGGTTCTAAACAGGTTGTCTGTGTATATATTGGCATTAAAATTATCCTGGAGGCTTGGAGAATATTTTTAAAAAAAGATTGGAAAAGAATGAAAATAATTTAGATCATTTACTGCGGACCAAAGGGACCTATGATAGATGTGTAGTGACTCAGGTGGCAGACCACAAAATCACATCGGTGGTTTCCATGGCGATTTGCGAAAAATCTGATTGCACTTTGTTATGACAGACCTAGTGTATGATTTTTGCCATTTCAAAAGCTACAATCTGGTATATTTGGCTTAGTTCTGAGGAAATTTTAAGTATTTGAAATATTTTGTCAAGTGTCAGCGATAGTGGATTTTTTCGGGTCACAGCGCATATTTAGGGTGGTACCACCTTATCCAAAACGGCTAACCCGGAAGTCGTCGGCTTTGACCTTGGATGTCCCCGTAGTTGGCAACTCACACTCTATCTGTAGTGCAACCAGCGAAAGTGACCCAGTGAATTAGAAAAAAGTAGAAGTTGTGTGAAAGCACAGAGTTACAACAGTAGAAGTTACAATGCTTTTGGCACGTGGTGGCACCACTTCTTTTCGTGCGAGCGCAGGACGCAACTTGTTACATCGGACTATGCCCTTGGGGCATTCAGATTGCCGCGTGGGAGTGACGCGGAAATTACGCGGACAGCAGGGAGTAGGCTGGGAGCAGGCGTCGCTTTCCCACACTGGGCATGGGAAGGAGGCAGAGAATGCATGCCCCCAGGGAATGAATGCCCTAAGGGAGCACTCTTCAGCCTCCTACTCATATGACTATTAGTGCATGCCCCAAGGGCATCATCCACATATCGGATGCCCTAAGGGCATTTTCATGAATCTCTTTTTCTATGAACTACAGTTAAGTGAATGCTGGTCCTGAGGACATGGTCAGAATCATTGCTGCCCCTGGGGCATATTTGTGCCTTCTTTTGAGTAGGCCTACTACTTGACTATGATGGTGCATGCCCTCAGGGCATGTAATTCATTTCTAACAGACCATGGCATTATCAACATAATAATCCTGGGGGCCTAATCTGTTGGGTCCCTAATTTCCCCCAATACAGATTAAAATCGGCTATATTCCCTGAGGGCATGCTGTAGCGATGTCCCAAGGGCATGCCTTTGTTTAAAAGCCGTCTGTTTATGCCCTATATATATATATATATATATATATATATATAGAGGCTAGCATTTGTTATAACCATGGAAGGTAGAAATATGCCCTGGGGGCATAGATGACACTGGTGTTACCCTACATGTGCATGTTTTTCGTCATCCCAGGACTTGTAGATCGCAGAAATATGCCCTTAGGGCTAATACACGATGCCCTGAGGGCATTCACTAGATTGGTCAATGGTTGATTTGTAGAAGGCCAGCAATATGCCCTAAGGGCATGCTCGATCCCGCGCGGCAGTCCCGAAAATGTACGCGTCGTAACAGGGGCGGCGGTGTATGCCCTCAGGGCATAGACCGACGTAACAAGTTGTATCCTGCCGTGCGAGCAGCGCCGCAGGTGCTGGTAACTTGATTAAAATGGCTTTGGGGCCTTGTATGGCATACTCAAGGGGTCATTGAACAACCAATTGTAACAAAGAATAAATATACCCTTATCCAATCAGGTCACTCCTTCTACACCGTAGTTCAAAATAGGCCACCGGTGACACCGGACACTGTCAGTGTCCCTCGGGTAGCCTCACGAGTCTAGGGCTGTCACGCCGAAGCCACTCATTCTCATCTGGTACCCTGGGGCCAGGGACGGAGGCTACCACTACGGAGTCCCCCCCCCGACTACTATGACCAAATTAATCAAGACTCCCCCCAATAAGAACTGATTTTGCAAAATGACCCATCCCAAAAATCGGATAATTAAGCATGTGGAATGATGCACCAGGGAATAAATGACTTTTAATAGACATAACAGCTAAGAGAGTGGTCATTTTTTAACAACAGGGGGTCGGTGAAATTCCAGGCGTGCGTGTTGAAAATTTTTCTGTCCCCCCTCCGAGGGGTCTGAAATTTTTCCGCCCCCCTTTTATTCTATAGTTGCGAGCGGGCTTTTTCGCTCAAAAGGTGCAACAATTTTTTTGTCCCCACGTGGATGCACTCCCCCATCATAATAGTCAAAAAGTTTTGCGTCCCCCCCATGCTGGAGGCGTGGAGAATTTTTGCGACTGTTAAGTGGGCTAGGGAAGCCCAGGGGGCGTAACAAATTTTGACTCCTCTTGGGGGGGCTTTAAACAAATTACCCTCTTTTTACCTAAAAAAGCCTGGGCGCTTCTATAGTTCTAAAGTTCGAAAATTTTTCATGCCTCCAGCATGGGGGGGATGCAAAACTTTTTGACTGCTGTGATAGGGGGGACGTAAAAACTTCTTCGCGCATCCACGCGAAAACCCACCAGGTGACCCCTCCCCCCGAAATGGGCATTATTTATCAAAAGGGTGCCGGTACAGTAGGATAAACAGGGGGCGGGGAGGTGGTGGGTTTTCAGACGGACGCGCAAAAATTATCTAGCCTAGGGTAGGACAGGGTAAGAGGTCCTTTCAAACCTTTGGGGTAATATGCCCTGTAGGAAGTGATCATTTTTTAACAACATGGTGGGTCTGCACGCTGACACAGGGAAAAAAATTTGTGCCCCCCCTCTTGCCTCGAGGGCCAAAATTGTTTTGACCAATCCCCCCAACGGAGGGCCAAAAATCATGTGCGAATGAGCTCTTTTGACCTACAGTAATGCATGGGCTTTTTCACTGAAAAAAAACAAACAACGAAAACAAGTGAAATTATTTGACCCCTCCCTGGTCAAGGGGGTTGAAAAAATTCTGACCCCCTCTTGTCAATGGGTCGAAAAAATTCTGTCCCCCCTTTCAAACCCACCAGCCCCCCTGTTGTTAAAAAATGATCACTCCCTTAGCTGTTATGTCTATTAAAGGGCCAAGTCATTTATTCTCTGGTGCATCATTCCACATGCTTAATTATCCGATTTTTGGGATGGGTCATTTTGCAAAATCAGTTCTTATGGGGGGGGGGGTCTTGATTAATTTTGTCATAGTGGTGGGAGGGGGCTTAAAAAAAAAATCTGCTGACCAGCCCCCTTCCCCGCTGGCAATAAAAGGTATTATTGTAGGTTTTCATTATGATTAGATTAGATGAGAAATAGTTGACTTATTAGACATTCAATATTTTGTAACTGTTAAGATCATCATGATCAATTCTAGATAATTAGAAATTAAAGGGACCTGAAATGTGCATGGTTTGTTAGATAGCAATTTAAAGGGGTTAAAAGTGTTAGCTGAGGTGCTATATGATGAAGGATTCAATTGTTTAGGTACATGCCTGTTAGGGGCCATCGGCAATGTGCTGAAATCCCTACATTCTTGCAGTGTTAGTAAAACTTGATGATATCATCAATATTTATTTCACTATCTGAACTGCAGTACACATAATTGGTCAGAGTGATCACCAATTTTCATTTGACCAAAGATGACTAATTTTAGGGATGGGGACTGCCACCAGGATCGCTCTGAAGGCTATAACTACTGGTTTTGGTGATCAGGGAGGTTCATAGGTGCATGGCAGGGCCTTTAGATATTCCCTTTGTGAATTTCATCCGGCAAATCAGATGGGATCAGAAGACTCATACATAACACAGATGGCAATATTAAACAATAGGAAGTCATCTTTGGTCAAATGAAAATTGGTGATCATGTCATTCTGACCAATCATGTGAGATTTACCCTCTCTTTAGCAAAAAAGACTGCGCTACTATAGATCAAATAGGGGCACGAAAATTCTACATGCCTCCGGCTTGGGGGAGTCGCAAAAAATTTTGACTGCCGTCAAGTCCTAAGAGCGCATGGGGTGAGGCGGGCGCAACATGACAAAAGTTGACACAGATTTGCTGGATTGTTACGCGTTTTCAGCTCTTAGAACACAAATCATGTGCCTGTAGCATAGCCACACTGATCCCGTTTCCCATAGCATTATGGCCTCGATGGGATCAGTCCTTGACGCTACAGCCACTTGATCTGAGCCAGCCTTATTTTCAACTCCAAAAGTTATTAGGTCATGAGGTCACATGCAGTGATGGCGGCTAGCTAGCGGCTGGAGTTGGCCACCGGTGTGCAGTGATAGTGGAATTAAAGCAATGAGGGATGAATAGTGAACCAAATAATCATACTCCAAGCTCTAATAGAACTAGAAACAAATAAGGGCCAATGATATTGTCCCTATGCCATCCGTCAGTGACTGACGGCCATCAGTTGGCCGTGAATCAGCAGTTTTGTTGTGTTGACATCCCTGAGATCAAGTGGCTGTAGCATCAAGGACTGATCCCATCGAGGCCGTAACGCTATGGGAAACGGGATCAGTGTGTCTATGCTAGAGGCAGGTGACAATCTGTGTAGAGGGGACGCGTCTTGGTTAACATGGATCAACCCCGAGATCAACTGCTACCTACCCACCTCTTTCGGAGAAAACTGATAGTATAATTGGATTAAAGGTTGAAAGCATTGGGTGTGAGGAGTAGTATCATGCAGCCATTCAGTCGATATTGATAGAGATTTGGAGCACTACACTGTAAATAGTAAATGCTGTACATCTACAGCAAAGGTTGCTGGCAACAATTGTTCCAGTAGATTTTGCTGTAGGTCTACAGCAACTGACTTGCTGTAAAGGTACAGCAACATCTCCTGTTGAACTACAGTAACTTCTACTGTAAATCATACTACTGTTGTTCAACAGCAAAAGTTGCTGGCAACAATTGTTCCAGTAGAATTTGCTGTAAATACACAGTAGATTGTAATTTGCTGTAAATGTACAGAAGATTGTAATGTTTTGGTCATTGCATTTTGGTTGGCTTGACCAAGTAGAGATATGTAGTTGGGTCATCATGATAGCCAGGTATGTAGCATTATTTATGACTAAATGGGTGTAAAACTAGCCATTGAGTATCACACCCAAGTCACAACAGGCAAGTGTGGTGTATTACACCATCTTTGCAACAGGCACTTTAGCTGATACACTAGGAAGCTTGGTGTCCATACTCATATTTACTTCCAAGCCACAGGAAAGGTGTGTGTGACAGAATGTAGAAGTTTCTGCTTTAGTTTACATAGTTTAATGAAGAGTTCCACATGTTATCAAACTAGAATACAATATGTTCACTCCTGCACATTATTCAATTATGTGACACATTTGACTTCCTTTTCATAGATGAAAATATATTCAGCTTTGAGTAAAAATTATCTGCCAAAGAGATACTAAGGCCACCTGGTACTTGCTGTAATCCTGCATCTACAGCAATACTTGCTGTAATCCTGCATCTACAGCAATACACTCTGTAACTGAACAGCAGGTGTTGCTGTATTTGGGGCTACAGCAAATATATGAGAGTATATCTACAGCAACACTTGCTGTAATGTTGTATTTACAGCAACAAAGTTGATACTTGTACAGCAAAACTTGCTGTATTTTAGATTACAGCAACTTCTACTGTATGATCACAGCAAAATCTGCTGTATGTATACATTAACTTTTTACAGTGTAGTTGTTAAGACTGCCTTGCATATATTATACGGACCAACTACAAACATGACCAACTTAGGTCTTACAAATGTGCTAATACATATATGTTTCAATATACATTTAAGATATTGTAGGCTCATGGGCTGACCATGGTAAACTATACCAATATTGGTGTTTCACAATACATAGTCATGTATACCTACATTATGCAGTATGCGTCATATAACCATTTTAGCATATAGGCAATATCACAGTTGGGGGCATGCCTATTTTGATATGGGCAATCAAACTGATTTAATAATGTCCAAACGCCATTTTACAGCTGACGATCAGGCAATTAAACCCCAACGCACAAAGTAGGCTTCATAATGTGCACGTAAAGGTTACACGTAAATAACATTAAATAAATATATTCAGGTAACAAAAAGGGAATATTTTAATGTCTAATCAACGTCATTTCCAAGTTAAACAATATTCAAAGATGGATCAGCTTAATTCCATTTCATGGACTCAAACCAACATTGAATAAATGTTCAAAAAACGTTGGTTTAAATACAAGAATTTTCATGAACATATGGATCAAAATGATATTGAATTAATCTTAAAACAACCTTATCTTACTTCCTACCAAGCCTATGTATTGCCATAGGATATGTACTTTATTTCTACTTTTCTGATGTATTTGATTCTTTTCCTCCAATCTTTTTATGCTCATGTGGTAAAATCCCCTTTTGCAAAGGACGCATGTACCGCATGTCTATGGATGTCTACCATACCATGGGCCATAATGCAGGGAACTTTTTCATATATTTATTGATGTTTTTCACCTAGATATAACTAGACATGGGGTCTTCATGATAAGATATATAAAGGTATATATAAGGCAAATCCATTTATTGTATAAATGTGTATAGCCAAGCAAAAAGGGTCCCCCAGGGGAAAAGTCAATTTTTAAATTCAGGCCATGAACTTTCCAATGATATATCACATGAGAAAATATGTCTGCTAGTTTTAGAGTTATGGCTCTATTAACTTAGATGGTTACCAACCTATTCAAATCCCAAATAAGGTCTACCTTGTATATTTCATGAGATATATCAGATGATATGTATAATTAGGCATAATTCTGCAAATTAGGGAAATTGTCATATTCTTCACATTCTTTTTCTTATAAAATTTGATCTGATTATCACAATTTTACCATCTTTTCAACACACCGATCCTTGTGGGTGTGGCTACAAATAGGCTTTTTTGATTCGCCAATTTTGAGTGAAATAATGTTTCCATGGCAACCAATATCAACAAAAGCACTGATTTCTGCCTCCAAATGCCCAAAAAAACATTCTATTTACATTCCAAATTTGGAAGGTTTCCTTAAAAATGGGAATTTCCCTTTAGGATTGTAATGGTTCGTATTGACTTATATGTTGGGTGGCTCTTTGGCTCGCTTACCACTAGATGTACCAACACAACACGAGTAGTTCGGGTTGGGCAAAGCCCCAGAAACCCCTACCTCTCGGGTAGGACTTTATTTGATCTCTTTGATGACAAAGTACTAGCGTCTGGACTGGACCATGTCCAGTCCCCTTCTGCCGCTCGTCCGGCTCCTTAGTAGGAGCTGGACGCGAGGCATGGTGCTGCCCCCTCTTGTACCAACGAGGTATCGCAAAGCGACACCTAGCTAGCATAGAAGGAACAAGCACCACACGAACACGTCTCTCGGATGAACGGCACTAATATATATACAATGATGCCGGCCCCTACACCACCCCCACTAGACTTTACCTAGGGTTGGGTGTAATTAATAAGTAACTATTGTTGACTTTATACAGTGGTGTTATAAATAAATAGGTAAGTCTATATATACACAGTTCGTATTAAATATAGAACATTTAAGGGGCATTATAAGTTATATGTACACAATAAGGCATCATCGTATATAACCCGAAGTGTTTATAAATAATAACAAAAATAGGAAGTGGCCCCTTATGGACCATCGACCTATGGTGGTAATGTTACAAGTGTGTTATTATTAAACATGAGACGCGACGAAGAATATTGGATGTGTAGTAAGGTGATATTAATAAATTTTTACAATGTTTTTACCGACCCGAGGTGGGGTAAATAACCCGAAAAAATTTTGAGTACTTTTCCTTACAAGAATATAATATACGATATAAAAATAGATTTATACAAAATATGAAATATAGGTGTCCTACCAGGGTAGCAGGATCACCCTTACAATATACCGGACTTCCGGCGAACCTGGAACGACTGGTTTCTGCAGCTCCACCCGGCGACATATGTGTGGTGGCAAACCACGTTGCTGTTATGATGTGCCCTGATGAAGATGGGAAGATGGAGACCCGGTTAGATGTTGTAGTCCTTTGGGTGTTCGGGTTAGCGTCCATCCACGCTGCAGGTTACGTTCCAGGTATCAGGAGTCCAGCGTAAGGAACAGTGCCTCTGGCATACTAAATGCATTTACCCTCGGGTACAAGGAGACACCAACAGATGGACACTCAAAGATCTTCAGGATCTGTGTCCATCTTCTCAGCCGGCTCCACTGAGGCAGATGGAGCCGAGCTGCTACAGCTGCTCGTAGAGAGCGCCGCTGAAGCCTCGCTGGGAGTCTCGCTCCCCAAGCTCAAGGCCCTCATCACTGCGGACGGACTGTCCATTGCCTCGGATGCTGGTGCAGCAACCGTGGCAGTTGGGACAGCCCGGGTGTTCCAAGTGGGGGGCGGGAGCAAGAGAGCTGCCGGAACTGGCGGAGCAGCCGGGACCGGTGGAGTGGCCAGAACCGGTGGAGTAGCCGGGGCTGGCGGGGCATCCGGGGGTATATCTGGTACGAAGATAAGAGACGACGGTAAGCCGTCCCACTCCTCCAGATGTTTCCCGAATGCCAGGAAAAACTTGAGGTCAGCCTCCTTAAATCGATGGATATATCTGGAGTTTTCAGCTTCGTGAAACTCTTTAAGCTTTTCGGCTTCCTTCTGTTTCCGCCGGCAGGACTCGAGGGCCTCCTCGACCTTCTTCCTTTCCAGCTCCCTTATTTTCTCTTCCTCCCGCCTCTGGATCTCGTAGACCAGATTGACGGTGGCTTCAGTCATCACACGCCAGTAGTCAACAGACTTCTGGCGGTGCAATGCCTGCCATTCTGCCATCAGGTCATTCTGGATCTGAACCGTTCGGACATCGCGGTGGTCGACGAACGTATTCGGATCCTGAAGACCTGACAGGGTACCGGAGATCAGTTCCATTAGGGGTACCCGAGGACCCGTCGGTGGAACTATCACTGGTGGTGGCGCTGGGGCCTCCACTGAGACAGGCGGGGTGCCTGTTGGAGGGGCAGACGGGCCCTCCACCGTGATGCCTCCTCGGCCTCGGCCACCACCCGGGGAGCCTCGGGTGGACTCCAGCCCACCGTGGCCCCTACCACGGGTTTTGGCCCGGCCCAAGGAGGTAAGGACCTGCGACTCGGGTCCAGCCGGTCCCATTGAAGGGAACTTCGCCGCGTATTCGCTGTACGTGGGGCGCTTGCCGGAGGATCCCTCTCCAGCCCACCAAGTAGAATACCCGGATGGGGGAGCGAAGAGTTCGCCCCCATCATCCAGGCCGCCAGAGGCTTCGCCCGGGCGTTGTTCCGCGGGTGCAGGTGTGGAGGTGGCTGGAGTCGCCGGTGCGGTCGCCTGGCTACCCGACCTGCGGGCCTGGTTGCCAGGCATCTCTAGAGCCGAGACTTGTTGTCCCGACTCGCGACGATCAGCTGGGTTGGCTGGTCTGGGCTGGTCCTTGCCACCCGAAGGGCTCACGGACCGGTCTGCTCGGGTCCTCTTGGAAGCAGTAGTCGTGACTGTGCCTCCGTTTGGACCTTTAGAGCGGGCTTTGGCCTTCTCTCGCTTGTCGTCTCCTCGCCACTTTTTCACCTTCAGGTGCACCTCACTGGGCATCCCGAATTTCGTGGACGAGGAGTTCGTCTGGAAGTACGTCAGTAAGTTGCCGCTCTTCCACGAGCAGAATCCGGTCTCGAATGCCTGCTCTTTCACTTCTTTGATGCTCAGCGCGGACCAATTAGCAAGGAGCTCGCTGAAGCACTTGATGGCTCGTTTCCTGGTCTTCTCCAGGCCGATGCCATGGGCCTTCTGCAAATGCAGAGCCATGTCTCGGCGCCGGTGAGTGCTGAACGAGCCATCACAATGTTTACTCGGGCGGTCCCCGAGCACACACATCATCACAGGCTTGTGATGCATATGGTACTCGACGATGTGCCGAGCGAAGCGGGGCTTCGTCTCGAACACCTTCTCACCCGTGAGAGCCAGCTGGCAAGACTCGAACGGGCACCTTCGGCGGTTGCCGGTTGGTCCCCATTGGGTCATTGCCCACTGGACTTTCGTCCGGGCCTCGTAGCTGTAGATTGAGCCTAATTTGGACTTGAGCTGGTCAATCCAAATCAGGTAGAACTTGCCTACTGGCGTATCCGAGGGGCCGGACTTCATCCACTCCTCGTCATCGCTGTCACCGTCCTTATTGACGGCGCTCGGACACATATAGTGGACTGTGTCGTAAGCACAGTCCGCGAAGCAGCGGGGAGTCCGTTCCTTGAACCCCTCGGCTGCATTCTTCCACATCCACTTCTGATTGTCGTCCTTGGGAACATCCGTGGTCATTTCTTCCCACGTTGTCACGGACTCCAAATCAGATTTGGCAGACTCGGGCAGCTCTGGATCGCTTTCGCTTTCCTCACTGTCCGTGTATATGTTAGCTCCCCTACGGCTGGCTCGGCTGGAGGTGGTAGTACCAGTCGGAGCCTTGGTAGGGGACTTCGCCTTTGCACCCGACGTGCTGGCTGCAGAAGATGCAGTAACCGAGGTGGCTACCGTGGTGGTTGTAGTAGTGGGAGCGGGCGTCTTCGGTTTGCCCTTACCCCTCGGCTTGGTGGGGGGCGTGGGCTCTGCCGGAGACGCTTTCGCTCCATTCTTTTTCTTCCGGCGCACAACCTTAGTCGGTTGGGCCGGAACTTCGGGACTGGAATCCGACTCGCGTCGGCTCCTGTCCACTGTCCGAGGGCTCCTCCTTCCGCTGACCGGGGAGTCAGAGTCGGAAGAGATCTCAGATTTTCGTTGGGCCTGCTGCTTGCGATGGGCCCGGCGAGCCGCGGTGAGCTCCTTCTGCTGCTTGGCAAGCTCGGCTCGCTTTGCCTCTACAGCAGCCTGCTGGCGCGAGATGTCCTCTTCCGAGATCTCGCCAGGTGCCTCCAGGATGTCGGCAGCTGGGTCGGTCTCGGTCGCGGACCTCTCGACGGCGATGCGGACATCCTCAGCCTCCAGATCGCTCTCAGTGAGAGGACCCTTGGGCGCAGGTTTACGGGTCAATCGCTTGACCCGGTCGGTTTCCACCGACGACAAGGTTACTGTGGAGTCTGTATCCATGTCGGATTCGGACTCCCTTAACTCCGCGGCCTTCTGGATGATGCCCGCAGAGATCAAGACGGCTCGAGCTAGATTCTCGTTAGTCGCCATATTCTCCGCCAACTTTAGATAGTTGCGGAGCCAAGAAACTGGCATGTTGTCAGCCAGCTCGTCACTGCACGAGTCCATTACCATAGTCTTAAGATCATCTGGTATGGGCTCGGGCACGCCCTCTTCCACCGCCATGGGCCCGCATCCGAACATGGAGGCGTGCATAGGGATGTACGTACCCCAGGAGGTGTACACGATACCTTCCTGGCGATCAACGTGTGCTAGACGTCTGATCTGAGTCCTGAATCCCGGAGGATACATTGGAATGTCCAGGACATCCACTTTGCTACCCGAAGCGGCTGTTGTAGACGGGCGCTCCGGGCGTGGCGGTGGTGGAGGTGGCATTCTCTCCCGGTCGGTTGCCTCGGCCATAGCCGAGAGCGTCCGGGCGGCCTCCTCTGTCGAAGAATCCATAGATTCCTCGACCCGAGACGAGACCTTCGGGTCCTCGTCTTGTTCCAACGGAATGTTGGCAGTTTGACGCGCAGCGTCAATCGTTCCCTGTGCCATGGCACCGGGTCCGACTTCCAAAATAAATTGGCAAGTTTTGTTGGACTCCTCCCGAAGGATTCGTCCAACAGAGAGGCTTTGGGTTAGCTAGGCTAACACGACAGCTACAGGCTGTATAACCACCGACAAATAACTAGAGCAAAAACGGGTGGCGTCTAACCACCACGAGTCCGCTCTAGTTATGACCAGTATGACGTCAGACCTCTCGTCTCGCGAGATCCCGCCATGGCTATCCGGTGACCTAGTTCCGCGCTTTCCCGCCACACCAGCAGCGCCACCTAGGGAACTAGATCCGAACCAACATTCGACTCGACATGTGAGACGCGGCCTACTACCCGGGTGCTATCGTCTGGAGCTTGGCGGTGTATACAACGCTTCAAAGCGAATGTACCGGTTAATCCGACCGCCACTCACGGGATACAGCCACCCGGGGAGGGCGCGTTCGACATCTCTAGCCGTGGAACGTATGTTGCCTGCCTATGGCGGACAACACGCAGCAGCTCGTTGTGTACTGAGTTAGGTTACAGCAGACCTCAACCGGGGGCTGCGTCTAACGCCTTCGGTTAGCATTTTATTTTTCCCGGCTTTACGTACGGCCTTTTCTGGATCTCGCTTAGTCAAAGCGGGACCCTTCCCATACGTAATGCCTTCACTCAGCGAGACTTTCTTCCATTTCTTACGATTAGGTCGTTTCCTGGCCTTCGTCTTCTTTTTTACTATAACCTCGTCTCCCGGCGTCTTTCTCGGCCGGCCTCTAGGGCGCTTCGTCGGTACTACCACGCTCGGTCCACTAGGGACAGATACAGGTGGTTTGTAGCCGAACTCCCTCTCCGCCTCTTCGCGCCCCTTCCAGGGCCGAAGTTTTCCGACATTTGTCTTCCATTTCCTACCCGTCAGGCAGTCCTCTATCATCACAGTGGACTCGGAGATGACACGAACGATTTTAAACGGACCTTCCCAAGGCGTTACGAGCTTCAGCTTATCCAGCGGCTCGTAGTACCTTAGTACTTTGTCCCCAACATTAAAACGAATTCGTTTAGCATTGGTGTCATAGCCCACCTTCTGCCACTTCGCACTCTTCAGCAGTTCTTTCCGAACGGCCTCGTATGCCTGTTTGAACCGGTCCCTTAATGACTCTACAAACAGCACCGTGCAGGGCGCCTCCGGGTCTATTCCAACCACTCCATACACTAAGTCGGCGGGCATTATGATGTCCTCGCCGAACACTAGCATGTTTGGGGTGCAGTTAGTTGATGAATGGACAGTGTTGTTGTAGGCATGTACTACAAACTCGCACTGTTCATCCCAGTCATCCTGGTGGGTATTAACCAGGGGCTTTAGTACTTGTATGAGGGTTCTATTGAAGCGCTCTACCTGCCCATCCGACTGTGGTCGGTACGGGTTTGTTCGGGTCTTACAAATGGCTAGGTAATGGCACATTTCCTGCCAAAGTTCTGACTCGAACTCCCTTCCTTGGTCACTGTGCATCATAAGAGGAACACCCAAATGCAGCACCCAGCCTTTCACAAATGCCTCCGCGCATGTGGCGGCTTTGTGGTTAGGAAGGGGGAACACCCGAGTGTACTTAGTATAATAGTCGGTTACGACCATCATACAAGTATTGTCTCGCGGCGTCGTCTTAATCCCACTGATGATGTCTATCGCTACTCGAGCAAATCTGACACCAAACAATTCCTGTGATAAGGGTTGCTTACCCAGGCCGGGTCCCGGTTTGTTTTTACAACAATCCGGGCAAGTGGCGATCCACCGGAGCAGGTCGCCTCTCATACCGGGCCAGTAGTAACGCCTTTGTAGACGCTCTATCGACCTTCTCTTACCGAAATGGCCACTCGTTTGGTGGCCATGGCAATAATACATGATATCCCTCCTCATCGGGGCGGGTATCACTATTTGCAACAGCCTACCGTTGGTGGGAGTTGTCTTCCACCTACATAGTATGCTGTCTCGGATCTCTAGCTCGGTCCATTGAGCCAGCAACCGCCTCGCTTCCCTATCCTCCAGGGAAACTAGAGGCCTTGCCGGTTTAATGCCTGACCGTAGGTATTCCATTATGCGCGCAGTGGTGGGGTCTGACTGTTGAAACTTCTTGATGGTCTCCGGGGACCAATCGAGATAGCTGCATACAGCCTCCTCCCAGGGGATACGGGGGGTGGTATAATTAAATACCAGCCCGGCTACCACAGCATTGTGGGCCCCGCAGTCTTCACATGTGGCATTTTGGCACCTTCGGATAGGCCGTCTTGACAAGGCATCCGCATTGATGTGTTTAGCACCGGGTCGGTGCTCTATTTGTTTATGCTCTAATCCGAATTCGGATAGGTGAGCTAACCAACGTCCAATCATCCCCTCGGCGTCCTTAAAGTTGAGGAGCCACCTAAGAGACGAATGGTCTGTTCTTAAAGTAAAGTCACTTCCCCAAAGGAAATGCTTGAACTTCTTCGTATACACCACCACAGCGAGGAGTTCTCGCTTGGTGGTACAATAATTCCGCTGTGTCTTGCTTAACGTGTTGCTAGCAAATGCTATTGGCACTTCGACTCCCTCTTGGACCTGAGAGAGAGCTGCCCCAATCGCATCATTGCTCGCATCGGTGTCTAAGATGAAATGTCCCTCGGGAGTGGGATATTTCAACACGGGTGTATTCCTAAATAAATCTTTTATTTTATTAAAAGACTCTTCTTGCTCGCTGGTCCATGGGAATGGGTCCCGTGCCCTACCCGGGGTCCAGTGAGCTAAGCACTGCATGGGGAAGCTGACACGAGAGTAATTCGGTATGAAATCACGATAATAGGAACAAAATCCTAAAAATGATCTCACCTCCTTAGCACTCGTGGGTCTTTCCCAATTTTCTACAGCTTCTAATTTTTCCGGATCCGCACTCACCCCGTAAGGAGTAATGATCCTTCCCAAGTATGTAATGGTTTTCTTAAACAAATTACATTTCTTGGGTTTAAGTTTAAGACCGTTTGATAGTATCCGGTCGAGGACTAATTGCAGATTCGCCAGGCATTCTTTGAATGACTTGCCAAACACGACCACATCATCCAAGTAAACCAGGCATTTCTTCCACAAAAGGTCACTCAGTAAGGATTCCATCATAGCCTCGAATGTAGCGGGGGCGTTACACAGTCCGAAGGGTAAGACATTATACTCGAATAGCCCCATATGACTGGAGAATGCTGTCTTCTCCTTGTCATTGGGGTGCATTGGTATTTGCCAATATCCGGACTGTAAATCCAAGGTACAGAACCATTGGTTTCCGCCCAAGCTATCTAAAGTCTCGTCTATCCTTGGTAAAGGATACGAGTTCTTCTTTGTTATACCGTTCAATTTCCGGTAGTCGACACAGAAGCGGATTGTACCGTCTTTCTTAGTAGTCATACAAACAGGGCTGGACCAGGGACTCGAGCTAGGCACGATTACCCCTAGGTCCAACTGTTTTTGTATTTGCTCTTCACAGATTAACTTCTTCTTGAGGGGAAGTCTACGATACGGGATTTTAAAAGGTTTCTCGTTGCCCACATCTATGGTGTGCAACACCTTATCGGATCTACCCACCGGGCCTCCTTCCCTACCAAAAGCACCTTCGTACTTTTGTAGAAGTCTCGCTAGGCAATCCTTATCGTCCGTATTCTTTAAATCTGACTGATCAATCAGCTTTTGGAATTCTTCATCCATGGGATGCTGACTAACTGGGTTTAGTGGTTTGTTAAATTTAGCCTCGGCGACATGTTCTACCGAACTCATCCTTCCAACACTGTCGCCTCGCCTCAAATAAACCACCGAACCACTTTGGTTAGTTATGGGTAATACAGACCAAGCTGCATTAGCCACTAATGTATCCACTGAGTCTAACCCGATGCTTGACAAATACACCGTGTCGGGTTCGTAGACTCCAGTTTCATTCCTCTGAGCCATGGACCCGCCACAAAGGACATCGCAAGTGGTACCCGGTGGGATCTTCACCGTATGTACCACTGCTGCGACCGAAGACACCTGTCTCAATACGCATTGGACATGCAAGCCATACGGGCTCCGTATACCCATCGTACCGTCCCTCGGGTCCAAGACGGCCCCGTATAAGCTTGCGAAATCCAATCCGAGGATTCCGTCATCACTAACCTCTGCTATAGTTGGCGAAAGAACAAACTCTTTGCCTCCTATACGGATAGGCATAAACGTCCTACCAAATGTACGCATACTGCTTCCGTCGGCCGTGCAAGCATTTACCCCCGTTTTGAGGTTCTCATGGCTGCCGGCCACCGAATCGAAGAATCTTTTGGACACACATGAATGACTAGCTCCAGTATCCACCAAGAATTCCCCCACCCGGCCTTCCACAGATATGGGTACATACCACCGTCTCCCCCCTAAAGGCGAGGGGTTACTGGTAAACTGGTGAAAGTCTCCCGAATCACCAAGATTCAATCCGAGTCCTCTCAGGAATTCCAGACACGGATGACTTGGGGGAAGGCGTGTCCCACACACTCGAATCAACTCTTTGATCCATCCTTCCTCTCCCCTAGTGCGGCCACTCGCCCCCATATGATTGCTCCTGCACATATCAACACTAGGGTCCCTGGCCCCGGCCGAGGTGCAGGGGTGCGCACCCTCAGCCACCCGGCCTCCAGGTGTAATTGACTCGAAATCTTCCACCGGGACACCCCCGGTAGCATTTTGGCATTCGTTCCCACTCGGGGCTATGTCAGATGCCGTTGACACAACCCCCACTAGTTTTCCACATCTGTGGAATCCGTAGCATTCTCCTTTTCTACGCCGTCGTCTTCGGCTTCATAGAAGGCAGCCATTACCGGCTTAGTAGCGGTACATTCAGATGAGTAGTGTCCCATGCGCTGGCACCTGAAACACTTAACCGTTCGGCGATCCACCCGGGGTCTTTGCCGATTGGCTTGGATGGCATCTGTAATTTTCTTACACATGTCTTCCAGAAGTCTGGTCATGTCCGGGGACTGAGTCTTCGCTTTGTCAGTGCTTACAGTGGGCTTGACCGCCTTCTCGACAGCCTTCGGGTCACTCTTGACCTCGGATGAAGGTCTAGAGTCCCTTTGTTTATTGAAAGATTTCCTGGGAATATACTTCCTACCTGAAGTATTCTTCCTTAATTGCATCGAACAGAAGGTGCCGTCTTCCTGTTCGATATCAATCAATTCGAAGTCGTCTGAGGGAGTATTGACCTCAGACAGCTGGGTCACCGATGCCAGGGGTACCAAGCCGCTGGCATTAGGTATGTCCCCAGCTAACATAGCTCGCTTCTTCACGGCCATATCTATACCATTAAATATGCCGTGTAGTGTTATGCCTTCTTTCCAGGCATCCCTCGCTGCTAATTGTTCATCTCGGTCTCTTAGACCCTTGACGAATTGTGTGATCAAATCGTCCATATACCAGTCCTGGTTTTCAGTACCGGGTCTGGCCTTACTTAGCAGGGCATGGAGTTCCATACCGTATGCTCTGAAAGCTTCATTCGGCTTCTGTGTGCGTTTCTTAAAACGGACCATCGGGTCTTCCTTGACCATGTTGCATAACAGTCCACTAGCAGTTTCTACTAACTGCTCAAAACTCCCAACAAGGCCGTACCAGGTTCGCCATTGCTCTACAGCCATGCGACCCGGCCCGCCTTTCAGACATCTCACCAGATGTGGCTTGGCCTCGTATGGGGTCCATCCATTACAATTCATCACATCGATGAAATCTTCAAACCACTCTTTCCATGGTCGAGTACCGTCATATTCTCTAGGAATAACGGCTACCCTTCGGGCAGAATTGTGAGCATACATCAATCTAGTGCATTGCTGTTTGCTCCATTCAATCGCCTTGGTTTCATTCAAGGTTCGATTGCCCCCTATACCACCGAAGCTCGAATTGCCCGGTGGAGGCGGTGGTGGAGTTTGTGTATACGTCCACTGTGTACCACTGTGGTTCGTATAGCTCGCACCACCCTGGTTGGGGCCGGTACCCGAGGTACCGCTATAGCCTGTGGCACCCGAAGCACCGCCCCCCCCTTGCGCACCTTGGTAACCGCCGTCGGATGGCTGGTTTCCCGTTGACTGGCCGCCATCGTTCGATGGATTCGGTTGGGTGTTGTCATTACCAGCACCCAGCCCCGGGTCGTTACTAGGATCCACATGAATGTGGAACCCACTGGTCTCCGCACTACTATCGGAAGCCTCTCTAGGGGTATAGTCCGGGTCCAGGTTGTGGACTATGGGCACCTCACTTATCCGGACTCTACTAGTTCGGCCATGCTTATCCTGGGTTCTGATGTAAACGCCCCCTTGATCTACATTCCGCGAAGCATTATCATTTACAAAAGGATTATACTGCGGATTCTTCGGTGTAGAACAGGAGACCGGGTCGCCCTGTTTCACGAACGTCGAGTTCGGGTTTGTATCCCTACTCGCCGGAGGGGCATGCGTTTGCTCTTGCTCCTGTAAATAACTCTCCATAGCGGACTTATTTATTGTGAGGGTAGCTACGTCTGTAGTCAGGTTTCGCTGTTCCTCCCTTAGCTGTGCGTTTTCTGCCAAGATTTCGGATCGAATCTTTTCATTTTCAGCCACAGCTCGGTTTCTTTCTTCTTGGGCGATAATTGCCTCTCGCTTAAAAGTATCCTTAAGTAGGCGGTACTTTTCACCCTTCTCTTTCTGAGACTTGTTATATTCACTGGTCTCCTTCCTGATCTCGGCTTGTTCCGAGACCATCTTGGCTTCTGTCTCAGCCTTCCGGAGTTGAAGTTTCTTAAGCTTCTCCTCCATTGCGTGCAACTCCGTTTGTAATTTATTTACATCCCGAGCCTTAGCAACCTCCTCGGCCCTAGTTTACTGGCTTCCTCGATTTCCAACTCAGCCAGCCTTTTTTCTTTTTCCTGTGCGTCTCTCTCCTTCCGCTCCAACCGATGGGATACGGAGGATAGACGATATTTGAGGTCGGATTCTTTTAGAATCGCCTCCTGCTCAACGGATCGTAATTTTCCGATCCGAGACTTAGCTTCCTCTTCTATTTTGGATTGGGCTAACATGAATTGTTCATGTTGCCTCTTTGCCTGTAACTCCACCTGTTCCTTGGCTTTCAAATAGGCCTGAGTATTTTTATACCCGGGACCCATCCGACGTCCGTAGATAGACTTGCGACTGCCTCCAGGGTAAAACATGGAGTCAGACAAGCCTTCGTCTAGAGATCGGCCTAGGTGATGCCTTTCCGAGCTTTTCGGTCCGGTACCACTAGGCTTATTTTTTGCTTTCGCGTCTGGGACTATTGCATCCCTTTTGGTTTTGCCATCGTCGCTGTCATGATCCGACGATGTCATTAGTGGGGCTACTTCGTTTCCACCACCTGGTGCTGAACCCTGGGGGGTTGCAGTACGCTGCATAGGGCTTTGTGCAATTGGTGTACCCAAGCCGCTAGCCGAGCCTGTTGGTACCATAGGACCTAGCTGGCGTCTGCTAGTTATAACTTGGGACCAATCGCTCAAGTCTAAAGTT
Source organism: Acholoe squamosa (assembly GCA_949317995.1). Lineage (NCBI taxonomy): Eukaryota > Metazoa > Annelida > Polychaeta > Phyllodocida > Polynoidae > Acholoe > Acholoe squamosa. The sequence continues at coordinate 56,403,339 of OX439036.1, read as the reverse complement.
GGGGGTCTTAACACACCCCTAAACAATCCGGTATCCGGTACTCCTGTCTGGGGTGTAGCCGGATACAATTTTACGATGCCATCTCTGGTGGCATTGTCCATCAGGTCGGGTGTAGAAAAAATATTTCGTACACCCTCCTGATTAAACATTTGTTGTTGACCGGGTTTCCAGTCTAACAACAGATGCTGGGATGTGTAATCATCCTCTTCGAATCCCTCTAGCCCAGGGCTGGGGGGATCCGCTTCGGGTTTCCCGAGGCTTTCGGCCAATGTGGCCGCGCACCACCCCCGAACCAACTGGTCACGGCACCAGTGTAATGGTTCGTATTGACTTATATGTTGGGTGGCTCTTTGGCTCGCTTACCACTAGATGTACCAACACAACACGAGTAGTTCGGGTTGGGCAAAGCCCCAGAAACCCCTACCTCTCGGGTAGGACTTTATTTGATCTCTTTGATGACAAAGTACTAGCGTCTGGACTGGACCATGTCCAGTCCCCTTCTGCCGCTCGTCCGGCTCCTTAGTAGGAGCTGGACGCGAGGCATGGTGCTGCCCCCTCTTGTACCAACGAGGTATCGCAAAGCGACACCTAGCTAGCATAGAAGGAACAAGCACCACACGAACACGTCTCTCGGATGAACGGCACTAATATATATACAATGATGCCGGCCCCTACACCATGATTGTAATCTACATAACTTGCCTCCTCACAAATGTTTTATTGACCTAATAAAAACAAACTTAAAAAAAAAAAAAAAAAGATTGGTAGAACTATCATATCACCACCATCTTTATTTAGATTAGACAGCTACCTACTTGTAGCATGCAGCCAAGCCCCATTACATTTCCTGCCACCTAATTAGTCACATTAGGTCGAATCCCACATGGCGAAAAATGCCTGAAATATCTCTGCGATTTTGTCAGTTGTGCTTTATGGCCTTCCTGGTGTCCTGAATTGCAAGTGGTGCTAGGGGAATTGTCCAATATCAAAGTTCCACTGCAGACTGTGCTAAGGTTTTATATCCTTATGATTTTAGGAGAGGAAACATATCAGACACAGATATACCCATTAACCAGGACAATATATTGCAAAGGCTTTACAATGAAGCACAACAGTGTCCTTGTGTTCTATGTACCCTATCACAGTCATACCCCTTGCGAATTTGGGGTGGATCCAAGAATTGCAACAGATTCAAAATCGCAGAGATGTTTGAGTCATTTTTCGCCATGTGGGATTCGACCTATTGGAATCATAAATAATGTTGAATTAATGTGGTGAATAGAACACAAGCACTTTTTTTGCGATTTTAGGCCAGGAAATACATAATCCACAGAGATTTAAACATCAACAAAGGCAAAATAACCCAAGGAGTACATGAATTAACACAACAGTGCCCTTGTGTTCTATACACCCTACTGCAGTTATATCCTTGTAAATTTGGGGAAGGTCCCAAATTCGCAAGAGATTCAAAATCGCAGAGATATTTGAGTCATTTCTCGCCAAGTGGGATTCAACCTATTACACCCATTTAAGATTATTTCATTTACTAGCCCATCCATCATGATAATATATTTCTATACGATAGGATAGATATATGTGTTTCATTCATATCCCGTTGCCAACATGAGCTACGCAGATGGGCACATCATTGTTGTCCTTAATGGGGACGCCTATAGGTGGGAATCATAGACGAAGTCCTTCATGACCCAGTAATTATTAGTTTGGGTGGGCGGGGTAGGCCTATACTGTCAGTCCACGGTTAGTTGGATTCGCTCTAGAATGAGGCTTACAATTAGCTCGCGGGCGACCTTAGTTAATCGCGTTTTAGTCGTTGCTGCTCCAGCACTAATATTATATATGTGGCAAACAAAGGATCTACACGCTCTATTGACAGGGCCCATAGGTAAAACACTCTCCCACCAGATCCGCCCCATCTCCCAGACCTTTCATACGCCCCTAGTCTGTGCGTGTGCGTGGAGACTTCCCACACAGCCAGTGCTAATAATCATCATAGCACCATTTATCACACTATACGTAGAGGCCACTGCAGGCCGTATGTTGAGATCCATAAGCTGTGATATATAGTCTACAGCAGAGAACTTGAGTGGTAGATAGCGATATGGGGAGTACATTAATAAATAATAGTTCTGATCACTAGGTTGGACATTTTTACTGCACACCAGTGATCAGGGAACTGCCTACACAGTGTTCATCGCGTGTGGCCGACTGTGCATGTAGCAAAGAGGTATTATTACACCTATTGAGCTGCGGTCTTCTTGGACAGGAGCCATGCCGAGCTGGGCGGTCCTCTGGGTATTTTCCAGATGTGGCAGTCTTGCTCTAAGCACTATTGCATCACAGTACAGGGAACAGACCGGTCGATCGGCCATGAGTTGAAGAGTGACGGCAGAACAAGTGAACCACTCGTGGAGAGACCGCGTGACTGTGCACATACACGCAGATATATACAGTGGGTACACTCGGCATATATACATGGCTGACCATAAGGACTACTGCCATCGCAACCCCTCATTTGTAGGGTTTTAGTTACACGGGAAGGGGACTGATCAATATGCACATAAAGCGGACCTCGTCGGCTAGGGGCCGCCCGCCGCCCTTTCGGCCGTTCAGTGCCGTTTTTCCCGCCACACAAGGTAGTGGTGCCGACATAAAGACGGCTAACAAACGTCGTGTGCGGGCGAGCAGCGCCTCGGCCGTCACCTTTCAAATGCAGCTCCAGTTCAACCTCTCACGTCCTGTACTTTCTACTCACTTCCAGCTCAAGAACGATGTCATCCACGACAATGGGCGGCAGCGGTACGAAAGGGGTAGGTCTGCCTCCACCCAGAGCAGCTCGGCAGGCTCGAGCCGCTCACCTTTGGGGCTGCCCATGGCCGTGTCGGCGGGACAGACGCAACAGACCATGACGGCTAAACGCTCAGCACGTCAAAGACGTCAGCAGGCCGTCGGTGACGTTACGCGGCTGAGTGGGGCACAGTGTGAACAGAACCGGAAAAGGTTTGAGACGGCGATCAATGTGGCCGACAGTGTCCGGGGAGGCGGCACGTCCAACAGCAGCCTCCAGTACGGAAGTAGCAGCACCCCAGAACCTTGCTCCACACCATCCTTCCAGTCCACCACCCAGCAGGTGTCGCTACTCTCTGCAGCCCACACCTCTAATCACAACTCCACCGTCTTTAACTTTAACAGCACCAAGTCCAGCCTCCCGAGCATCACCGACACCTCCAGTAGTCCCGCGCCCAGCCCGCACACCTCCGCCACCGACCGCAACTTACCGGAGTACTTCCGGGCTGCGAGCTGCAGCATCCGGTCCCGCACCAACGGCCCTACCATCGTTGGTTCCCCACTTTATAACAGGCAACCAAAATATTTCCTGTCCGTGGATGCCACGGATGCGACAGGGCATCAAACACCGACTTCCGGTGAGACTTTCGCCGGGAACAACTACAACCATGAGCGGTACAAGACGCGGACGGTGGCCGTACAGCAGAACATGGAGCGGGTCAGCTCAGCATATAGGGTGCTTACATCACCAAGATACAATCAGCACCCTCACACTGAGCACCATGTCTCCCCGCGACACACAGGAGGATCTACGTCACAACGTCATCCCAACGACTTCTCCGACGTCCTTCTCATTCCTGCCGCCGAAGCCGAGGCTGAGGATTTCTCTGCCGAGGCGTACTTCCGGGACCACCCCGGCCTCCTCTCCTCCACTCTTATTGACGAACCTGAAGAGCGAAAACCCCCCGCTATCCAACTTCTGGTAGAACATGAAATTGATGATGACGTAATTTTGGGAGGAGAGGCTGAGGATGTGAAGGAAGCTGAAGTAGTCTGTGATGTGCCAGCGGATGAACCGCCAGTAGTAGCTCTGGAGGACATTCAGCCACAGACTGCTGAGGCTGAGCTAGTATCTGTACCCCAAGCTGAGCCTGATAACACAGACAAAGGGAAGCCTACCAGTAAGCCTAACGACAAGGCAGCACCCAAATCCCACATCAAACAGAAGAAGTCTGGAAATCTAAAGTCTGCCAGTAAAACAAGGCAAGTGCTCCTTTTATTTCATAAGAACGTATACCTTAAATCAATATTAACATTTCAGGCAACAATGTTGATTTTACGCGTATACATGCAACCACGGACCTGAAAGAATATACGTAATTTACATCCCCCTTGTATGATTCCACGTGTATATAAAATTATATAAACATAGCTTGAGACGGCTCTTTGTTACCTTCCTTTTCGAACCGGGTACATCCAATTTATACCGTAAAGGCCAAATCCCACAACACGAAAATAGTTAGAAAATCCTTGAGATGTAGGAGATATTGTTATTTAGCTGATATTGGGGTGGTAATATTGTCCAAGAAAGTCCAATAATGGCTAAGAACCTTTGCCAAAGTGTTGTTATTTCAGGAGTGGAATACATCATAAGTTTTTAATATTTTTCTCACAAGAGGCCAAAAATCTTTGTGATATAGAGAAATTTCCTGTGTTTTAGAGGAAAACAAGAATCTTTAGTAAATCACAACAGGTCTGTATTTTTTTCATAAATCAGGACCCAAGTTCCACACACTATAGTCATAAGAATGTTGTACTTGTGAATCAAAGTAGCAATTAGTCAGTACAGAGATGGTTTTAACAGGCATTTCCCTTCCAACAGTGGCTAGTAGTGGGGTTTGATAAAGGTAGGGGTGGTATGGGAACCCTTGTGAATTTTGTTTTTGACAAGACTCCAAGGCTGCTGATATCCACAATCACAGGCGTTTTTGACCCATTTTTCGTGTAGTGGGAGTTGGCCTTAAAGGTCAAATCCGACTACGCGAAAAATGGTTCAGAAATGTCTGTGATTATGGATATCGGCAGCCTTGGACTCTATATTCAGTGTTGTAAATCACGAGGATTCTCATCAAACCTCCCCTTTCCCAAATCTCACTATTAACCAATATGGGAAAGGGAATCTTTGTGAATTCTATTTCTGTACAGGCTAGTTACTAGTTTGATTCACAGAGATAGAGTACTTGATGTTGAGATCACAGCTGTCTCTGACTTAATGCTTTAGTTTTCAATACCCAGGGGCGTAGGAAAAGGGGGGGGGGCAGGGGGGCCTTGCCCCCCCCCCAATCATGAAGCAGTTGGGGCCTGATTATGTCTGGGCCCCCCAAAAATTTGCCAAGAACTCATAAACAAAATGGAAAAGAAGCTAAGACTTTGCATCTCAAATTAGATCAATATGATAATGGGATAGGGAAAATGGGGGTCTGAGCCTAAAGTCAGATACAAAATTCACCAAAAATTACTTCTCTATACAAATTCTATATACGTATGTATAGACGTCATCGCGCTTCAGCTGACAATTCAAGGTGGTCGCGATGGGGCCCTCACTGGGCCCCCTCAATGAAGATTTGCTTCATACACCTCTGATACCTTGCAATACAAATGAAGTGACATCACAGGTATAAATCACAAGCAGGGCCTTCTTAAAACTGCTGTGTGTGGAACTTTGATCCAGATTTATCAACTGCAAACCTCTTGTGATTTACTAGGTACTCTTGGTTTTCCTCTAAATCACAGATGATTTCAGTTTATCACAGAGGTTTTCAGCCTCTTGTGAAGGAAATATCTAAAACGTTTGATATGTTCCACTCCCCAAATATCAACCCTTTGGTAAGGCTTCTTAACCATTATAGCTCTTCCTTAAAGTCAAATCCCACAATGTGAAAATGGGCAGAAAATCCTTGTGATATAGGATATGTGGTTGCTTAGCCGATATTGGGGTGGTGATATTGTCTAAAAAAGGCCTATAACGGGCTAATAACCCTTGCCAAAGTGCTGATAATTGGGGAGTGAAATACATCCAAAGTTCTTCACAAAGGGCCAGAAATCTCTGTGATAAACTGAAAACCCCTGTGATTTAGAAGAAAACAACAGTTTCTAGTAAATCACAAGAGGTATGTCTTTGATAAATCAGGAGCCAAGTTCCACATACTACACTTATAAGAGGGTTCTGCTTGTGATTTATGTGAGCTACATTTATTTATGCTATACAGGAGACCATTACAAACTGAAAAAAAAATAGTCAGGGAAAACTGTGCTTTTGATATCAAATACCCTATCCCTGTGAATCATAATTACAATGTGTCCGTGCAGTAATGAAAATCACAGAGATTCCCCTCCTACTATCAGCTATAGTGGGATTTGGAGTGCAGTGAGAACCTTTGTGATTTAGGGAATTGGCAAGAGTCCAAGGATGCCGATATCCAGAATCACAAACATTTCAGACCCATTTTTCGTGTAGTGGGATTTGGCCTTTAGACGATATTGCCACCCCAATATCGGCTATGGTACTCTACCTGCCAAAATCACAAGGATTCCCTGGTAATTTTCACGTTGTAGGATTTGGCCTTAATGAATGCCCCCTACGTCGACATACCCTTTCCAAATATTGTATGATAGATGAGTTGCATGGTTCCTCTATCATGTATAGATAACTCATCCAGGGCAATTATGCAGTTTGCACTTTTACTGCAAATTTCTTTTGTGTTCCATGAGATCCGCATATGATATATTCATGCACAATGATGACTTTACATACCACTATATATTTAGAATCTAGGACGATATTATGATAAAATCAAAGAGAGGTACGTATTAAGATTACCTGTGGGGAGGTGCTTTCTGGGTGAGGGATCAATCAAAGTGTTCGACTAAGTAGATTAAAGACCCAGATAGAACGTGTATAAATGGCAGCTCTGATATTTTTCAGTGAAACATAATAACAGGCCTATTTGTAATAATAGGCTACAATAAGTTCTGAGACTCCTGCTAAATGTTCCCTATAATTTGAACTACATGGTACTCGGCCATTACTAAACTAATTTATACACGTGTTATGCTACACGTATACACAAAATGCACATCCATTACTTTATTTGGCATGTTCCCTTCAGACCCCACACATATCAAAGTAGACATCTGGAATTAGCTAAGCTCTTGAATCAACTTAGTCCCTGGTTCATAAAGCTCGTATAAACACTATTACACCATTTATGAACTACATGTATATAGCTAGCTCTCTCATGTCTAGAAGTCCATAAAGTCAATATTAATTCACCACGTCTCGTATATTGCCCACCATTGAGGGTCTGTTTAGCAGGGGCAAGAGTGGTCGCATTCTGTCGTTGTTATGGGAGGGAAGGATATTTATCTACAAAAATATTCTAATACGTGTCATATATGGTAGTAAAACTGCCAGGACCCTTTGAGTGGTAGCTGGTCAGGTGGTCATTATAATGTTCTACTGGCACCAAACGATGCTCTTTGTCACTAACGGATCCCGCCATGGAGTGTGGTTCCAAGTGCCTCCATTGTGTTTATTTACCTAGGACTAAACGACCATGCTAAGCCCACAATAACTGCAGTATGACTCCATTGTAAAGGGAGCAACCTATGGGGAAATGAACTAACTCTCATAACCATGTACAGGTAATTTGAGAAAATGTGAAATATATACCATGGTAGATTTACACGACGGCAAGAAAAAGCACACATTCGGTATTTCATTACTACTTGTGTTACATGCATCGACGATATACTCTGTATTTCTAGATCGACGGATATATATATATATATATATATATATATATATATATATATATATATATATATATATATATATATATATATATATATATATATGCATGCATGACTAGAAATAAAGAACAAAGAAAACAAGTCAATAAGGCCTAAAAAAAGGTGTGTTTCCAGTTACCCGACACACCCTAGCAAAATCAGTGGATTGTAATTATCAGACTTATACACACACACACACACACACACACACACACACACACACACACACATATATATATATATATATATATATATATATATATATATATATATATATATATATATATATATGTGTGTGTGTATGTATGTATGTATGTATGTATGTATATATATATATATATATATATATATATATATATATATATATATATATATATCAGTTTATGGACATTTCCATAAAAATCACCTGTATGACGTCACAAACAGGTGCAGTAATCTATAATGCCTTGGTCTGGAACATGTCGGCCTAAATGGTCAGATTTAGACAATAACGGTGCGTGTGGCACTCTGCTTAAGTCCGGTCTAAGCTGGCTGGGCTACCTATATAGACCAGCATCAATTAGGCCACGCTTTTATGTCCAGGCTGGTCAGTCCCTCTGCATCAATAGTGTATGTACAGTAGCATCATCAATACCTAACTCCCAACTTACCCAGTAGTTCCAAATGATCTTGAGGATACTTAGGAACTGCATGGTGTTTTGGTTGTAGTGATCCCTATCGGTTCATTGGAGTTGGTGCATGGCATATGAGCGGTCGATCCATATAATGATCTACGACGCGGGTGGTAAACAGGTATTTCAGGCTAAACTTTGATCTCTGGATCAATGTTTATGTATAGGGCTTCAGGCGGTATGGTCATGCATCAGTGGATTGTAATTATCAGACTTATATTTTAGTAACTTCCAATACACAACTGTCAAATTGAAATTCAATGCTGCAAACAATACCACAGGAGCTTAATTCAAAACATCCTGGGATCCCAACCCCAGTGATCTTAGTGTAGGCACATATCATAAGACCTGGCTGGTCTACCCTATGTAATGCAGTGGTTGCAGGCCTGTCCAGAATAGCTAGTCCTGGGATCACTTCACTATTTCATTTCCACCACTAAGATCACTGCGATCTTAGTGAAAGAAATGCATAGTGGTTTCACCTGAGTACAAGAGCACTTACAGGGAACACTCCTGAATGTTTGCTGAGTGTCCTTGAGGGCTCTTAGGGCTACTCATGCGTTAAGTGCACTGTAAGGTAATTCTTCCCTTCTCTCTCTTTGTCCTGGGGGGAGGGCACAATGCTTCTAATAGGCTAGCATAAATCATACATTCATGGGAACAACTCTTGAATACTGTACGGGGGTCAACTGCACCCTGTGCTCTTTTGTTAGCCCATATGGGGACAGGGAACGGTGGTATAAGCACTCTTGTGAAGAAGAGTGACTCCACAGCTATTCCTTTATTTTGGGACTCTTACCCCTGTGCCTAGTCAGTTCTTCTTGGAATAGTGTAGGATGGCTGAGGCTAAGATCGATGCGATCTTAGTGCTGGCTAGGATATGTGAACCCAGTCAACTCTTAAGATCGCTTAATAGGATAAGGCTGATTTATTCCTAAGATCGCTGGGGTCGGGATCCCAGGATGTTTTGAATTAAGCTCCAGGTCTATGTCGTCAATGCAGCTGACCATTGCTAAGGCTAAGATTAGAGAAACTGGTTTGGGGCTGGGATTTGGAAGTTACGTATTAGTTCCACTTTCAAGCATTCCCTTTCCTCTGAAGATTACCCTATACACGTAGTAAATGTGCACGCTGAAAGGTACACGTTTTTTGACATCAGGAGAAATATAAATGTAAATGGCAGAATATGAATGTTGCTGGTCGACGATTAGCCACCGAAGAAAAGTCACGGAACCATTGGGTTCCTCAGATCAATTTTGAAATAGTAAAAATTAATATCAGGCTTAACTGTCCAGTAGGCTTAACTATTTTTAGCTGTTTATGGGCCATCATGTATATTTCCCTTGACAAAATATCAACACACAAGGTTCCTTTATAAGATCATGGTGGTGCACGCGTCAGTAATTGGAACCGCCCTTTGAAACTTGTTCCTTGCCTGCACGATGCAGCACCTGATGGATATTGGCATGTTGTGACATCACCAGATGCCTCAGAGAAGCCTGCTGTTTTCCTCTGTAATGATACATATCCCAATAACGATTTCAGAATCTAGCTAAATCTGGTTTGTAGGTTCATACCTACAATACTACCACTGTATTGCAGAATAAAAAGCACTCCACTGTATATCTACATGGTGGGGCGGACAGAGTGTGGGGACCCTTCCTAGTATATGTATATTATATATTTTGAAATCTTCTGAAGATATTAATAAAAAAAAAAAAAAAACACCGTACAGTGGCGGATTTACAGGGGGGGGGGGGCGGGGGCGCACCCCCTTTCCCCCAGTACTTAAGATTTTAATTAGATATTTTGGACCCCAAAATATGCTCAAAATAGATGGTGCGCCCCCTCTTTTAGAGCCGTCCCCCCTCCTTTTCCAAATCCTGGATCCACCACTTCCGTGGTTAATGTGGAATCTCTATATTCATATGCACAGTATGCTTCAGCAATTTATCATTGAACATCAATTTGTACATAAATATAACTTTTTTTTTTATTTGAACAGGTTTAAAGACGAAAAGCCAGACGCTACAACATTAAAACCGACATCTGCCAACAAAGAGCGTCGGGGAAGTGCTGCTTCCGGTTCCGACGACTCCAGTAGCCTTCCCTCTAGACCCAGCAGCGCCACCTATTGGCGTCAAAGGACGTGGGTCGATGACGTCACCATTACCAGCGACAAGGAGAGCGACGCCGATATAGGGGCAGACGTCGACCCTAGAACTCAGACCCCGGAAGGAAAACCGGAAGCACATATGAAAACTAAACCGGAAGTGAAAAGCCCCGAAAAGGTCAAACCGGAAGTACCATTGAAATCGGCGCTCAGGAAGTCTGTGCAGGCACCGAAACCACCGGAGGAAGTCAAGGCGTTACATGGCAGTCCTGTGGGGGATGGGACTGAGCGCAAACAGGAAGAATCTAAAAATGTCCTCAACTTGAACGATCTTAAGAGGATTCGTGTTAAACTCCCTGACTTTATCTGTCCTAGTTCACAGGATAAATCTAAGGAATCAGCCGTTTTGGACTGGTTAGAGACCACTAGCAATCATTGGGCCATGAAGACTTCTCCTCTTCTTTAGGCTGGCCAGAGATTAATGACAATTCATATTGTGTTAACTTTCGATAGTGCGATGGACTTTCAGAATAAGATAAGCAAAATGGGTAGGTCACGGAACATATTGATTATTGAAAAAAAAAGAAGTAGGTGAAGTTGCACTTCTCCACCAAATAGGACGACAACAGCCACAAACAAAAGTGAAAACGACCGAAAACTCTTGTTCATGGGCGTGGACTGGTTACCAGATTTAGTCTGTGTAGGTATTATCCATATGCTATATACTATAGCATATAGATAATACCTACACAGACTAAATCTGTTAACCAGTCCACGCCCGTGCTCTTGTTTCTGGGCAGGAAGTGTCATCTCTCACTGTTGTAGAAGAGTCATGTCAAAGTGTATACATATACAGTAAAATTCCGTTATAACAAAGTGCTTGGGAAAAGCAAAAAAGTTTGTTATAAACGAATTTCGTAGTATCCAAACAGAGCCTCAATGGTGCCAAAAACCTAGCTAATACCTCCCTTATTTCTATCATATGATTCAATATTGATACCAATGATTTAGTTCTAATAATCTGTTAATTTTTCAAGCTTATCAATGTGAAGTGCAAAACAAATTTAAACAAATGACTTCCATGTGCCTAGTTGTAGTAAATATGTGTATCCTACCTATAATTGAATGGTTTGATGAGAAGTTTCATAGAGTGTGTGAGGCATTAGCACTAACACCTCTCAACCCACCCCAATAATCTGTGAGGCATTACATTTGACAACCCCCCCCCCCCCACCATCATCAAAAGTCTGTGATTTAGCACCCCCCCACCCACCAACCCATGCCTTTTTCTTCACTCAGTCAGTTCTTTAATCGCCCCCCCCCCGCACTGACACAGAGGGGACCAGCAGCAGGGATGAAGTCCTGTCAAAGCCTGTCAAGGTGTCCCTCAGTTCCTCACCCCCCCCCCCCAGACCCACACTGAAGGGACCAAGGAGGGGCGAGTATGAAGTCCTGTCAGAGGTCCTGGCGTGCCTTAGTTCTTTACCCCCGCTCCCCTAGTACCCACACTAGGGCCAGGGGGTGGGTATGAAGTCCTGACATAGGGTCAGGTGCCCCCTCTGATGTTCAAAGTTCCATTATATTTCCCCCTAAGAAATCCAGTTTACAGCAAGAAATATTTGTTATAAACGAATTCAGATCAAGTGAAATTCGTTGTAAAGGGATTCTTTTACTATAGAAATGAATGTGATTGAATTGGGAAAAGGGAATTTGTTTGTTGTAAACGAAAATTCGTTGTAACAGGATTCGTTGTAAGGAAATTTTACTGTATATATGACAGATGGATCCCTATATATAATATACGTTCACAAATACGGTCAAAGCCCTGTCTGTTGATCACATTTGTGATTGGCTGAAATCCTGAACCGGGTAACAGCTGGTTTTCGCGCCCAAGGTCGAGTCTTTTTGTTTCCAGCATCTATTTAGTTGTTACGAATGGTCACCACACATATAATGGTAAAGTATAGAAGAACATTTCACAATAATATCAAGAAGAAACAGTTATCTTAATTTAACCTCCTAGAGACTCATATCTCTGTAGAAGACGGGGGCACTTATACAGAGAAAAAAGAAGAGAAGGAAATTTGAGTTGTGAGCATCAGTTGGATGCGTCGCCATGTAATGTTATATGTAAAGTTCTAGCCTTAACTCCCTAGTGTGGAGGTTTGTCAAATTTTGCCCCCCCCCCCTCATTGAAGGCCCTTTTCTTTCTTAAAAAACAAACAAACAAAAAAAACTCCCTAACTGATTTCTATCAATCTGGCAAACAGTGACTCATCCTTAAACGGGGTGGGGGTGGGCAGAGTTGACCAGATGTATTCCGCTGAAGGTAGCATCATGGGCAGTGCATACTTGATTTGGAGGCTGGCGCTGCGGGATAAAATGCAATAATTTTCGACCAACGGAATCAATTACCTGTATTCACTGGTGGGTTTTACTAGAGAGGTTAAGATTCAGGAACGTATACCTGTTCGGGTACGTCAAGGCAGGGGCGTGAGAAGCAGTTTCAGAGTGGGTGGCACCAGGGGGGGTTTCTGCAATTTTTTACCTCCCTTTGCTTGACCTTTTAGTTTTGACCTTTTGAGGAGTTGGCCAAAAGTGGTGGGGACATGTCCCCCCTGTCCCCCCTGCTTTCCACGCCCATGCAAGGGCTAGAAGTACACGTTCCAGTACAGGTACAGGTAGAATGATTAAGATTTAAAGTCTTTTATGACCCTATCAACACCTCAGGTGCCTGGCGCCAGATGAGGAGGGTGTATGATATAAACAACATGTAATTACACACATATATAATTAATACATATACAGTCCATGGCTGCAGTAGATACTCACATACCTTATAACCAATGTGCAAAGTCAATTATATTTTTTACACATTCTTTATCCTTATTATTTTTATTCCCCCTTCATGTACATGTAGTCTACAAGTTGTATACTGCTGGCTTGGGCTTCTCCCCACGTGACCTATGACGTTACACGTAGCCGTAGCCGTACAAGTAGCTATCTTAACCTCCCTAGTAGGGAGGTTACATTGACTATGTCAATGCCGAAACTGAATAATGAAGAACGGAGAGTACCTTTGTCCGTGTTCATAGGCGCTGGAATGTCCCCATGTATTGCAAATGATGGGAGGAGTATACCCGTAAAAAGAAGACCCCGACTATGAATATCATAATGTTCGTTCTCCGTGCCTAACAAATTTATTTTCGGCTTGCCTTAGATGTCCCTACGCACTAAGAAAATTAACTTTCTGTGATAATGTTCGATGTATATTGTACCTGTAAAACCATTATTATCATAATAAGTATGACACAGCATACATGTATATACGACACGGCCACTTGAATGTGGACTATGCATCAGACATCCATTAACTGTCCCTGCATTGTTGAATCTTTGTTGAAGGTATAAAGAGGAGCGATTGCTTCTCTGTCTATAGCGAATGGACATTTATGTTTTACACATGCACCTTACAGGGAACTTATTGTATCCTTACCATTGTTATACATTATAAATATGTGAAAACACGTTCTCTGCTTGTTTGTATTTAGATCTCATCGGCGACGAACGCTATGATGCTATGTTGGATTTCTGTCATGAGACCACCTAAAGCATCATGCACACACTCTGCAGGTTTGAATGGTCGTAGCCTCAATTGCTAATGGTATTTCTCTTTCCCTTATTACCAGGGTTGAAGGTTATGCGGGGGAAGCTTCCTGTGTTACTGAAGTTAGCATAATGTTATATTGATCTATTGGCTGTATGACAATGGCATACCGTGCTGGTCCATATGGTGTTAATATTGTCACTGGTATCTGCACTTATACATGCAGTATCGGGTACGGAACCAGGCAGCCCTTCTCGACTTTGCATTGTTCAGCCGTTGATATATGAGTGTAGCATGGGATCCAGAACAGGTGATTTTTGATTGCCTCTACATGTATTTGCTTACAACCTACGGGGATCCAATGGGTAATGAAGGCAAACAATTGAGGCATACTTTCCTGTAACCGGCACATAGAATGTAACATGCCATCTGTTCTCATCTGCCATCTACAACTGGACCTCACAAGCATCAGTTTACAATCAAATATCACCGCAACTCTGGAATTCGGTTTACTGTGAATATTCCAATAGACTTCCTGAATTGTAGATGAACCATCCTCTCTTCGATTGCACAACGGCAGTTACAGGACATATCTAATTTTATGTCACAAAGAAACAAGACTGGAGGCCATTTCTTTATGTACTACGACTACACACATCCACTGCGATTTAAGACTGCCTAGAATTAGCTAGGCTATCGTAGGTAAGGCCCTACGACTGCTCTGTATGATCAGCACATTTCATGCAGTAATTACATAAAGTTTGGTAGAGCAGTCGTACTGGTGCAAGCATTAGTGATTCCTAGTGCATAATACTGTAATGGCATTAACTCAAGGCTTCCCACTTGAATGACACTCGTAGTGTGTTAAGAGATGGCCTCCAGCTAGGCATTTCTCAAACCCTACGATCTGAGTCTCCCCACTACGTACTGCACACCCCCTACGATCCAGTCCAATCGTAGTGAGGGGCAGTGGGTGACCCAACAATACCTACGATTACCTATACAATTACATGCCCTTTCAATCTATATCTGCACCACTCTTAGTGATTGACCCTGTGTGCCCAAGAATACCCTTCCGATCATGGCAAGGTCGGTACGATTTCAGGGGGCTGTAATCTTTGGGCTTGAGAAATGACTTCCAGAGGGAACAAGAGTCATGGGAGTTAAATTGCAGCTCTGATTTCAAGTAGAAGGCCGACTCCCACTACGCGAAAAATGGGTCTACAAGGTTGAATCCCACTTGGCGAAAAATGGCTGAAATATCTCTGCGATTTTGTCCCTTACATTGTATGGCCCTTGTGGGGGCCATAAAACGCAAGGATTGATCAACTAATACTGAATCCCACAGTGGTTTAGGGTCAACTTTGCAGTAGTCCTTGCGTTTTATGGCCTCAACAAGGGCCATAAAACGCAAGGGACAAAATCACAGAGATATTTCAGCCATTTTTCGCCATGTGGGATTCGACCTAAAACGCCTGTGATTCTGGATATCGGCAGCCTTGGAGTCTTGTCAAAAACAAAATTCACAAGGGTTCCCATACCACTCCTACCTTTCTCTAACCCCACTACTAGCCACTATGGGAAGGGAAATGTCTGTGATATTCATCTCTGTACTGACTAGTTCCTACTTTCATTCACAAGTACAACATTATTATGGCTATAGTGTGTGGAACTTGGGTCCTGATTTATGAAAAATATACAGACCTCTTGTGATTTACTAAAATTCATGTTTTCCTCTAAATCACAGGGAATTTCCCTATATCACAGAGATTTCTGGCCTCTTGTGAGAAAAATATCAAAAACTTTTGATGTATTCCACTCCTGAAATAACAACACTTTGGGAAGGGTTCTTAGCTGTTATTGGACTTCCTCGGATGATAATACCACCCTAAATATCGGCTGAATAACAACATATCTTACATCACAAGGATTTTCTAACTATTTTCGCGTTGTGGGATTTGGCCTAGAAATGAGCAATTTCTCAGTAAATTATGAATGTTCTGTTAATCATAGTACACACTATACTTGAATAGCTCTCAATGTATCTGTAAGTTTTAGCATTTAAATGTATTCTGTCAGAATGTGAGTAGAGAATGAAAACATTGAATTCAGGGGGAATCTTATGATTTTTCGACAATATTTAGGACCCTGGTAGAAAATTTAAAAAATTGGTTACTTTCTCTAAGGGTCGAACCCCACATGGTGATTTAGGTCTCCAATATCTCTGAGATTATGTCTGTTTTTTATACGACCCTTGCTGAGGCCATAAAACGCAAGGGTTACTGCAGATTACACCTTAACCTACTGTTGGATTCAGTGTAAGTTGAGCAATCCTTGCGTTTTATGGCCTCAGTAAGGGTCATTGAACACAGCAGACAAAATCGCAGAGCTACTGGAGGCCAAAATTGCCCTGTGGGATTCCACCTTAAGAGACTTTTCCGAATCTAATACACCTGTATTTATAGGCCAAATCCCACTACACGAAAAATGGGTCTAAAATGTTTGTGATTCTGGATATCGGCAGCCTTGGACTCTTGCCAATTTCCTAAATCACAAAGGTTCTCACTGCACTTTTCCCCACTCCAAATCCCACTATAGCTGATAGTAGGAGGGGAATCTCTGTGATTTTCATTACTGCATGGACGCATTGTTATTATGAATCACAGGGATAGAGTAATTGATATCAAAAGCACAGTTGTCCCTGACTATTTTTTTTCAGTTTGTAATGGTCTCCTGCATAGCATAAACAAATGTAGCTCACATAAATCACAAGTAGAACCCCCTTATAAGTGTAGTATGTGGAACATGGCTCCTGATTTATCAAAGATATACCTCTTGTGATTTACTAAAAACTGTTGTTTTCTTCTAAATCACAGGGGTTTTCAGTTTATCAGAGATTTCTGGCCCTTTGTGAGGAAAATATCAAAAACTTTTGATGTATTTCACTCCCTAAATACCAGCACTTTGGCAAGGGTTATTAGCCCGTTATAGGCCTTCCTAAGACGATATCACCACCCCAATATCGGCTAAGCAACCACATATCCTATATCACAAGGATTTTCTTCCCATTTTCATATGTTGTGGGATTTGACCTTATGTAGATAAAAACGTCCTTACCTTATTGCAAACAATAGTCCAGAACTGTTAAACGCTACAATTATGTTATTACCCGCACAACTATATCTAGAGCTTCTCACGCCGTATACTTGTAAAACACGTAAGGTCGAATCCCACATGGCGAAAACAGCTCCAAATATCTCTGCGATTTTGAATCTGTTGCGTTTATGGGACACCCCCCAAATTCGCAAGACATATAACTACCTTAGGGTGTATAGAACACAAGCAATCTTTTGCGATTTTAGGCCAGAAAATACATAATGAACAGAGATATAAACATCAACAAAGGCAAAATATCCCAACAAGTGCATGAGATAACACAAAAGTGTCCTTGTGTTCTATACACCCTAGTGTATTCATATGCATTGAGAATTTGGAGTGGGTCCCATAAATGCAACAGATTCAAAATCGCAGAGATATTTGAAGCATTTTTCGCCATGTGGGATTCGACCTATAGAAAAGATGACACTTCTATAAAACTATATTCAATTCTTATCTTATTTACACCATAGGATGAACCCGATTCATTTGGATACAAGACCATTCCAAGTGTATATACACATCATCAAAGATATATGTATAAGGCCAAATCCCACAACGCGAAAATGACCAGGAAATCCTTGTGATTTAGGAAGATGGGGTTTCTCAGCCAATATTGGGGTGGTAATATCATCTTAGAAAGGGTCATAATGGCCACGGAGCCTTGCCAAGGTGTTGCTATTTGAGAAGTGGACCACATCAAAAGATTTTGATATTTTCCTCACAAGAGGCCGGAAATCTCTGTGATACACTTAAATTCCCTGTGATTTAGAGTAAGACAAGAGTTTCTAGTAAATCACAAGAGGTATGTAATTGATAAATCAGGATCCAAGTTCCACATACTGTAGTTAAAAGAAGGTTCTGCTTGTGATTTATGCATGCAAAGCTGCTACATCTGTATTGTAAATTATACCACGATTTCTTGGTTACTCAGTGCTTTTTGGTGGCTATTCCCATCCACATATCTGTCGATATTGCGCAGCATTAATGCTGTAGCAGGACTCTTGGAAGGCGTGCGGTTATCCATGGATAACCCGCACCCCGTGTGGTTATCCATGGATGCAGTCTCACATCCCAAATCCAACTCCCTATGCACTGCGCCACAGGGACTGATGAGAGACGATATGTGTTTGCTTGGTTAGATAGTAGAGGTAGGCGGAACGAGTCCCGGTCCGGGCGTATATTTTTGTTCCCTACTGTCAAACATAGCCAAGCCGACACGGCCGCTGAGGGAGGAGATGCGGTGGTCTAGCGGTTAGTGCGTTGCGCTCAGCCGTCAGAGGTACATGGATCGAGCCCCGGTCCGGGCGCATCTTTTTTCGCCGTGTGCGCTGTTGCAGTCCGCTGCCGGGCGAGGAGGTGTATGTACACTATTTTTTCGCCGTGTGCACTGTCGCTGTCCGCTGCCGGGCGAGGAGGTGTATTATACACAAACATAACCGCGAGACGCATTCAAAGCTTTAGCTGTCCGCTGCCGGGCGATGAGGTGTATGTACACTATTTTTCGCCGTGTGCCACTGCCAAGCCTAGCCAAGACCGGGGCTGTCGCTGTCCGCTGCCGGGCGCCGAGGTGTATGTACCGATCGTGTACACATGATGGCTGGCATCGAGTCCCGGGGAGGGGGAATAATTTTTGTTTTCAACTTGAATTTATTGGTATTATATTGATTATTTATTGGTTTCGTGGTATAAAATAAGTAGTCAATGGGGCTGTGTACAAATGACGTCATGCAGGAGGGGGAGGGGGGGTCCCACTCCCCATGACCAAGCATGACAAGGAGGGGAGGGGGGGTCATGGGCTGTATGACATCATGTCATCAAAAAATCACAAGTTTTAACAAGAAAAAAAGATTTGTAAAGGTAGGGAAGTTTAATGCATTCATCTGATATGAAATACCAATACAGGCATGCTTTCCTCAGACATCCCACTCAAAGAGTATCACTCCCATCAATGTCAGTGTTGGTTGACTAGGCCTACTCTATCCTACCTCTAACCCAGGCCCCGTAACACTTTGAAATACCCTTTTAGTTGGACACGTTTTACCATACATAGGACCCTTTGTATAGGTTGATCCCTGCAGGTAAGAAGCTCCCTGACCATGAGAATTTGGTAGAAAGCTTCAAATTGACCCAAATTCTATTCTATATGATATATTTCACAATTCAAAAACCCATTGGTAACTTAAGGATTTCTCATTACTTATCAACGGGCCATTCTGTCCTGCAGACATTAATGTTCTGCAGGCTCGGACTGATTTGGCAGTACCGTATTCCTCAAGAACACAAGGTCTTGAGATTACAGTCAGTCATTCGGTCCCACAGTCTGGTCATTTCTGCAGGCCCGTCAGCAATTTTCACAGCAATGGCCTTGGTCCCACATGTTTTATGGACTGCGAGGGGTGCAGTAGATTTCCATGCAGAGGTGCAGAAAATTTTCTGACCCCTTTCCTGTTGACAGGTTGCAATTTCCCTGGTCACCCCCCTATGTTCTAAAATAATTCACAGGCTTTCTTACTGAAATGGCATAACATCTTTTTGACCCCTCCCCCACCTTGAGGTGTCAAAATCATTTCTCCCTTGGAAAAAAACAACCTTACTCTCCTTTGTCTGAATGAGACTCTAGGGGTTATGCCTTATATGCAGGTTCTACAGTAAAAACTGACTGCTTTGTATGTCTGATTGCAATTGATGGTCTTCTGACAATTTGATCCTTTTCTTTTATCATGTATTAGACTATTGATCTAGACAGGATTTTTTTTCAGGATATTTTGTGACAAGGTCGAATCCCACATGGCGAAAAATGGCTGAAATATCTCTGCGATTTTGAATCTGTTGCGATTTTGGGGCCTACCCCAAATTCGCAAGGATACAGCTACAGTGGGGTGTTTAGAACACAAGGGCACTGTTACATTTATCCCTGTACTCTTGGGAGTATTTTGCCTTTGTTGATGTTTGCATTATGTATTTTTTGGCCTAAAATCGCAAAGGAGTGCTTGTGTTCTATACAACCCACTGTAGTTATAACCTTGCGAATTTTGGGTAGGCCCCAAAATCGCAACAGATTCAAAATCGCAGAGATATTTCAGCTATTTTTCGCCATGTGGGATTCGACCTACAGGAAATACTTGTGTATGATCAATACCATCGGCAAAGTACTCTGTGTATAAGGCACGGAAATTCAATCCACATATAGGGACTTATAAACTGATGCTGACAGTGTTCGGCAAGTTTTTCTGTTCATTAATTTTGTTGATCAGTGCTAGTTCATCTGTTTTATATTGCATGTATCCTTGATTGCCAATTCACACCCATTATGTCCCTTTGAACCATTTCAATTTGTTTATCTAGGCTGTACACTATTCATGCACTTTGGGCGGGGGGGGGGGTATCTCTGCATGACGTCATGTTAAGGGGGGGGTCAAGTGTTGTATGACGAAACATGACAAGGGGGGGAGGGGGGGTCAAAAATGGTCAAAAAAAGCATGACGTCATTTGTACACAGCCCCAATGGGTAACTCATGACTCGTGTGTTAGCAAAGGCTAATAACACTTGGCCTACGGCCTCGTGTCATTATCCTTCACTAACACACACTCTTCATGAGTTATCCATTGGTTACTTGTTCACTAAAGAGTTAACTCAGAGACAACTATGATTTTGATATCAAACACTCTATCTTTGTGAATAAAGCTAACAGCTAGTATGTGCAGTAATGGGAATCACAGAGAACTCCTTCTCAATATATGCTAATAGTCGGATTTGGGTAAGGCAGAGGTTGGGGGAGAACCCTTGTGATTTTGATTATTGGCAAGAGGTCAAGTCTGCCGATATCCAGTATCACAGACAATACAGACCCATTTTTCATGTAGTGGGATTCGACCTATACAGAAAATCAAAACCCTGCCCCTGCCGTTTACTGCAGGCATGCATCTTTAATTATTGTTTGTTTGTCACAGAATAGGCAGCATCCCATTTCCAAGTTCTTATCAGACAATATTAATAGTACTATAGCTGTTACCCAAAAGGTCGAATCCCACATGGCGAAAAATGCCTCAAATATCTCTGCGATTTTGTCAGTTGTGTTTTATGGTCTCACTGGTGCCCTAATCACAAGGAAATCATGTAATATCAAAGTCTCCCTGCAGGCTGTGGTAAGCTTTTATATCCTTGCAATTTTGGAATATTAAACATGTCAGACACAGATATACCCATTAACCAGGACGATATATTGCAAATGCCTTCCAATAAAACACAACACTGTCCTTGTGTTATATGTTCCCTACTGTAGTTTGCGAATTTGGGCATGTCCTTAAATCGCAACAGATTCAAAATCGCAGAGATATTTCAGCCCTTTTTCGCCATGTGGGATTCAACCTATATATCTGCATAGTATAAACATGTATACCTGTAAAGAGCCTTGACTGTCATAAGTAATACAAATTCAGACTGAGCAGTTCACTACTTGTCTCTGTAGGACGAACAAACACTCATTAAATCTTCTGACATCTCCAGGATCCTTTAACCTTTCAGTCAAACAGGCCTGGAGGGTCTTGCCAAAAATGAAACGAGAACCAGAAAAGAAAACGTGCACGTTTTTGTGTTGCTAAAAGATTACTTGGATAATCGTTTCGATGAAACGTGCACGTTTTTTTACACCTCAAAAACAGTTTTCCATTCATTCTGCTGTACTTTTTTTGTCAATACAATGAAAACGAATTAGGCATTACATGTCTTCCTCAGCACTCTCTGAAGAGATTTACAAGCACACCTCCTCGTTTTCTTTTGGGAAGACCCTCCAGGTACACCAAAGAGTACTCCAGTTTACCTTAATGGTACACACAACCGGTCGAGCTGAGGATTATGCACCAGGGTAGGGAGCAGGGTAAGTACATAAAGACACGTAGCACAAAACATGATTTAAACATGATTTAAATTCCTCTGTCTAAGTGTATAGAGTAGGTATTCGACAATCATGAAGCATTACAATGTGTTCGCGGTCAACAATCACGGTCTCTATGGAGAACTTAAGTATGCAGAGGGATCAATGGGCAATTGATAAATGGCAGATATTGCACACCAAGGTCTATTATATTGGATTAATAACGATAATGATATTCAATCACACAAAGCACATATGTACATAACCATGCAGTGTACACAGTCATAAACGACCCAGGACTAGACCAGTGCCATGTCAACTTAGTGTTCTTGAAATGGAACCATAGATTGTATTGAATCTTCGCATACTCTCTATTTCATTTCTCAGTCCATTGATAGTGAAAAGGCCCGAAGAGAGCAAGAAAACAAAAACAAAAGATATTTGCACATTTATTTCAATTCTGAACAATATAATTTCTATTTCTTCCTCTCTATAGTACATGTACTGATCGTGGGGTTCTTACGTCTATGCTCGAATCTAAAGGGTACTCACGGGTAATTATTCAATACAAGATATTAATACATATTTAGAGAAGACTAGAATAAGCGTCTAGTCTCTAGATCCGTTGATGTAAAGGCCAACTCCCACTACGCGAAAAATGGGTCAAAAACGCCTGTGATTGTGGATATCAGCAGCCTTGGAGTCTTGTCAAAAACCAAATTCACAAGGGTTCCCATACCACCCCTACCTTTATCAAACCCCACTACTAGCCACTGTTGGAAGGGAAATGCCTGTTAAAATCATCTCTGTACTGACTAATTGCTACTTTGATTCACAAGTACAACATTCTTATGACTATAGTGTGTGGAACTTGGGTCCTGATTTATGAAAAAAATACAGACCTGTTATGATTAACTAAAGATTCTTGTTTTCCTCTAAATCACAGGGAAATTTCTCTATATCACAGAGATTTTTGGCCTCTTGTGAGAAAAATATCAAAAACTTATGATGTATTCCACTCCTGAAATAACAACACTTTGGCAAGGGTTCTTAGCCATTATTGGACTTTCTTGGACAATATTACCACCCCAATATCAGCTAAGGGCCAACTCCCACTATGTGAAAAATGGGTCTAAAACGCCTGTGATTCTGGATATCGGCAGCCTTGGAGTCTTGTCAAAAACAAAATTCACAAGGGTTCCCATACCACTCCTACCTTTCTCAAACCCCACTACTAGCCACTATGGGAAGGGAAATGTCTGTGATATTCATCTCTGTACTGACTAGTTGCTACTTTGATTCACAAGTACAACATTCTTATGGCTATAGTGTGTGGAACTTGGGTCCTGATTTATGAAAAAATACAGACCTGTTATGATTAACTAAAGATTCTTGTTTTCCTCTAAATCACAGGGAAATTTCTCTATATCACAGAGATTTTTGGCCTCTTGTGAGAAAAATATCAAAAACTTATGATGTATTCCACTCCTGAAATAACAACACTTTGGCAAGGGTTCTTAGCCATTATTGGACTTTCTTGGACAATATTACCACCCCAATATCAGCTAAGGGCCAACTCCCACTATGTGAAAAATGGGTCTAAAACGCCTGTGATTCTGGATATCGGCAGCCTTGGAGTCTTGTCAAAAACAAAATTCACAAGGGTTCCCATACCACTCCTACCTTTCTCAAACCCCACTACTAGCCACTATGGGAAGGGAAATGTCTGTGATATTCATCTCTGTACTGACTAGTTGCTACTTTGATTCACAAGTACAACATTCTTATGGCTATAGTGTGTGGAACTTGGGTCCTGATTTATGAAAAATATACAGACCTCTTGTGATTTACTAAAGATTCTTGTTTTCCTCTAAATCACAGGGAATTTCCCTATATATCACGGAGATTTCTGGCCTCTTGTGAGAAAAATATCAAAAACTTTTATGTATTCCACTCCTGAAATAACAACACTTTGGCAAGGGTTCTTAGCTGTTATTGGACTTCCTTGGATGATAATACCACCCTAAATATCGACTGAATAACAACACAGAAAAAATAATGATACTCACAGGGAGCCTAATGTTAGCCTCAGGCAAATGTCGCCAAAATGAGTAGATTTTGATACTCAGGGTGAGCCTAGGGTGTAGGCATACTCCAGCAATACCTGACACTCTACTCTAGATTGTTTATGGCCTAGCTGTACCCTCTCTACTGCCCTTCTTTCACAGTGCAGGAGTCTCTTTAGAGACAGGCTCAGGGTCAACTGGAGTAACATAATAGAAGAGAATAGGACATTGCCTGAGTATCTCTATGAAGAGGGTCAGGCAATGCTGGATCCTACCTGAACAGGCCCCACCATTGCAGGAGTCTTCCTTACCTATGGTGTAATGCACTGCCAGAGTATCCCAATACATAGGATCACACTTTACTGGATTCTATCTTCAGAGTTACTAATCAGCACTGCATTGTAGGGCTTACAGACAGTCTAAATTGTAATGGTTATGTAGCCCTGCATTTGTAGCCCTTATTGAACTACTAAGCTGTAGGGTGTATTAAGCCCAACACATAATTGGTTTGTTAAACATTATAAAGAAATATAGAAATTAAGGTCACCGTTTGACAAAAGCCCATAATGTCATACACACAAGGATTTCAGATGGTTGAACATTCAACTTCCTAAGGCAGTCTAATTAATCGATGAATAGTTTGTGCATTACTGGTTTCAGTGTCTTTTTTGCTCCTTGGTGGGATTTGAACCGGGTACCTCCTTATTGTGACTCCTTTGTGCTCCTATATGTGCTAGCGGGTCAGGTGTTGAAAGTGGCACTATCAATATGATATTTCAACCATAGACCTACTACAGTGAGATGTCATTGGTCATATGAGGCCCAGTAGACTAATAGGGAACACAGACTGGAGTGACTATAGTAAGTAAAAATGCCCATAGTAAGGACAAATGTCCACGATGTCCTCAGTAAGTATTGCACAGTCCTACTTATATGCCTATTGCAACCTGGCTCACCAGTTGTAGAGGTGGCACAGCGTTAGGATTCTCGCTTTGCATGTGAGGGGTCTCAGGTTCAAGTCTAGGTGGTGCTGAGAAACTTTTTTTTTTTGAGTTTAATAGGAATCATCTCATCTATTACAGTGTATTTTTCTAAGACCTAACTTTGTAACTAATTAAAATAGATGCTTGCTTGAAAACTGACAGAATCTTCAACGTTTGCCAAGTCAGAAAATAGCAAGAAAATAAATTGTTTGCATAACAAAATATTTCTGGTTGAAAACTTGCAACTTTTGAAGAGCATCCCTGGGCTGGAATCGAACTCAGGACCTTCTCATATGAAGGTAAACATGTTACCATTACACCATCTTGACTGTGCTGAAAGATCTCTACTTGAAATCTCATATGATCTGCTCCCTCTGTGTGTTGAAATCTGGTATTCTACTTTTTTCCAAGCCCCAAAACATTAGAAATATGCCTGGGTCCATAGGTTACTTTTACATTTACTGCAAAGGTATGATCATACTCATAGAAAGGATATTGAGTATGTGCAAGAATGGGTGAGGGGGGGCTTAATAGGGAAAAATCTTCTCACAACCCCATTATGAATGCTTATACCACGATTTCGGCACTTCCGGTGGGTTTATATGCAGTTTAGCCGTGCATTATTCTGCATATACCACCCATGTGCATTTTTGAAATTTTTGGTATATACTTTTTCGAGGTCAAGTTGGACTTAGAATATTTTTGGAGACACTGGCGGACATAGAAATTTTGTCTCGCCTTTGTTTCAATGGTGAAAAATCGTCCCAACTCGTATGAGGATCGAACCCCGGCCGCAGTGGTGGTAGGCGAAGGCCTTAGCCATAGCGCCACACTGAACGGTGATGAAAATCAATGCGAAGGTAAATAACTTCTAACCTGGAGTCCTAGTCGTATGTTTTCAATCAGTTTTCGTCTTGAAACCAACCTTTTCATGTTATAATATCGAAATCCTAAGAAGTTTTTGATCCATAGAAGAGGAATGCGTGCTAATTGTCTCCATTTTCTTCGATATAAATAAGAATCCATTGATTTTCCCGTGGCCGCTCTGCGCGAAGCCATTGTTTCGGCGTCTTTCTTGTACGACGAGCAGTTGACCTATATCTACATCCGGGCCACTGACACACTTTCGCCGGACAAGGAGGCGGGTGGGAATGGCCGGACCGCGACTCGCGTACGTTGGGAAAATCAATGGATTCTCCTTTATTTTGAATATATTGGACATAATACGTATGGAGGGATCATCTAGACTATCTAAGGATGTATATGTTTTATTTTGAAGACGTGTCATGGCTGGATTCCATACGAAAAGTGACTGTAAACACGGCGGTACCTGTCCCATCAAGGAACAAAAACAATGGCTTCGCGCAGAGCGGCCACGGGCCGTATCGCTTGCTTTTACAAAATGTCTTCTCCTGGCTATATTCTTTGGATTACAGGTAAGAAATTGATACAAAATGGAGGAAATGGTGGTATAAACCTATTAGGTGATGCATATCGGGGCCCCACGGGCTGTATATGCTGTATATACCCTCGCCGCTCCGCGGCTCAGGTATATACAGCATATACAGCCCTAGGGCCCCGATATGCATCATCTATTAGCTTAATATTCATGCTCACATTGTAGCAATAAGATTGACTTACAGAGAATGACTTTACAAAAATTCTCAATGGGGCTTGAACTCACCACCTTCAGATGCAGAGTTCAGTGCCATATCAACTGAGCTAATGAGGCACATAGTGTGGTGGGTGCTAGGATATGATATAATCTCAGACATCAGTGTAAGGGCTAGACCCCTGCTTTGCTGGAGTATTCAGTTAGATTCAGACTGAGTATGGCACCATGCCTGAGCCTTGTCCTATACTCATGCTGATCCTTTTTCCCAATGTGTGGCATTGAAGCAGGCTCAGCATGAGTATGGCATGTCAGGGGAGAGCCTCTAGCAGAGGCTCTCTTGATACTCAGACAGCACAAGAGACTAGGTGAAACTCAGGCTGATCCTCTTTTTTCTGTCAGTGAACATATCCTACATCACAAGGATTTTCTAACTATTTTCTCGTTGTGGGATTTGGCCTTAAAGAGTATAGCACCCCATTCACAATGAATGCCATCAGCTACGCAGTATCAACAGGTGTGTGGGCTGGATTTCTCGATGAAGATGAAAAACACGTCACCAACCTTTGTGTAAAATGTAAAATTACTCATTGTGAACAAAATGCAGATTCCTTGATAAGTGTATTATATAGAATGAGAAGATGACTGTTGATAGTTCTCATTGTTGCAACCAATCCGTGCAATCAAAGGAAAAGGCTGTGTAAATGGCTGCAATTGATCATCTCATGCTCGAATCCCACAATGCAAAAAAAGAGAGATTAAAATCCTTGTGATTTAGAATATCGGCAAACCCAAACTCTTGCTGTTATAAATCACAATGATTGTCAATGCAGCTCCTCCTTACCCAAATCCTATTGCTAGCCGATAATGGTAATAAACCCCTGTGATGTTGACTCTTTTGACGATATTTGTCACTGAATCTCTGTGATTCGGATTGCATTGCCATTATTTGGCATTAAATCTCTGTGAATAACAGGGTTGGGTCTAGAAATCATGATGATATACCGAATCACAGAGATTTCAAGGGTCTTGGACAAACATATCTAAATGTTTTGATATTACCTTCTTCCCAAAACATACCCTTTGACAAGGCTCCTATAGGTTGAATCCCACCTGGCAATTTAGGGCTGTAATATCTCTGAGATTTTGACCATTGCATTCTAGGCCCGTTCCTGAGCCCCTAGATCGCAGGATAGCTGCTAACTGGGTCTCAGTGAGTTGAACAATCCTTGCTATCTAGGGGCCCAGAAACAACCTTTGGTGAAACTGGAAACACTATAGGCCAAAACCCACTACATGAAAAATGGGTCTGAAATGTCTGTGATTCTGGATATCGGCAACATTGGACTCTTGCCAATTTCCTAAATCACAAGGGTACTCACTGCACTTCTTACCACTCCAAATCCGACTATAGCTGATAGTAGCAGGAGAATCTCTGTGATTTTCATTGCTGCACAGATGAGTTGCTAGAATGATTCACAGAGATAGAGTATTTGATATTAAAATTACAGTTGTCTCTGACTATTTTCTGTGGTTTGCAATGGTCTCCTGCATAGCATAAACAAATGTAGCTTGCATAAATCACAAGCAGAACCCCATTATGACTGTAGTATGTGGAACTTGGCTCCTGATTTATCAAACACACACCTCTTCTGATTCCCTAGAAAGCATTGTTTTCTTCTAAATCACAGGGATTTTGAGTCTATCACAGAGATTTCAAGCCCTTTGTGAAGAAAATATCAAAAACTTTTGATGTACTACATGGCGAAAAATGCTTCAGATATCTCTGCGATTTTGAATCTGTTGCATTTATAGGACTCACTCCAAACTTTCTAGGCATATAAGTACAGTAAGGTGTATATAACACAAGCACTCTTTCCCGATTTTAGGCCCGGAAATATATGATTCACAAAGATATAAACATCAACAAAGGCAAAATATCCCAATGACTATGTGATAAAACTTAACAGTGCCCTTTTGTTTTATACCCCATACAACAGTTATACGCCTTGCGAATTTGGGGAAGGTTCACGCCACAGATTCAAAATCAGATTCAAAATCACAGAGATATTTCAGCCATTTTTCGCCATGTGGGATTTGACCTTATACTCCCTAAATACCAGCACTTTGACAGGGATTCTTAGCCTTTATAGGTCTTCCCTAGACAATATTACCACCCCAATATTGGCTAAGCACCCACATATCCTATTTCACAATGATTTCCCGACTATTTTCACGTTGTGGGATTTGGCCTTATGGAATTGTCAGTTGTGGGTAGCCAATAGTTTGTTGCCATTTGCCAATTGTCATTAGCCATTCATAATTTCATGACCTAGTTACCAATTGCCATTGAGAAGTTGCCAATTGTAGACTAGACATTTTCTAGTTATAATTGTTGACCCAGTTGCTAACCTATGACTACATGGGGGGCAATTGGCAACGTATAGTTGACAAATGGCACGTTACAATGCCCATAACTGCCTATTGGCAATACATTATTAGTAATGACAAGGTATTACTGGCTATTGGTAGCTGGTAATTGACAACTAGCAACATGACTTTTCTTTGTCAGGCTTCCATTCCCACTTTCCAACAGTAATCAGCAATAGGCAACTGGCAACTCATAACAAGCAACTGGCAACTCGAGTGGTAATTGGCAACTCAAGTCGATGCCAAACTGGCAACACTCAAGTATCAACAGGCAATAGAAAAAAGACAAACATTACACAATACCTCCATACATGAGCCTAGGACATATGCCAAGGTGAAAGTCATGATTAAGTACTAGATATACTGGGCTACAAATCCCTGCCTACTGGCCTAAACATGAAAAATCTGGGGATTGCAGCTATTAAGAAAATTGGAAAACCATCCACATCATATGAACAGTAACTCACACTAAACATAATGCTGTTCAACACAGACCAGATGTACCTGGGTGTCAACGTAAGGTAAGAGGCATAAATCCATGGTTCCCTCTGGTGGCTACGATGGGAACTAAGAACTCTGTCTGTGTCTCAGAACTGCATTACCACCACATGTAGCAATGAGAGATCTAAACCAAATACAATTTCCTTCCAGCCGACAAGTCCAAATGAGCCCATATAAAATTTATCTGGACATAATTGGCAAGAGCATATCTGGTTTTACGCTGATGATAACAAGTTGTTACCTCTACGCTGTTTAATATTAGGTATTTTTGCTCTAACCTTCAGGTCCTTTATCGGCACACCCTTGTCATTAAAGTACCATTTTCTTAATATCCTCTCTACAGAGCTTTCCATTCCCTGGCGACATTTTTTATTGCCAACACCATAAATAATAAGACCATAGTCAATCCAAGGTAGGACCATTGTTTAATAATATCTACGGTTGCAGATTGTGTAAGGCTTTTCCTAATACGGGATAGGAGGAAGCTTTTATAAGAAACACTTTTCTGGACAATGTCAATGGACAAGTCAGAATCTAGTTCAACACCCAGATACCGATATTGCTTCGTAACTTGGAGTCTTTTGTTAATAACAAAACCGGGATCACCATGGTAAGCTAGCCTATGCTTGGTACCATAGACTGCATACTTAGTCTTTTTAATATTCAAGCTTATTTTTCTTGTACCAATTTACCAGGGTCAGAATTTATTTTCTCTACTATATCAGCACCTTGTTTCAATAGATTCTATGACAGGTTCAGCCAGCTACGACTGGAGATGGACCAAATCTTTCCAGCTGACCTTAGGATTTTGGCCATAGTTACCAAATAGCTGGCTACATTACTGGGTGATCGTACTGCCTGCTGGCTAGATATCCACCAGAGCAGTGACTCAATAAGGGGTGCTTGTATGATAGCCTCTATGTGAATAATTAGTGGTAGTCTTAGCTGCTGCCCTCTGCACTCCTTTGCTCAAATGTAGCTAATCTGTGCACTTTGCTATATATATATATATATATATATATATATATATATATATATATATATAGACTAATGATCCAAAAGGTCTTGACCCCAGGCCTTCCTAAATATAGCACCCCTGGCCTCAATCATCCTCTGAGAGATTGTGGGATCATAACATCTATGCATTTTTTATCTAGCCTATGCATTGATTTTGCAAGATTATTCCAATTAATTATGTTGTACATTATATATACGGGCTCCTAGAAAAAATAAACCATAAATCATGACCATTGATCTTATATAAAACTATGATCCATTTTCATGAGAATTGATCATGTGTGTGACGTGTAACCAGGAGGGCATTTCAAAACCATAGCTATAGATATCGTTTTGAAATGCCCCACAGGTGGGATCCCCTTTATATAGTTAGGGACAAGTCATTTATTGCCAGGTGGGGGGCTTGATGGATTTTGGCAGATGGGCAGATTTTTTTCCAACAAAAATGATTGTGACCCTCCATAAGAACTGATTTTGCAAAATGCCCCCCCCCAAACCATTTACACACATGGAATGACACGTTGCAATGGGTATTTGAATTACCCATATTTAGTTTTGACTCCCCCCAGTGTGAAGATTTACTGGGTTTTGCCCCCCCCCTCCGCCAAGGGAGTTGTTTTCAAAATGCCCCCCTATTTTTAACAAGCCCCCCCCCCCACCTGGCAAGAAATGACTTGTCCCTTACTGCAGCCCTATGGTCATTTGAACACAGGAGTGCGTACTCTGGTGAACAAGTTGCAAACCCTTCAGAATCACTGACTGTCTGAGACTGGGCTGGGAAATCTCAATTCCCAGAGGCATCTCAAGAGAAGATCTATATAGACTGAGCAGATGTGAGTTTCTGTCCATATAAGGTCAGGGTAAGCCATGCCAAATGTAAGAAATATGAGGGAAGTCTGCTGTTTAGGGGCAACAAACTTTGGAAGAAGCAGAGTGAAGACATGCACCCAATGTCAGTCAATAAATGCACGTTCAAATCAAGATTTAAAGCTGAAATTGGATACATTGTGTAGTGATGCAATAATGTATGGTGGACCACTTATTACTTGCTGTATTTTCTGTTATTCCTCCTTGTTTAATTATTGTTTACAGAGGTGTAGGAAGCAAATCTTCATTGGGGGGGGGGCCAGTGAGGGCCCCATTGCGACCACCTTGAATTGTCAGCTGAAGCGCGATGACGTCTATACAAACGTTTATAGAATTTGTATAGAGAAGTAATTTTTGGTGAATTTTGTATCTGACTTTAGGATCAGACCTCCATTTTCCCTATCCCATTACCATATTGATCTAATTTGAGATGCAAAGTCTTAGCTTTTTTCCATTTTGTTTATGAGTTCTTGGCAAATTTTGGGGGGCCCAGACATAATCAGGCCCCACCTGCTTCATGATTGGGGGGCCCAGGCCCCCCTGGCCCCCCTTTTCCTACGCCCCTGGTTTACTTTGACTTGTTGATGAAAAACTTCCTTGTCATGATTATTAAGCCAATGAAAATGTTTAAAACTCAAAATCTCAACTCGAACTATTCAAATCTACTTATTTGATCATTTTTGCAGGCCTCGGTGTTGACTGGTCAGAAGTAAATCTATTTAGATCTACAGAAAATAATGTGAATCAGCACTGATGTGTAGATGTTGAATCACGGGTACTGTTATTATATAACCTTTGCATATTTCCCAATTAAATGCAATATAGAGAGTGTCGTCTACTACCCAGGCACGACTCTGTCCTTCCTTGTCTTCGCACTTGGGGGCAGGGGTGTATTCTCATAAGATCTCACCTGCCACAGCAGCCAGAACAAACACAAGGTCCTGCATCTTGGGAGATGGTATTACCACAGTTTTTTTCTTGTGTGTTTGTTTACTTAATAAATTAAGGGTGTTAATGAGCGCCAATTGTGACAAAATATATATATGTCTTATTGTTAAGTACAACGGTACATATATAGTGAGTTTCAACTGGGGTAGAACTGGACAACGGCTAGTGAGGTTGTAGAACTGCTATAAATGCTAAGTATTACAGCACTGCTAACTTTGTGTAACAGAACCCTCTATTATGCGGTCTGTCCAAGGGATTCCAAATACTGGCCTAGTTTAGATAGCCCCAATAACACCTACATGGCTGTAATCATCGCCTTGCCACAGGCAGCCTTCTAAACTCCCATTTTCAAAAGGTAGCCTCGCAATCGCCAACCATGCCTCCCCTTCGGATTTACACTTTTATACAAGTATGGCAAGATTAAGGGCATCTCTTCTGATAACGATGGATACCTCTTCTCACCACAATAGATACTATATAATATCATTCTGAGTGCCCACTGAACAAGATCTCGAGAATTACTCAGGAATTTCTCGAGTCCCGACTTGTGAATACAACAAGAATAGAGAATGTGAATTTCCCCAGAAAAATTTCTCAGGAATTTCCTGGGAAAGAATTGGGATATTCCCAGGAACTGGACATGTTTTTTTTCTCGAGTATAAGATGTTCTTGGGTGTCCAAATTTCCAGGGAAAATCACGTTCTCCTTGCCCAAGTTGTGAACGTTCCCAACTCGAGTCCTGTTCAGTGGGTGATAGAACTATGTAATGTTATGACAATTATTTAAATTGGTCCTAAACTATGTTAGATGGGGTCATGCATCATTGTATTTATCATAAGTTTCTAAAAGTGCATACTCAAAGAGCTCTATCTATACGTTGTTCTTTTTTCAAATAATGGCTACTTGATCTCTCTGACAAAGGAAGGGTCCATAGCTTTGAGCTTGGATCAACGAGTCACGTGCATAGGTTAGTGATTTCCTCGCTCAAAAACGGAACTTCCTTACATACATAACCTTCTCCATAACTCACCTGTCATTGGAGCTGCTTCTTGATCTGCACTCTTGGCCTCCTAGTTCTGATTCGTAACGGCCTATATCGAAGTTGCCTGCCTCTCCGATTCACGATCGAGTTTATAGAGCGTTTTTCTTTTATTTGCAGAACGTATAACATTGTGCAACGTACAGTTTGTGCCACATTTCATTTTCTTTCTTTGTGTACAATATATAGTTCGAAAGTGACACTGCAAGGGCTCATGTTCAACAGAAAACAAGACTTGAAATGGAATCAATCAGTTCTTAAGCATTCTTGACGGATGACTGTTTACGTTGAAATCAATATTGAAAATACCAGTCAATTCTAAAAAAAGAAGAGGAGGGGGGAAGGTTGTGAAACTAGCAATAATGTACAGAGAATGCATTTGTTGTTGTATATTTGTACAACAAGTGGCGGCCTTATCAATGGTTTAATCAGACCGATAGCGACTAATTGACACAGAACCAATTTGCCAGTAAGGACTTACTATGAGGATGGTGTCATTACTGCCAAGGTCCCTTGTGTTCCGTATGTATGTGTCAAAGGTGTACCTAAGCTAAGGGTGTTTGACAGTTCTAAATATGCTATGTAAGCCGCGAATATTTCATATGAGAGTGATGAATGGGTACAACTTACCAGTCCCCAGTGGGCACACTAACATTGATCAACATCGAATCAACGTCGAATCAACAGTTGATTCAGGTTTGAAATATGTTTGAATTTGAAAGTTGACACAACATAATAAAATCAACTGCGATTCAACATCTAACCATCACTGGTTCAATGTTTGTATTTCTATGTCGATTCAATGTTATTTCAACATTTCTTTTCGGCACTATTAGTTATGAGGTGATTCTGAGTTGACATGTCAACGTTGACTCAACATTGAAATTGACATTGCTGACTCAATGTTGACAAAACTAATGTTATACCAACATTGAATTGAGAACAATATTTCAACATTGATATATCAACTGTTGGTCTGCTTTTGTAAAAGTGATGGTTGACAAAATTGAAATGGAATCATTGAAAATATACCGAAGGCAGGTTTATAACACTATCAACACATGTATAAAAACCAGTTGTAAACGTTGACTGAATGTCCTGTGCCCTCTGGGATATATAACAAGTTAGTAGGATACAATATATTAGATAGTCAGCGCTTGAAACCAGCAGGAAACTTACTCTGGAAATATGCTACATACCTCACATGCCTTTAGTTCTGATAAACCTTCTCAGAACTGACCTATTATCATAAAAAAGGTTTGTTTCCAGTCACCCGACCGACCTTAGTAAAACAAGGCCGACCCTACACATTTTCTGAGAAATTTCTAGATTTTTCCGCATTTTTCATCAAATTTTTTTCATGAATATAATCTTTGAGTGTCCACTTGATAGCTTTACTAGGTATATCCTTTGCTTATTTTTCATATTTCTCTTTTTTTCGATGTTCCTGCAAACTAGTTTGGACTATCTCAAATAATCAGGTAGATTTGCCTATATAAGATTTAAAAAAAAAAAACACAATGTAATAAATCCGACCTACCGACCGTAGGTCTTTAAGTCATGTTACTGGGAACACGTGGAATTTTGGTTTTATAATCGTTGTGCTGCTTTTGTTCCTGTCCTGTTTGCCTGCTAGTCTGGTCTTATTTTCCCATAAATTCAATTGATACTGTACTGTTTATGTGCAATGAATGCATTTTTCAAGTGGGACGCATCAGTTCTACGGAAAAAAAGGTACAATTCTAATGGGCTGTGTTAGCAGGCTGGTCACTAATAACAAAAGCCTCACCAGTCTCCGCTGTAAGCAATTAGTTTAGGGTTCTCATGTTAAGCAGACTAACATACATGGATATACCATGGATCTTGAGTAGTTTTGAGAGATAACTATACACATTGAAATCAATATTAGGAGAATCATTTATTACACGAATGAACTGATATAAAGATGAAATAGAAGAAGCTTGCTGTTGTGGATTTGTACAGTAAATGGCATAACCAGCAATGGGATTTTAATCAGACCAATACCAACTTATTGACACTGAATCAATTTGCCATTATTAACAGGTGACTACGAAAATGTTGTCATTATTGGCATTTACTGCCATGCCACGACAGTATCGCATGTCCTGTAGGCAACATTCATGCTGCATATTCAAAAAAATAAAAGGTACTTCCCATTAACACAAGATGGCAGTACTATTGCATGATCTGCCAAGGCAAACCTTGTCCTTGTTACTGAACATGTATACCGAATATCACGACCGCCTATCTGTGTATAGATAAGTAATCTATCGGTAAGTATGAGGCCAAACCTCAGGGGTGGATATTTATTCAGTTTTATTTCATGTTTTCACATATGTTTTCATCAAGATTTGTTACCGATATATGTATGAATGTGGTCATTTCTCACGAATCGGACCAGGGTATCTGTGTCGTATGACAAATGAAAAAAAATCAGTGAATTATAGATAATGCCCCCCTCATTTATAATAGACAATGATCATAGACAAATCTTTGTCAGAATCTATAGTACGGTGGTAGGAAGCAGGCATTATATGTGGAAGGTCTAGGGTTCAAGGCCTCACCTTGATGGATTCTTACCAACGTTTTTCAATTTAATTTTCTCTTCCCCCTTTTTGTTAGGAGAAAAATGTAAAAATATGTAGAAATACTTATTTCTTATACATACATATCTAGAATGTAGATAAACCTTAACGTTTGAACGTTAAATACCAAGCAAAAATACGTAGTTGCAACCAAAATTCTACGTAGATCTATATACCTCTTGCAATGTCTATCTGCGAAGTTGTGTTTACTGGCCAGTGACCAATTCAGGAACCATATTATTTTTCACTGGAAAATTCTAAAAAGTGCCAAAATATTGTCCGTGTAGCACTGAATGTTGTTACATAATGGCATGATGTTTCTAATAATAACCATATAGTTTCTAAAACCATAATTAAAGTTGTGTACCTCTGAATGTTCTGGTAAACCAAGATTTCATAGAAATGAACACTTGAATTGTAGTATCGTCATAAGCAAAGTTTTGATTCACACTCTACATCTTTCCTGCTGTCTTTTACTTCCTCTATCACATGAATGTACTATAAGGTAGATCTATATATTATCGTCGTCTCAGTGCAACAATGTTGTATCTACAGTTTTCAAGTTTTGCAGGAGAGGCAAAAGAAGTGTTTCAATTACTATAGCACAAAGTTGACACAACCTTATTGCATTTAGGGACCTGTAGGCACATATTTCATAAACAGTTCAATAGATGTTAAAATAAAAGAAAACTTAATTTTGCCAAAATGTCAGTTGCAACCTTGTTGCACGTAGACGACGATATGTATGGTTATTCCATACTTTTGGGGAATTCCTGGTTGTGTCCCTGGATATCAAAACGGCTACTAGACCTCAGTGGTACACGTGCCAAGTGACTGCTATGAAGTGGAACTCCTTGATAGGTGCTTCTACAAGTGGGCCTGTACGTCTTACCGGTAAGCCAGCACTGGAGTGATTGCAAACCACACTCCAGGTGCACACTCTACAGAAGGCTCATAATACATAATTTTAGAAGCTGCTGTCAAGACTAGAACATTTAACGGGACCACAATGTAAGCCTACACTACCCGCCATTCCAACAAAAGGGATGTATCAATATTCTAACCCATATGTTTTAATGTTACGATTAGATCAAGCTGAACAAAATCCCCTTTAATTTTTCACGTATGTTCCTTTAGTGCTCTCTGTCAGTGGTAATGAAATGTCGTCTTTGATAACGTACAATGCTTCACAATGTACCGAGTGTACACACTTACCGCTATAGCGGTGAACTGTAATGTTGGCACATAATAAATTATTCTCTCCTGTTTCTTGCACTGCTCTGACTTAAAATTATACAACTTTCACTAATTTGGTGGCTCTTTAGATATGATCAATAAGGATATATGTCATCCGGAAACTACAATCGGGTGTTTGTAGATGTGACGTTGTAGACCTGTGTGACATGACTATATTGAATTTTGAAAACCGCCCAGTGGGCACACTAACGTTGACTCAATGTTAATATAATGTAAATGATTTCTGGCTATCAATCGTCTACGCAGGTTTAAGTAGGGTTGAATTTGAAATATTCAACATGTACACATCAGTGCTGATTCAACGTGAGTGCTCTATGTTTGGTTGCTCTTGATTTGACATTGTTACTTCTGAGTTTATTTAATGTTGACGTATCAACACTGAATTGACAGTAACCCATTGGGTGTGGATCTGTAGGACGAGGGTGTCACTTAGGATGATCCTGGTACAACTTGATAAGCTTTAGTCGCAATAGGCCTATGTTGAGAAATGCCATTTAGAGGGACTGACATAAGAAGTCATTGTTATTTCTTTGTAATATCGAGCTGATTAGAAAGGTATTTCCCAATAATCCTCATTGCCATCATTGGAAAATGCCCTCGTGAGGAGCTAACGTGGGAAGTCATTGGGCTGATCCTCTATTTACCGCAGACAATCGTTATCGATTCCCTTCTACATTGTCATATCTATATACTGAAGAGAGCTGACGAGACCTTCCCCCGTACTCCTCTCTTGCGAGTCAAGGCCAAATCCCACAATGCGAAAATGACCATGGAATCCTTGTGGTTTTGGAGGGTAGGGTACCTTAAGGCCGAATCCCACAACGCGAAAAATGGCCTAATATCCATCTGATTTAAGATTGCAGTGATCCTTAGCCGATATTGGAGTGTTAATATCGTCTAAGGAAGCCTATAGCGGCTAAGGAGTCTTGTCAAAAGGCTGCCTTTTGTGCTGTGGTACACATCAAGACATTTAGATATTTTTTGTCACAGACTCTTGAAATCTCTGTGAATCACTTGCTTGTCTGGGTTTCTCAGCCAAAGTGTAGAATTCACAGTGATTTACTGCTAAACAATGGCAATAAAATCATATTCACAAGGATTCAGTGCCCAATGTTGGCAATAGAATGAAAATCACAGAGATCTACTGTCCAATATCGACAAGAGAATCAAAATCACGGAGATGTATCATCCATTATCGGCTATTAGTGTGATTTGAATATAGTAAAGGATAGTAGGATAACCTTGCGATTTATAATAATGACAGTACCTTAGGTTTGCTGATTTCTCAATTCACATAGATTTTAGACTCATTTTTCATGTAGTGGGATTTGGCCTTTAGCCACTATTGGGGTGGCAATAACGTCTAAAGGCCAAATCCCACAACGTGAAAATGGTCAGGAAATCGTTGTGAAATAGGATATGTGGGTGCTTAAGGCCAAATCCAACAACGTAAAAATGGTCGGGAAATCGTTGTGAAATAGGATATGTGGGTGCTAAGCCAATATTGGGGTGGTTATATTGTCTAGGGAAGACCTATAAAGGCTAAGAATCCCTGTCAAAGTGCTGGTATTTAGGTAGTATAGTACATCAAAAGCTTTTGATATTTTCTTCACAAAGGGCCTGAAATCTCTGTGATAGACTCAAAATCCCTGTGATTTAGAGGAAAACAACAGTTTCTAGGAAATCAGAAGAGGTGTGTGTTTGATAAATCAGGAGCCAAGTTCCACATACTACAGTCATAATGGGGTTCTGCTTGTGATTTATGCAAGCTACATTTGTTTATGCTATGCAGGAGACCATTGCAAACCACAGAAAATAGTCAGAGAGAACTGTGATTTCAATATCAAATACTCTATCTCTGTGAATCATTCTAGCAACTCATCTGTGCAGTAATGAAAACCACAGAGATTCCCCTGCTACTATCAGCTATAGTCGGATTTGGAGTGGTAAGAAGTGCAGTGAGTACTCTTGTGATTTAGGAAATTGGCAAGAGTCCAATGTTGCCAATATCCAGAATCACAGACATTTCAGACCCATTTTTCACATAGTGGGTTTTGGCCTTTAGCCGATATTGGGGTGGTAATATCGTCTAGGGAAGACCTATAAAGGCTAAGAATCCCTGTCAAAGTGCTGGTATTTAGGGAGTATAGTACATCAAAAGTCTTTGATATTTTCTTCACAAAGGGCTTGAAATCTCTGTGATAGACTCAAAATCCCTGTGATTTAGAAGAAAACAACACATTCTAGGAAATCAGAAGAGGTGTGTGTTTGATAAATCAGGAGCCAAGTTCCACATACTACAGTCATAATGGGGTTCTGCTTGTGATTTATGCAAGCTACATTTGTTTATGCTATGCAGGAGACCATTGCAAACCATAGAAAATAGTCAGAGACAACTGTGATTTTGATATCAAATACTCTATCTCTGTGAATCATTCTAGCAACTCATCTGTGCAGTAATGAAAATCACAGAGATTCCCCTGCTACTATCAACTATAGTCGGATTTGGAGTGGTAAGAAGTGCAGTGAGTACCCTTGTGATTTAGGAAATTGGCAAGAGTCCAATGTTGCCGATATCCAGAATCACAGACATTTCAGACCCATTTTTCATGTAGTGGGATTTGGCCCTAAGGAAGAGCTATAATAGCTAAGAAGCTTTGTCAAAGTGTTGATATTTGGGGAGTGGGTCATATCAAAAGTTTTTGATACTTCCTTCATAAGAGGCTACAAACCTCTGCGATATACTGAAATCCCTTGTGATTTAAAAGAAAACAAGAGTACCTAATAAATCACAAGAGGTTTGGCTTTGATAAATAAGGATCCAAGTTCCACACACAGAAGTTATAAGAAATCTCTGCTCATGATTTATACATGTGATGCTATTACATTTGTATTGCAAGCTATTGAAAATTATAACACGACCTCTGTGATTTTGGGTGCTTTTTTCTGGATATTCCCATTCTGATACCTGTTGATATTGCAGGTCCTAGGAGTGCTGATACCCTGGATATCAGCACTCCTAACATGTCACATGTCCTAACAAGTCATATGTTACATGTTAAAACCTACGAACTTGTAATTGCCAGGGTAGGGGTCGAACCTGCTGTCTCCTGATCCCTAATCCAACTCCCTATGCATTGCACCACAGGGACTGACGAGAATTGGTTGGCTAGAACCATGTCTCTATGATATAAAGCCACCCAGCAGTAGTGTAGTGTGAACGCGTCCAGCACCTTGACCCATAACCGGGCCAGTCGCACACCGTACCAAACCAACGGCTGCCGGGCTCTGGAGGCCATTGCAAAAAGATTTGGAATTAGTTCTGTAGGAGGTGCTATTCTCAAAATGGAACTCACTCACCTCAAGGAATTGATTCCTTTGTATGTTGCGAAAAGGGAATCGGTCAGAGGAGTGGTATAGGAGTGGTCCAGAGTTGGGGTGTAATTCTCAAGTAGGAACCAATTCTCTGGGGAAGTCGATTCTCATGGCGGGGAATAGCCAAGAATTGGAAGATCAAATAGCTACAGTGAGAATTTAATTCCATTTCTTTTAGCAACAGCCTCCTGAGGTATGAGACGCAATAGGTCGAATCCCACATGGCGAAAAATGCCTCAAACATCTGTGTGATTCGGAATCTGTTGCAATTCTTGGATATACTCCAAATTCGCAAGGGGTATGACTGTGATAGGGTACATAGAACACAAGGACACTGTTATGCTTTATTGTAAAGCCTTTGCAATATTATTGTCCTGGTTAATGGGTATATCTGTGTCTGATATGTTTCCTCTCCTAAAATCATAAGGTCGAATCCCACCTGGCGAAAAATGGTGAAAATATCTCTGCGATTTTGAATCTCTTGCGATTTTGGGACCTACCCCAAATTTGCAAGGATGTAATTACAGTAGGGTGTATAGAACACAAGGACAATGTTGTGTTTATTCATGTACTCCTTGGGGTATTTTCCCTTTGTTGATGTTTATATCTCTGTGCATTATGTATTCCTGGGCTAGAATTCACAAATAAGTGCTTGTGTTCTATACACCCTACTGTAGTTATATCCTTGCGAATTTGGGGAAGGTCCAAAAATTGCAAGAGATTCAAAATCGCAGAGATATTTGGGCCATTTCTCGCGATGTGGGATTCGACCTATAAGGATATAAAACCTTAGCACAGTCTGCAGTGGAACTTTGATATTGGACAATTCCCCTAGCACCACTTGCAATTCAGGACAGGATTATTTATTGATTTTTTATTGATTAATCGTTTAATAAAGACAGTAAGGAATGGGCTAACGGACACCTCATTCAGTGTATCGTAGGATATCGTAACTCGTGGCCTACGGCCATTCGTTACAATATCCTGCGATACACTGAATTTGGTGCCCGTTAGCCCATTTATTACTCTCTTAAGGCCAACTCCCACTACGCGAAAAAATGGGTCTAAAATGCCTGTGATTGTGGATATCAGCAGCCTTGGAGTCTTGTCAAAAACAAAATTCACAAGGGTTCCCATACCACCCCTACCTTTCACAAACCCCACTACTAGCCACTGTTGGAAGGGAAATGTCTGTGAAATGCATCACTGTACTGACTAATTGCTACTTTGATTCACAAGTACAACATTCTTATGACTATAGTGTGTGGAACTTGGGTCCTGATTTATGAAAAAAATACAGACCTCTTGTGATTTACTAAAGATTCTTGTTTTCTTCTAAATCACAGGGAATTTCTCTATATCACAGAGATTTTTGGCCTCTTGTGAGAAAAATATCAAAAACTTATGATGTATTCCACTCCTAAAATAACAACACTTTGGCAAGGTTCTTAGCCATTATTGGACTTTCTTAGACAATATTACCCCCCCAATATCGGCTAAATAACAATATATCCTATATCTCAAGGATTTTCTAACTATTTGCACATTGTGGGATTTGGCCTTTACTAAAGAATGAAATCAGAGACAGCTGTGATATCAATATCAATTACTTTATCTCTGGGAATCAAACAGCAGGCCTACCGACCCTTGCCATAGGGCCCAGTGTTAGGACATGGCTTTCTGTCGGCCGATGGTAGCCATTACTGTGACCCTATCGGCCGCTAGTGGGGCTGTATCGGGTGGTGGAAAACGGCCCTTATACTCATACATGTAGTCCACTGGGCCTCTTCGGCCGACCTTTGTGTAGGGAATGTATGGCCAAAATTGGCCAAAGAGGCCCAGTGGACTATAGGTATTAGGGAGTGATCATTTATTAACAACAGAGGGTGGTGGGATTGAGTGGCCACTGGTGGTTGGGGCAATTTTTTTCAACCCCTTGACCGTGGCAGTGGGACTTTTTTCAATCCCTCTGAGGGGGGGGGGTGGGGGGCAAAATAGTTTTATCTATTGTAAGCCAAAGGGCATTTACTCGCTATTTGTCAGCAAATAGTCATTAAACGCCAACAGGCCTACTCAATACCTTTGGGTCACTGGGGTCGGGGGGGGGGTGTCTGTAATCTCTATCGTCTCCCACAATTGTTAACAATTCCACAGGTCCCCTGTTGTCCTTCTTGTGACATATTGAAATCTCATCTACATACAAACCTATAAACATGACACTTTGTCTACATGCATAGATCTGAAGGTTAGCCTAGTTGGACAGGGCTGCCTGGTTTGTATCACATGTAGTTTGTACCACTGTCCGAGGTCCAAAGTCCGGCCCGGCTCATTATTAAGGTAGGACTTATATCGGTGTCTTTATATCATGTAGAATGCAGGATCCTTATTCCCAATTTTCTGACACTATAAACAGGGAATGCTCCTATATGTGTATTGTGAAATTAAATCGGTTTTGTTTGATTAAAGTTTAGATTAGGGTCCCAATTCAAATTGATTTTGTCAGTATTGATGCAACAATGTTACCTTTTCCAGTGGGCACACAACATAAAATCAACGTTGACAACTGGCTAATATGTGTTGATAGTGTTGATCAACACATTTGCAATCATTCCATTTTAGTTTTGTCGACCATCACCATCTCAAAAGCAGATCAACAGTTGACATATTAATGTTGAAATATTATTCTCAATTCAACATTGATTTGTCAACGTTTAATCAATGATATTGATTTCAATGTTAATTCACAAGAATCATCTTACAACTATTAACATCTAAACAATAGTGAAACAATGTTGAATCAAGGTAGAAATACAAATATTGAATCAGCACTGATGGTTAGATGTTGAATCAGAGATGGTTTGGTTATGTTGTGTCAACTTTCAAATTTAAACATATTTTAACCCTGAGTCAACTCTTGATATGCAAACATGGTAAAAATTGATTCAAAACTGAATCAACGTTGATGTACCCACTGGGCAGTGTCTCCAGCCACACCGCCAAAGAGCTCAGTGCATTTTCCTCAGTCCCCTTATTCACCATAATATTTGGTATAATAATCATTTCCTGTTCTTGCATGGGGCTGCTCTTTGAGTCGTGGGTACAAATTAACCCTTTAACTAACAAAACAAGGCAAAACAAATTGTTCGGAAATGCATAAGTTTTTGTTATTGAATGATATCTTAGTGTGCTTTAAATGAGACGCATACTGGTGTTAACATTATTAAAAAATCAGGAAGTATGAAATACTGTTTTCAAAAGCAGTGCGCCAGAAATGATCCATTCGATTTTCTATCACTGTTCGGTGATATGATCACAGTGTTGTAAATCATTGACTTAGACGGATACTCATTGCCTTCAACTCACCGATTTAAACACGTTTCTAATTGGCAATGGTCTCCACACAATGGAAAAAAAACACAGACAAAAAACAACAAACAAAAAACCAACCGTGCATGTCTTCT
This sequence comes from Acholoe squamosa, assembly GCA_949317995.1. Lineage (NCBI taxonomy): Eukaryota > Metazoa > Annelida > Polychaeta > Phyllodocida > Polynoidae > Acholoe > Acholoe squamosa. The sequence goes on along the minus strand of OX439036.1, from coordinate 56,359,097 downwards.
ATCGCACTATACATAACTTTATGTCCGCATGTACACTGAGCACCCAAAATGTTAGCATGAGGCAATGTCTATGTTTCTAACAAGCAAAAAAAAAATGCATGTCACTTTCTAAATTCACTACTCTGCGCTTGTAAGTTATTTACATTCACAACCTTGAGATTCAAGCATATAGAGTGGTATTTGCGTGATAATATGATGGCGTGTAACCATTATAGTAACTTTATTGTCCTGATAGATTAGGATAAGAGGCTCAAGAAAAACAGAGTCCCTGTTAAGGAGGGGTAAGTCTAGGAGAACTAAACTAAAGGTGGCCTTTCATTCAATTTCTGCATTATTATGCATTGTTTAAGTATACATTCATATCATTTGGCACACACTGGTCATTGATGGTAATTTGGTCATAGTAAATACTCTTATTATGTAAAAATATAAACTATTACTTGTAAACCTCACCCTGTTCATCGTCACAATAAAGCTATGTTATGATTACATAACTATACAAGTGTTATGTTGTTAGCTGCCTTTGGAAATGTCTTCTATATTATACTACATTTTGTATTACGCCTCAAACAGTCCACTGCTACAGGCCTAGGTCAGTCGTATCTGAAACCTCCCCAGCCGGGAGGGTGATGTGGGCAGAGGCAGTGGGGCTCTAAACCTCTGAGAAAATTCTCTCCCATTTTCTATTACCCAAAGTCACAAAATTATTGATAAGTCATAAGAAAAATTTACAGAAAATCTAAAACAAATCAGGAAATGACTTGATAAAATATAGAAAATTAGCCTATTTAGTAATAGAAATTACCTCTTTAAGAAAAAACAGAGAGATTTGTAAACCAGAGGCCAGGAGTAGAAGGCCTCAATTGGACCATTATCTTATCTCTTATCTTCTGAAAACTACTCCCGACTGACCACCAACTGTGCTATGTATTAGGCCTCATTAGAGTAAGCTGTTTTCTGTACAATGTTGCTTGTACGGAAAATCATATACATGTATAATTTCTGTGAGGGGTATGCCTACACTGCATTCAATATGCACAGTCTCTTTTAGAACAATTAATATCTAGATATAGTAATTAAGCAATACCTCATCAAATTAAGCACATTTGATTTCTACTTTCACGAGACAAATGCGAAGACAAGGAGAATGCATTGTATCATACACTATGATTGTACCAATAGCGGATCCAGTGGGCATAGACTTGCTCAAGTCTATGGATTTTGATGTAAGGGGAAGAGGATATTTCTTTTAAAAAAAAAGACTTCTAGTGAATGTGTTGTGGGGTTGGAACGTTTGGACTGAAGTAATGACCCCTTAAAAATCACCTTGATTATAGGACTTTTAGCTATAGGAAATGTCCCAGTGGCCACAGGTCGTTGAATCAACATTAAAAGAACGTTGTTCATTGTTGATCAACGCTATTTCAACGTTTTGTGTCCACTGGGGATGCACGAGACTCTGTCGGCTCCCCGCCCCTGAACAGAGGGAACAAGGGAACAGAGCCATTCCTGTATGGAGGTGTCCATCTTGAAATCAGTTATGTAACTGGCCCCCGACGGCCATCTTGGATCTGACAGAGGATTGTGGGTAATCTCTTATCTTTCCCTCCACCCACAGAAAACAATGGGAATTGATGAGACTGATAAGCTGCCCCTGACTCTATCTTAATCACCTTGAGTACCTGTCCATTATTTACGGTGTGAATGGAGGGGATTAGCCTGATAGGGAAACAATGACTTGGTTTTACTTAGCCTGGATTGTATGTGCCCTCTTAGAAAACTTTTAAAGTTTAATTTCTCTTATATTTGAAGTACTTAGTCTATATAAAGCTTATATTGTTTAAGTTTAAAGTATTTGCTATCCAAAGGTATAAACTTCTAGAATATAGCCTAATATAGACTATTAGGAAGGGCCAACCAAAGTAAACTGTACAAAGAGTTCAACTGTTGATCTAGCCCCCGACTACATGAGCCACCTAGCTAATTTGTTTGGTACTAGCAATGGCTCTGTGCCCCCCCCCCTCCACACCACACTTCCTAAGTCTGCCCCTGGGCACCATATCGCACCTGGACCGACATGTCAGACTACAAATAAATTAAGATGGGTATTTTTTCTGAGGCCCTGCAAACAATGATAGTCAGGAAAATATTGCGTCCATTTCATGTTTGAATTGAGCCCGACCAGTCTAATCTGTAAGCAAAACAAGGGCAACAATGGAAGACCTCTTCTGTCATGTCATGTGATCATTTTTAATAGTTTCCCGTTGAGCTTCGTGTGTGAGCTCCACCATCTCATGACGTCATGAAAATGACGTAGCCGGGACTGGGGAGTCTGATGTCTTAGGTAGGACGTCCCAGAGTGGTGCTATACACGGCGTCTCTAGATGGGCGTTGGTACCAAGAGTGCCGTTCGCCATGTGCCAGGCGTACAGCTTACGTGTCGCCAGTGGCGTGTTAACATGCTTCATGGCGTGTACCTGACCGGATGTGGCAGGCCCGTCACTTTGTGCCGATCCAGAACGCTCCTTTCCGCCGGCAGCGCTGCCACCAGGTTCCAAGAAGGTGACGGATCGCTGTCCTAGTGGCGGAAGTGAGCTTTGTCTGTAGGGGCTCTGGTGGACACGCGGCAGCGGGCTGGACGAGTTCAGCAACGAGAGCCGCTCGTTGATGGACGTACCGGAAGTTTGATCAGGTCTCACCGGAAGCGATCTCCGCGTGAGTGTTCGCCTTCCGGTTTGGTAGTTCCGGTTGGAGAGCTTGGGGCCTGCCGTAAGACGTGGGGACGGGGATGTCGACGGTGTGGCCGTTTTGACGCTGTCATACGACATGGACCGCGCGCGGTTCAAGTTGGTCGTCCTGGGCTCGTCCATGGACTTGATCCTGTGTAGTGCCGAGGTGCTCCTACTGGTGATACCCTGCAGGCGGCGCGCCTGGAGGTGGCCATGGAGCAGATCGGCACTGCTCTGGAGCGGCTCAGAGTGCTTCCCTGACCAAGCCGCCGACCGAATCTTCCTGTTAGCGTGGCGAAAGAGCGGCTCGAGGCGCTCTTCCGGTGTTGGCGGAAGGAGTCTGCGCCGGCCTGCTGAATTGGCACTTTTTATGTGTCGTCTAGGACTACCCACTGTTGGTGGCTGGTCACCATTAGGCCTTTCGTTTTCACATTTGGTACTAGCCTTACCAGTCGGTGACTGCTCTGACGTACACCAACTGCTGTCATGCGCGTCTCTCTTACTGTCAGTCGTTTCATCCCGTACTTCCGGCGATTTATCATTAATCACGCCGGAAGTAGAAGGGCGCTCCCGAGGCGCAGGTTTAGGAGTGGTCGGGCTGGGCCGACCCTGGAGACAAAGCCCTCTTCCCAGGGCTTTCATGGCCGGCGTGCCGTACTTACCCACCCCAGGGCCAATAACAGCACCCCCCAGCAGTCCTCTGCCGAACCTGGACACGGGCTTCCCTCCCCCACTACTGTCCCCCATTCTACATGATGAGGACGAGGATGGCTTCCGTAGTGTCTGCCCTGAGGGGCCGGCCTTGGTGGGGGTAACAGGGGAGTATCCCTCTATGGCCATCTCTGTAATATCCTCCACCAGAGTGTCAGGGTCACAGGGTGCCAGCTCCTCCAGGCTGGGCCCACTGTCCACGGGGATGAAGACCACACGAACCAAAAACTCATCCTCAGCAAAGGTAACCCGCTTTCCACCTTCAGACCTGGCCTCTCTGCGCCTGGAGGAGATGGTTGCCTCCAGGGAGTCCTCCGTGTTGATAGAGGATGTGTCCCCGTACAGCACTCCGTGCTTCCAGGTGTCATCACTCGACGATGGTGTCTCCACCGTCCCTGTATCATCAGAAAAGTCCTCCTCCAGTCCTTCATCCAGGTCCTCCTCCACGTCCTCCGAGTCACCCATGGAGGGGGTGATTGGAGGAGTGGGGTCGTCGGAGATGAGGTCATGCATGTCTTCATATACCTCCATGATAACACTGCCTCACATGGCGTCGTCACGTCGTTGCACTGCAGCCTGTGTATTCAGGCTGAGGTCACCTGTTCCTGTTATACTGTCAAAAGTTTTCCTGTGCTGATTATGCTTAATTAGGCGGGTTCTGCTTATGATATAATACCTTGCTACGGTAAATTAGACTCCCGAATTCACCGTAAGTCGTCAGTAGAACGTCAGTCTAATTGCTACTGCACTAACGAGTAGCATGGAGGATCAATGTAGCATCAGTCATAAGAGTTAAGCCACGTTCTTGTGTCTCCAGTGCCTGTGGATAGTATTTTTTTAATCCAGTTGGTTAGTACGCCTTTAATGTGGGTTCTCGTCCTCTATGGCGAGGTATTCCTATAGCACGAAGAGACATTCATCATGGGCACAATATCTCTCCTGTCTAACAACCCACTCACCCACCTATAAAATCGGTGATTTATTTCACACTGGAGGAGCACTGTGTGATTCCTCCATGCGGGGGGCTCTTATCCGTATACCCCTGAGGAGTATGCATTTTGACGTCTGGCTGTGTTTCAATCAATTCAATATGATTCCTAGTGAGCAGGTCGTCCTGTTTGGCAAGTACCATACCTTCACCCTGGAGGATATCTAACTGACCGACCGGCCATGGGTCAAACTATGCAGGGAGCCTGTACACTGAGGGATCCTACGCTCTCAGTCGGCTTCTTGTACACCTTCTAAGTGGGCCCCCAGTGGGAAGCCATCAGTTTTCCGTGGTATGGTTAGATGGTGGCTAGCCTGAAGAGGACCCCACCTGGTTCCTGTGGCGGTATATCCTGTCCTCAAACTGGTGGATGGTTTGGTGGTCAGCGGACGGGTTCCTCCTGAGGTAGGAAACACTGTGGGTGTCCAGGTGTGATCCCCACCTACAACCAGACATACAATCAGTCCTACATTGCCATCCCTACTTTAGTTACTCCTGGGTGTTTCCCACTTCACCAACTGCTCCTCCAGTGGCACGTATACAGCCGACATGTACAGGTATGTCCTCCAGTGACTGGATACCACCACCTTTGGTGCTCGCCACACAGCAGGCAGTGTTTGGCGGCGTGCAGAGTGCTACAAAAGTAGCTCCGCCTGGAGGTAATTAATGTAGCCTACCACCATTCATAGTCATCAGCTGGCCACTATAGGTACCCCTGTACAAACACCAGTAATGGTGTGTGGCGCGCACTCTCCTGCTGTCGCACCAACTGTTGATCCAAGTCTTTCTCCACTTAGTGCCTCGATATAAAGCCCTGGCGGCCTGCTTACAATGCCCCATGAAGGCGGCTGATTAGGGGCCTGGCAGGCGGATTGTGCCACCGTGGAGGACTGTATTAGAGAGTAGAGTGGAGACTTGCAGAGGGTATTTTGCGGCTTTACGTCCTTGTGTGAGGTGCAGCTTAGTGACTAAAAGTTAACCCTCCTGTGGCTCCTGCCAACCCGTTTATGCCACTCCCCTTCATACCCGTCCCCCTGAATGTTCTTCAGGGTTTGCCTGGAGCAACAATGTTAAATATTAAGAACCTCATTTAAACCAATTGTTTCCTTCTTTATTTAATACCTTTAAACGTCCTGTGAGTGGAAATGGCTTAGTGTGATTAGGATTACTTTTTTTATCTTATGACCTCATTGAAAAGAAAATGACCCTCTAGATTCCTAAATATTTGGACTTTCATGATGGTTGAAAACCGGTTTGTTTACAAGCCCATAGACAGCCCGCTTATCTGTTAATACTCTTACCGTGGACGAATCAATGCCAGATAAAACATATGTACAACAATGGTAGTGATAGCGATAAAAAAACTAATAAATGAGCGACAGCCTATTCTAACATAGTGTATGCCTTTATAGGGGATGGAGGGTTGCGGACCTGTCCTACAGTAATGGCATTACTAATGCTACATCCATGGCCACACCTGCCCCTTCTACTTCATCAGGTGGACACCTGTAACACCTGCCTGTTACATTCCATACGGATCCAGGTGGGTCAGGGTAGAGCTTACGTCATGGTTGGATCTGGAGGATCAAAACCACGACCCATTCCACAGCAGTTCAAACACAGTGTAGAATATACCGGTTCGTGTATACCTGAATGCCAACTGCATGCCAAGATCCATGGGTCCAAGTTCCCAAAGTGTACTAGACACCTCGGAGCTGGTTGCAATTAAAATAGACCGGAATCCATGAATATGTTAAATAGACTGACGCGATTTGTTTTCTTTCGTTTCGTTTTTGTTACATAGGCATCGTGGCCATTGATGGGCAGAAAGAGGTTGATAACTTGACTGTAACGAATCTTTCTATCGTCAAGGGACCGCATACGAATCGTCATAACACCTCGGCATGTAACGTGCCTGGAGGGTGTTGCTCCTATTGTAAAAAGAGCTGTGAGTATGTGCCCTCTTTTCTAAACAAGTCGTGCACTACTTCACCTAAGTACTTGCACACACCACATTAGTCTGAAAAGTCACCTGCCTTGTTTAAAATAGAGAGAGCTGCACTACCAGGTACCTACTCATGTCACACGCTCTATAGTTTATTATACTGACTGACTTCTCCCAACTAGGTACCTACTCAAATCCCCCTTTTTTAGCACCGTACTTGAATGACCACTTGTGAGCAACAAAAGGGACAAGTCATAGCTACATGAAAAGAAAGGACTGGAAACAAGGGCATTTTTAGCCAGCTCTTCCTTTTACTATAGGAGCAACACCCTCCTGCACTCTAATGGCCCGTGTGAATGTTTGATATCGAAATAGGGGTGGTGGGCATCATTACATGCACATCTGCCATACATGACAAAGCTGTATGTCTTATAATGTATGACATGGGTTACATGCTGTTCTTCAGAAATATGATGATGAGTCCAGACATCCAGTGTTTGATAAAAGTGTGCCAATACATGGGTGCAAACATTTTCAGGATGTCACGCCGTCACTTTTTAGGAAGGATGGAGTGTCACTCCGTCACTTTTTATGTATATGTCAATGTACTGGGGACCTTTGAAATTGTCAGTGTCTGTCACTGTTTAAAACTCCTCCCTCATGAGCGTCACTCTTTACCCATGCATAGACACAAAAGAAATTGTTGCTCTGGCGAGAGGAATTGTTGAATTGATAATATTGCACTTAGGGGAACAATAGGCACTGGACGATAACACAGACTGTCGATGCAAGGTGACTGAGCAGCACCTGGTAGGAGCAGCTCGTCTACAAAGCGACAATCCACTCATCCCCACTCATCGATTGTTCATTGATCCACAGCCAACAAGCGGAAATCCTGCCAAGTGATTTTCACGCGTATAGCGCACTAAGGCATCTACAGTGCTGCCACCTCAGCTTACATTTGTATTAACATTTGTATTAACAGGCTGTTAAGAAATGGCCTCTTGGGCAGGTTGTAGTAAAAAGGTGGCGTAAGATGGTTTTGGAGACTGCCACAAGCATGGTGTATATAATTCTATATGTACATATTGAATGTTGATCTAGGTGTCAGGTGCCCACACCCTTAACGCCCCTTACTTACCTCTTAGTGCTACAATATAAACCAATATGTGTGTTTGGGTTGAACACACATGCTGCTACTACTGGTAACTGTCTAACATAATAGGCTAACAACCTCTAGCCTATGTCTGAATCATAATGTCCTAAGACATCAACTGTGCAGCACTTACCATTGTTAGTATTAGATAAGTGTGTTTGGGAAGAGTGCGAAGGAGTCACACTCTATGGAAACGAAGAACAGTACAACGGTCGGTGCATCTAGTGAAGGTATAAATGTATGTAACTGACTGTAATATATAGACGATACCTTTGTTAGATTTCTAATGACAAAGGTAAGTTTGTAACTGTAATATATATATATATATATATATATATATATATATATATATATATATATATATATGATACCTTTGATAAATGTCCAAAGGAAAAGGTAAGTATGTAACTGTAATATACATGGTACCTTTGATAAATTTCCAATTGAAAAGGTGAGTTCCTTAAACTTAAAGGCGAAGGGTCAATTGGTTTGGTTCAGATAGCTCATCAGTGGAAAGAACCCATAAAAGATACGACTCTGTCAATCAATCACTCAATCATTCAACCGAATCTGAATAAAAGAAGAAAAAAAAAACAAGATATTTAAGTGCAACATATCAAACTCGTTCAACGGCTCTCAGGTTGGTCACAACTGTTGCCACTTCTGTAGATGTACATTTATATAACTGTGGGGATATCGATGTCCGTTAAGCGCTTTATGGATCTCGATTCGGCTTTGGGGCCTCATATACTTTAGCATTGCAACTGATGTACCATAAAGCATTTCTGCGATGTGCCGTAAAGCGAAAGGCTGTTTTTACTGATGATCTCCGTGAAGCGTTCATATTGTCCAAGGTTTTACCTGCACATTCCAGGAACACAGCCTACAGGTGTACCAGGAGAGCAGCATTTTGGTTAGGTTCCCCATTTACTATGTGCATCATGTATTGTCAACCTTTCATGAAACTTGTTATTAGACAAAGTAGTAATGCTTTCCGTGTCATAACATTGTCATATATATGACAATCATAAGGTTTTCTTAATATGGAGGAAACTACTTCAGGAATCAAGTGGACAGGAACTATACCTAAAGAAGTGTCTTCTGTGCTTGGAGTGAACTTGAGGAAAAAGATGGATTTCCAGTTTGAGATCCTATAATGTTCATTTTCTAACACATCTAGCCCTTACCAAACTTAAACCTCAATAATAGCATATCAGTAGCTGTGGTTCCCATCACCAGAATTCCTTCATATAGCAGAGAGATGATATATTAGGTGAAACTGTGAGTGGGCCTATATATGCATGTGTTCATGCATGCACTTTATGGAGATCATTTTTTTTAAGTAGGGTATTTTTCATTTTTGTCAATCAATGCATCAATATGACAACAAAAATAGTTCCCACAGTGTATACAAAGTCATGATGTCTCAAACCACAAAATCTTCAATTTGAAAGGGTAGAAAAGGAGTTATAGCAAGTTTATCACTCATGTTACGGAGATCTTTTAAATGCTTTACGGAGATCGTAGCCAATTCTGGCAAATTGCTTTACGGTACATCAGTTGCAATGCTAAAGTATAGGAGGTCCAAAGTCGCTCAACCGAATTGAGATCCTTAAAGCGCTTTATGGACATCGGTATCCCCACAGTGTAAATTTATACTGAATGTATTGCCTTAGGTATTGGTCTAAAGCCTACATCATGTATGTATACGTATTAACCATAAAGAAACATCTAGATACCTCTACCAAAGGCAATTGCTTCATTCTTATACAACAATATGTAACGCCTGCCAGTCAAAGTACATGTATTGGGTATGTAGCGCTGGTCCAAATAGTGGAGACAAATCTTCTTTGCAGGGATTTGGCAGTTTCCCAATCACACCTACCTAGGAACTAGACAACCTAAACGGGTATGAAGTATACAGGCTTCTAATAGTAAACTCTTATTCAGGAGATTCAAGTTTAGGTGGATTAGACAGTGAAAAACGTTCAAGTAATTAGCATGTAGTGGTAAGCACTTCTGGTGTTAGGGTCCACGATTACAGGCAACTAATTATGTATGCTACATGCAGTCATTATAGTGCCACCATATGGTGTTTAAAGACGAACTTATAGTGTCTATAACTGGTGCCTTGGTGCTACTCAATGGTATTCATAATCAGCTCGACTCAGTTTACTCCGGCCTATTTGGCTGAGTCACAAAGCCAAATCCAAGTTATTGAACCAGGCTGTCAAGGCCATGTAATAAAACATGTTTTGCTTTACAAGCTTTTATGTTTCTCTTTATATGTCACGTGTAATTGAATGTTTTTAGCTACACACCCTGCTGCTATATTAGCTATACTAAAATATTGTCTCAGTTTCCCTCTTTGAAATATTCAGGTGGGCAATTATTTAACAACCACGATAGGCATGTGCATTGTTTACTATAGGTTATTTGGAACCATGATGCTTATCTCCAACATCTCTGAGAATGCAGCGATATGAAGACTTATTTACACGTAGCGGAGAAAGAGATTAGACTACCCGGGTAAGACTCATCCACTGATGGGCTCTCTGGAGAGCTGCCATATTCAGGATCAATGGAGGGATGCACCTTATACTGACCTAATTGCTCACCCCCTATCTCCTAATTTTCTTCATGAATAGAATATTGAGTGAGGCCACGACCTGTGCATACCGACAGATAAACATATCGACAGCCTCCATATAGCCTGTGTGCCCCTCAGGGTAGTGAGTGGCCGGCCAAGGGCTCTCGTACCAATCTTATCGGTGGCCATCAAGAGCCAGGAGAGAATGTATGTATAATCTTTCCCTTAATGAATTCACGAATGGCTCCTGTTTAGCATAGAGTATATCTTGGAGAGGTGTGGACAGAGCATTTTGGTATACTTGTTTAAAGCGATGAGTGTTTGAAGGGAGGGGCAGGGCTGGGTTGGGGTGTGCTTTTTCATGGTGGGCAGCCTACGGTGTCCCTGACCATGTGAATTATAGGCCATTCACATGTTGGCTTTGCCACTGCTCCATGAGGATGTCCTCAAGAACCCTGCATCTCATGGTCATATCAGAGGCATAGGAAGCAAATCTTCATTGAGGGGGCCAGCATGGGCCCCACCCCAACCACATTAAACTGTCGGCTCAATTGTAATGACGCCTGTATATAGAATTTATATAGAAAAGTAATTTTTGTTGAAATTTAAGTCTTATTTGAGGCTCAGACCTTCATTCTTCCTATTCCATTACTATATGAATCTAATTTGAGATGCAAGGTTCTAGTCTTTTGTCCAATTTATTGTGAATTATTGGCAGATTTTAGGGGGGGGCAAACATACTCAGGCCCCCCTCCTTTATGATTGAGGGGACCCAGGCCCCCTGCCCCCTTTTACTACGGCCCTGCATATTTATGAGACTGACAGGGATTTCACCTTTCGACTTTGCCTGGCCAGGAGAGGAGGCCAGGATGACTTCACGAGCTAGATCAAATCTTCTCACCCTGATGCATGTTGTGTATTGGTGGGCATGTTATGCAGCGTGGAACCATTTGTACCCCTAAATAAGGGGGAGAGAATAGAACATAGACAGGATGTGTACGCATCCAGCTACCTTTATGGGTAGTACGGGGAAGGGGTTTCTTGGTATAGCCTGGATTCCCAGTTGGGGTCAATTTAAGCCAAGCACCTGCACCTTCACCTCGAGTTTCTGGTGCATCCCTCCTTACTTTTCATGTAATTTGAATAGTCTGCATTCTGCTATTCTAGGGAGTGGTGTGCATTGGCGAAGGAGATGTTCAGATCAAGAGCGACATTCCTAATCACTGTATATCAGCCTGAATGTTGCAGAATTTGGCTTCCTTTCCTCTTTTGGTAGCTGCTACCAAAACAATGTTTGCAGCTGGGTGGGCCTGGCATTCATTATGATGTGGTGTACATCCTCTCTTCATTGGCCTTTATATATTTCCTGTCCACCCATGATTGGATGTGATCAGTTTGTATTTGTAACTGACCTAGTGCCTTCCATAATGATAACTCTCAAGGGTGAGAGACCCAGCAAGATTTTCCACACCAAAGCGAGATTCCCTCGTGACATTAAACCCAGACCCTTCCCTAATGGAGAAGGGTGGATGGTAGACATTTATAGAGGCAATTGTAAAACCCATTACTACATAGACATATTGATACATGGATAGGCCTGTTTTTAATAAGTCATTTTGTCTGCTATGGCAGGGGAGTGACGTAGCACAGCCAGCACAGCCTCGATCTTCCGAACTACATATCACCATTCGTCACTCCAACAGACTGCACCCCTTTCTCGATGTGGTGAATTCTGTGCTTATATGGATATCTGGAATGTCCATAGGACAGATATTGCTATCCTTGACTTGTTCCTGGTTCTTTCAATAACTTATCAACTCATTGGTTGTATTTTGTTAAATGCTATATCAGGTTGAATTGTAAAAACATTGTTATGTCATTTATCATTGAAAATCACACTTATTTCGACACCCATGGTAAATGCAAACTTTGCTGACATGCTACTATCTCTTAGACGAAACTACTACCCGGTAAACAGTATACCAGAATACTCTCAGGTGTACTGGTTTCTAGGTTTCTTTCCCACTAATGGTCTTAGATACATTTTTGGAATTGGTAAGTGGACGTTCAATCGCCAAGAATAATTTACATTATACAAACGTTTTCATTTGCATTATGTTTTGCTACCTAAGTTAGCTGTGTAGTAAAAACGTATTTGGACGTAGATATTTACATTCCAGAAGGGCTGGATTGATTATTTCCTAAAGTGTGTTGGTCTGATTCCTGTAGAAGGTGTGTGTGTGTGTGTGTGTGTGTGTGTGTGTGTGTTGGGGGGGGGTTCTGTAATGCTGCAATTTTTATATTTCCCATCAAAGAGTTACCATGATAACATGACTAATTGGCAGGCAAACAACATTTATCTTTAAAGTTTTCCTTTGTTTTATTAAGGCTGGGGATCGTACCCAGGGCTCTGGCGTTGGTAGAGATAAGTTACACTTACGGAGCTTTCTGGGCAGCTTACTTCTCTATGGTAAATTAGGTTTACGTGTACAGAAGAGATTCCACCGAGTGGAATCCATCATAAAGTAGTTTATCCTGAACTTAGATGACTTTGGTTGATGCAGGACTTTGTGATTGACATACTTATAAAAAAGTGACGCAATGGACATAAGTTCACCGAGAGATCAAAGGTGAAGTGGTGACGTCAATGTAATCAATATAATCATCCACAACATACTGCTACTATGCACTGAGACATTAATCATTCAAGTCACAATAGTATTGGTGAGTAAGCTGAAGAACTGTCAGGGGATTTCTAAAGCTGTGATGGGACTACTCATGGGCAGATTTAGAGTTAAATCATATCGATTTTTTTAAATGGCGTAGGCATACTGTTTGGGACAGCTTCTATCATCTCCATCTAATCATAGGAAATGACTGTATTTCACTATGTGTCTATTGACGTACCAGTGATCACTTGGAAAGATACAGGACTTATTGACAAATCAGATCCTAGTTTATTTCACTGCACCTTCTAATGTGTATAAAGTGTACGGACATTTAAAGAGCTAGAAGTGATCAGGGCAGGCCGGGGCAGGCTATTTCAATACCCGCAACACTGCAGCCAGTACCTATTGTTAGCCCCAGATTTACCTTTTTCAATGGTGCATTATCCGCCGTCTTTGATTATGCAATGTTATATCATATTATGTCATAATAAATTCATAATTCATATTGATATGATTATTAATGCTCATTAGGATGATATTATATTATTTCTCATATTGCCAAGTGAACTCCATATGTCACATATGTTATAGTGTACAGAACGCCCACCAGGTGATGGCGCTGTATGTTAGATCATTCATTATGCAACCCGAGGCTTATTGGCCCACGTAATAACCAATCACTATACTGATATGTTAATTACCTGGACCATGTGAGTGGCCAGCACATGCAGGAGCAGGATTTAACATGTAACATAACAAGAAACCGCGCTGACCACACACTTAGACTCCAGGCGTACTACTGTTAATAAATGCCATCTTCATTCAACTGGACATCACAAGACTCACTTATTCATTCAAAGAAGCCATTAAGGGCCTACAAATGGTGTAAGAACCCGAGTCTTTGTTGCTACCTACATGTCCAGTGATGAGGAAGAAATTTAAAAAAAATAGTACACACACAAGGAGTCTAGGAACAGTTAGAACACCAGATCCTCTGCCATATTATAAGAGGGTTGCAAAGAGGCTCCAGACTACAGTGGCCACCACCTCCACCACTACCTCCACCGCCGCCCGAAACAGCAAAATGTTACCAGACGAGGGGATTGCAAAGTTGGAGAAAAGAATTAAAGCCAGCGTCTAGCTGAATCTAAGGTACTGGAGCAACGTGCCAAAGCATGCGAGGATGAAGCCAAGCAGCTAGAGGACCACATAAAAGAACTACAAGGTAAATTGGCAACAGCCCCATCTATCCTCAGGATGAATCACAACAAACTTTGAAATAGGTTATAGAAGCTTTGAAAAAGCTTACCAAGGATGACGACATCTGTAAACCTCCTACACTCAGAACTCCCACACTTGCATTAATGTGTGATAAATTTTTGAGAGACTTTAAGCGCTATGTCACTAAGACTTATCCTAACCAACCCAATGCTTCAGCGCTATATCTATCTACATTTCTGGGTGGCAAGGCTTATGCCTGTTATGAGCACCAGTCAGCAGAGGTCAAGGATGGATATGATGCGATGAAGAAGGCTATCACTGAGTACTTCTATGAGACAGAAGAACTCCAGATGGAGGGCCTTAAACCTTACAACACATCCAAGCCATCGGTAGAATACCTAGAGGAAGCACATGAGTTCTTCCTGGCTAAATCCATAGGTGACAGACAGGCCATTCTGGACCTTAAGGTGGCGCTGCCATCACACCTGCAGGATGCCATCTCCATACACAAACCTGAGAACTGGAAAGATGCAGTATGGTGGGTTAGAGCAGCAACAGGCAAATCCACAGACTCCACACAATCAGTTAAGGCTATAGTTACTGATATGATTGCTGGGGCTACACCTGGCCTAAACAGCTACATAGCTAAACCACTGGAAGAGCGCATAGCCACCCTGGAGAAATTCAGCAAAGTGAGTACAGAAACTGTAGCAGCAATGGGAGGCGGTAAACTGGTCTACCACAAGCAGCCACAGCAGAAACAACAACAATAACAACAGCCTCAACAACTCCCACCTGGAAACTGGTCACCTTTGCCTCCAGGTCATGTAGTCAATAAGAACTACAAGGGACCACCAGAACTGTACAATCTGTATTTTATGCAGCAAATGCAGGAGAGACGGAATGCCAACAAGCAAAATACAAACAACAGCAGTGGGAAGCAGCAAAGTCAGCAGCACCAACAACCACAGCAGTATCAATATAATCCCTACCAACAACCACATTTCCAGCTGCACATGTACCCACAACCACCCACGATGCCACAGCAGCCATACTGGGGTATGCCGCCACCATTAATGCAGCAGCCTTTCTATGGTCCGCCACAGCAACAACAACAACAGAACTACAACAACTGTTCTAACCAGGGAAACTAGAAGCTCATCCTATAGATAGGCCATATGGCGGCGAAAATGAGCTGATTCCAGGACAACCTGATCTGACCAACGATATCCAGCCTATACATGAAATCGCCAAGAAATCCAGGAATGATGTGAGCGCCAAACTATGCGTCACACTACCAGATATACACAAGGAAGAAGGTGAGCAAAATGTTTTGTCTGTACCAATTGTTAATGGCAATATTGATATACAATTTCAATCAGATAGCATCCCCGCTCTAGTTGACACAGGAGCTACTATCTCATGCATAAGAGACAGTTTAGCATACTCCCTATCGAAACAAGTTCTTACTGCCGAATATATTCGGGTGAGGATACGAGTTTTTCTTGCCGATGGGGCTAGTTGTTGTATCAATAGAGCATTTGTACACAGCTTTGCTGTGCTACCCACACTTTTGAACCCAGTTGTTTTAGGCACCGATTTCCTCTCGAAAACTCAGTGCATTATTGACTATTCCACAAATCCAGAACCACAGTTCCAACCAATCAGGGCTGTAAAATCAATCGTCATACCACCTTTTTCTGAAATGGCTCTCACTGCAGAGGTTACCAGCATGCATTCAGTCCATAATATCAATGGGGTAACTGATCACATGAGAAGGGAAAACAAGAATGTTCCATATTTAGTGCAACGGTCTGTAATCACACCAAATGAACTAGGTAGACATCCAGTCATATTGATGAATATCACCAGTCATACGTGTAGGATAAAGAAGGACGAAATTGTAGGAGTGTATACTAAAGCCACTGTGAATACAGACACAGGGTCAGCAGGTGCGCCCCACATCAACCACCATGCTAGTAATGACTGCGATAATGATTCTATCAGCAGTGATGCTTCCAAGGAGTCTACAAATAGCACTATATATGTATCACCCCCGCCTACTCCACATGTTCAACCTCAGATGAGGAAGAAAATTGGTCTGATAACGAAGCTCTTATTAACAGGGTAGAAATGGATGAGCCCACAGTAAAGCCTACTTTAGAGGATATAAATAAATCTCTTTTTCCAAAATCACCAGCACTCACTGAAACGCAATATGAGGCTGTCATAAAATTAGTCCCTGAATTCGATGATATCTTTGTACAAAAGGACAACAAAATGGGCCATACTCACTTGTACACCCATGAAATTAAATTAAAACCTGATGGCCAGGCCAGGCAGTTCTACCCCTTTAGAATGGCCCCACACAAAGCTGAACTCTTAGAGAAGGAGTGTGAAAAGCTGGTAAAGCAGGACATACTGGAGGAAACCAACACTGGCCCATGGTCGTCACAGAGTTTTTTAGTTGAAAAGAAGGGTGGATAAGGGTGGCATCTTGTTACTGACCTGAGATATGTCAATTCCCAAATTATCAATTAGGATCTCACTTCCCCACGAGCTGATGACAGTATTGAAATGATTGGTGAAATGCACCCAGTCATCTTCTCTAAAATGGATGCCCAGCAAGGGTATTTCCAAATACCAATTAGGGAGGGGTCTTGTTACTGACCTGATATATGTCAATTCCCAAATTATTAATCAGGCCCTCACTTCCCCACTAGCTGATTACAGTATTGAAATGATTGGTGAAATGCGCCCAGTCATCTTCTCTAAAATGGATGCCCAGCAAGGCTATTTCCAAATACCAATTAGGGAGGAGGACAGGGACAAGGTCACATTTTTAACTCGTACCAAAAAGTGTCATTATAAATCGATGCCTATGAGTCTAGCTACGAGTGCCCAGGCCTTCCAAGCTGTTATCAACCTGGTTCTTCAAAATTTGCAATATAAATGTGCCATCCCATATTTGGATGATATTTTGTGCCTCTCACCTTCAATTGACCAGCATTTTATTGATCTAAGGGACATCTTCCTAACACTGAGAAAAGGCAACCTTAAGCTCAAGAAAACGAAGTGTGAATTTTTTCTTGGAAGAGTTAGATTTCTTAGGCATGAAAGTCACCATGGAGGGCATAAAACCATCACCAGATAAAATAGACAAAATCCTTTTCCCACACCAAAGTCAGTGAGGAACGTCCGCTGTTTCACTGGGTTAGCTCAGTTTTACAGGAAATTTATTAAAAGTTTCAGCAAGATAGCGCGACCCCTCTTTGACCTACTACTCACAAACATCACCTTTAAATGGACTCAGGAATGTGAAACTGCCTTTCAAAAATTAAAAGACTCAATCTGTGAAGACACCATTTTACTGTTTCCTGATTACCAAAAGGAATCCCTCACTACAGACATGTCAGGTACAGCCCTGGGAGCTACCCTCTCCCAGGAAACAAAAGATGGTGTCCTATGCCCGGTAGCCTTTGCTGGTAGATCCCTGCATGAACATGAAAAGAATTTTGCAGCCACCAAGAGGGAACTACTTGGTGTAGTTTTTGGCATAGAATTTTTAGGCATTACTTAGAAGGTAGACACATTCAGCTATACACAGACCACCAAGCCCTCATTCAGATGCTGACAAAAAATCAGACAATAAAAACATGTGGGCGCGGTGGGCATTGAAAATTCAGCAATTCGCTTTTACAATAAAACATTTCAAGGAGAAATTAAATGTACCATCTGTTGTATTATCTAGAAGAGACTATCCCTTAGAAAAAGAACCAATGACTGAGTTACCACCACCCCAAAACTGATTAGAGTTCAATACAGAGTCTTGTTTATTGGTAAAATTAATACACAGTTTTATCATTCAGACTCACCCCCAACACTCTATTTAAATTGCCACCATTATCAATTCTGAAAGAGAAATCTACACACCATTTCTACTGTACTTGCCCTTCAGAACCACCCCCCACAGGAAACATGGCGTCAGAAACAAAAGAATGCTCATTTAGAAACGTTAGAACCCTGACATTCCACAATGCACATGTTAGTGCAATTAATTACAAGCAGGCGTGGTGTCCCATGCATAATGGCAATGCCGTCACAAGCACTCCAACAACGGACGCTGTAATTAATCCAATAGCCAACCAATTTTCATGTGTTAGCCATGTTAATACACCAACAGGTGATACCCCCAGCTGTATAATACAACATGAAACAAAGCACTGTAATCAAGCCCCGATTGACACCCATATGGTTATCAGACAACCCGTATCACAATCAAAGGGGGAATTAACACAGTGCGCCCAAGCCCAGGCTCAACCCCTATACCGCCACCACCTGCTAATCCCCCACCTGATACAACAATCCAGGTGATACCACGCCATAGCCCAGGCCACTCCCGAATGCGTCCCCCTCAGTACCACATGACACCTATACCTGAAACAAAGCCGACGCCCTGCCATAACCCAGGCCACACCCCAATGCGCCGGCCCAATCAGGACTTCAAACAAACGCCAATTCACGCCTCATCGGACAACCCACCAGCATTCTTGAAAACAATGTCAGCCTTGAGAGTTTACAAGCGTCCCAAGTGGCGTCATAAACATGCAATAAACCAAATTCACACCTCAGTCAAAAGCAATTCTACCTTCAAAGTATCCCACCTAGCAGAACAAACCAAATATATCATGGAATTCATAAATCAGCTAGTAGACCCATCAGTATCTTATCTGAACTTAAAGAGAGGACAGAAGGACTCAAAAACCATTCATCCTATTATTCAATACCAAGAAGCTGGAGTGGTACCAAACAGTAGAAATAAACACGAGACCCAGCAATTTGTAAATTCCACCAAAGATCACCTTATGTTAGAGGGTATCCTATGTCACATCAATTCCACTCTATACAAGAAACATCAGGAGGTATCTTTTCAACCCGTCATACCGGAAGTTATAAAGATTCATGTATTGAAATTATTTCATGACATCCCCCTTGCAGGTCATGCCAGCCCCCAAAGAATGCTTGCCACCATGCTACCAAAAGTATATTGGAAAAACATGGCAGGTGACGTTAAAAAATACACAGGCTCTTGCAATGTTTGTCTGAAATCAAAGAAAATGAACATCACAAACAAACTTCCTATGACAAAACATGAACAACCATCCTACCTGTTTCAGTTTGTGGATATAGATGCCATAGGGCCAAACATAAATACATCCAGGTAGTGGTGGACAGATTTTCAAAATTCTTAATTGCTTATCCCACAACTTCATTGGATGCAGACACTACTACTGCAGAATTCACAGAGAATGTTATATTGGCAGTCAAATGGTCAATCTAAACGTTATGTGAAAAAGATATCAGATATCGCATTTTGCAGTGAGAACCAAAATACTTGGGATGTTTATCTGCCTTATGTAGTGTTTTTGATGAATAACACTGATTCAAAATCCACGGGTTTTACCCCATTCTTTGTAATGAGAGGTAGGAATCCAAATACATTTATTGACAATACAATTCCCATAATTGAGCAAAAATCATTAAATATGCACATCATAGACAAAATAAAACAAGTAGACTACACCTACAATAAAATTATTGATGATTCAGAGAAAGCAACTGAAGACATGAGAAAGCAGCATGACAAAAATGCAAAGAACTTTTATGTTAAAGTCAGCTCCATAGTGTATGTGAAAATACCCAGACTCCTGGACAGGGAACAATGTCTGAAGGTACAGGAAATCTATTAGGCCCCTACATAGTTTGTAAATTTATTACCCCCACTTCTGTGTTAGTAAAATCAATCTACACAATGAAAATGGCCGCCAAACCAGTCCATGCAGACAGATTAAAACTGGTGCGCCATGTAAGAAACAACGATACACAGACTTATTGCACCGAATGACGACCTCCTGAAGAAGCTGTGGGTATCAGATGGAAAGGAATTGAAATCAAAACCCATACTGTTACAAACTACAAACATATACATGTCACACCTAGCGCATTCTAAAGTTAAGAGAAGGACTAGAGTAGGCCTAAAATCTAATTAACCAGCAACTTTTTTGACTGCCCTTGCTTATTCTGTTTATTCATTATTCTGCCCCCCCCCCAAGGCCCCGCCCTGTGTTTTTATCTTGCCCTTTTTCTAGGCACTGAAATCGCGTATACGCTAAGACCATCCCTAGACTCAGGTTGGACACACCAACCTGTCTGATAGCAGCCTCTGTCAATGACAGGAAAGACATCACCAGGCTCTGTATGTTCCAAATCCAGCCATTTAAACCCCTTCCCGCCCAGGCCATAGCTATAGGGAAGGACATATACCTAGTCACCATCAACTGGAGGAACTACCATGTGATCTGTCAACATAAGACGCCGACTACAAAGCAGGCAATGGCCTATGCGGTCATTGGTGTCCCCTGTAACTGCCATTTGCAATTCCATGGTCTGTTCCTCCCAAATACCAGAATACCTTGTAAAAGCACTACTTCTACTCACTGCTTGATGCATATGGTCAACATGCCAGTGATATTTTCATTGTCAGAGGACTCAACAAAAATTACTTCGTCATCCTTACATCATCAACCTATTATGATACCCCACCTTAATACAGAAGCTGTCTTTCAATCCATCAATCCACACCACATGTTGCCTAAGGACACTACCTTAGACCTCACACCTTTCACCAACCCGATTTTAGAAGATGCAAAAACCACTGCCAAGGACATGCACAGTCCCGGCCATAGATGGAGTTGTCACCTTCTTTAACCACTCGGCATGGAATTATATCCTACCTATACTAACTTTCATCAACTCTATTGTACTAGTTGTATTGATCTTTAAGACCATAGGCAGAGGCACTGTATTTACAGCACTACCAACAGCTTCTACCAAACCGTTTAATATTATCTGGCGACATGTGAGAACCAACGAGATCACTCTTCACCCAACAACTATCCCACATATAGACAATTATATCAATGCAGAGAACATTTTTGCTGTTATATTGATTGCTATCACACTGTATTTTCTTATCAAATTGTTTAAATATTGTAAGAGAAAATTCTCCAACCACTTTGGTATTTTTTTTAAAAGGATTTATTGGGTCAAAATTAAATACCAGAATTCGGTCTGGCCATTCTGCCATCTGGGCCCACATTTCAGCCTCCTATGTTGACAATTGGTACGGACAATTGGTACGGTGTGGAAGGAGTTTAGTATAATGCCATAGTGTGATATTTTACATCCTGAAGTATAATTCCTGCAGCTCATAGAGACTCCAGTACAATCAGGTTTGACTCAATCAGTGCCAGAAAAGTCCACATATATATATATATATATATATATATATATATATATATATATATATATATATATAACTGTTAGCACGATGACATCAACATAGGAACAGAGAAAGAGGGAAGCAAAAGAAAATTACCATGAGGAAGAGATCTAATACTGTGCCTGGAGAATTCAACTTAGTATATATGGTATTTTGAAAAATAAGATAAATATAATGCAAAGATATGTAAGTGTGCATAGTATGAACATCTGGCATAGTAGTAAATACTACATTGCCAAAAAAACCTCTTCAGCCCATATCAATCTCGAGTGCAAATGTCAGTTAACCATAATGACTGTGGTAATACCACATGTTATACCCTAAGATGAAAATAGAATGCAATACTAAGGACATAGACATAAATATGGAGAAACAGTAAAACAGTGATAATATCATAGACAATACAGCATGAAAAGACATAGATAATGACACAATGAGCAGTAGTAAATACCAGCTGCTACAGTGGTAAATTATAAGATTATTGTCTAGAAGTGGTAATACCAGCTACTAGACCTAAATGAACCAGCCTGTATCAATTGGTATAATAAAACAATTTGGCTGATTTACCATATACATGATGTTTGATGCGAGTGTAATGGTACCTTGTACTGTCGAAATGCCTGGTTAGTAAATCCCTATTGTCAATGAGATCAACATTAATTTTTAGATCATAGGCATAGGATGAGAAGGAATGTGCTATTTCGGGAAGACACCAAAAAAAGGGCTGTCTGGCTGAAAAAATACTCATGGCCTGCTCACAGCCAAGATAATGGAGCAATTCCAATTATTTTTCCAGATTACTTTAGCATGGGACTAACTCTAAATGTTAGCACAAAAAAATTAACCCATATACAATATAGATATTTTAGGAGAGGGTCATATGCCCTAAAACTTTTGCCCAGACAAACTGCTTTACAAAAAGTTAATTTCTCAAAAAATATAGACCAACTGCCCCTAGCAAGGCAATCTTAGGTCCAAAATTTCGGTTTCCCTTCAGATTTCAGTGGTCATAAATGGAAGGACCCATTCCTATTGTCAAATTTTTAAAAAATTATGAAAAATGACAGATTTATTGATTTTTCCCTACAAAATTGGTCATTTTGGGCCTATTTTAACCCCCTGGTGCCCAAAATATGCATATTGGACCATCAAAACCCATATGTAACATGAAGATCTGAATGAGTCCTACATTTTGAGCCAAAAGAATTAGGGGGGAAACTTAAATCCTAAGTGTAGGAGCTGGAATACATCCAAATTTGTCATTTGCAAACCTTCTATGATTTGTGACCTTAATCAACGTGTCTTCCTGAAATAGCACATTCCTTCTCATCCTATCTGGGGTTTACATATTTAACTATATTAACTAAGTCAGTTATTTACCCCCCACATATATCTAAGTGCCGTAGTGTAAAACAGATAAATTATCCCTCATGGTTTGGAATAGCAGGGGGAAAAGTCTAAAAAATGTCCTGCCGAATGACATTTTAGTTACATGCTATGTTGAGTGGTTCATTTCCTAAAGATATTATCATCATACCTCCATGGAAATCTCTAGTCTGGACCATTCTGACCTGTAGATTATATTAATTGTATTAGCATTTATGTCAGATGCGTTCTTCTTATCATAGAATGCATTCTTCTTATCATAGAATGAACGTTCTTGTGATAAACCTTTATCGCGAATCTGTGGATCTGTCTTTCCGAATGACATTTGAGGTACAGCCATGGTGAGGGCTTGGTTTCCTAGAAAAATTAACATCATACTTCAATGGAAATCTCTGGTCTGGACCATTTTGACCTGTAGATTAAGGAAATTGTATCAGTGTTTATGTCAGATGTGATCTTCCTATCCTAGAATGAACGTTTTTGTGATAAACTTTTATCACAATTCTGGGAATCTGTCTTCCCGAATGACATTTGAGTTACATGCCATGCTGAGGACCCCGTTTGTGAGTTGTTCACATATTTTTGGCCCATTAAACCTATATACCACCTGAAAGTACACATGATGGGCATTGTCTTCCACATGATTAAAAGTAACTACCTAAGACTGTGTCACTTTTATGTATACCAGCAAGTTTTGAAATTTCCTGAAATTCAGTGAAAATGCCATTTCAGGCCTGAAGAAAAAGGATTCAAGTGTAGGACAAAAGTCCAAGTCCTTTAGCTGCAGCTCTCTGGATCCTATCCTTAGACCCAGTAGTCAACAAAAGTTAACATAAAAGTTGACCAAATACATAAAGAATTAATTTTGCATAGCTTAAGGGAAAATACCCCCCTAGTGTCATTTGGCAGGACAACTTTCCAGGGTCTTCCACAGTATAGATGTTCAGGGTGTTGCCACAGCAACGGATTTCATATTTAACTGAAAATATTTCATGGGTAGTTACCCCAACACCTATAGATACATTATCCACAAAAAATATCTTTCAGATACTCGAGGGTTTAATCTCACGCCCCCAAACTCCACAGGAGGCCCCATCTGCCAACTTTCTATGATTTTCGACCTTAAACGCTACGTCTGTAGTATGATTTAAAAATAAGTGAGTCAGTAGTTAGTACCATGACTTCCCATCTTATTGCGAATCTTGGCTAGGTCCCAAAATCGCAAGAGATTTAAAATCGCAGAGATATCTGAGCCATTTTTCGCCATGTGAGATTCGACCTATATGCAAGTATAGGTGCACATGTTGTCGAAAGATACCTCAATTTACCATATACTCACATTGGTTATGAATGGGTAATATTTCAGAACACGGCTAAACAGTTAATGACCAGGTCGTCTTTCGAAGAATGTTGTTTTTAATTACCATCTATATGTCAAGTTAGCACCATCTAGTTGTTTTTGAAAATCTAGTCTTGTTTCTGCATTTTGCATAGCACTTGATAGTTGATCCCATAGAAAACACCCCCTAGTGAGAGGGCTTTTGTCATATAGGAGTATATGGTAAATTGAGGTATCTTTTGTCTAGGTCGAATCCCACATGGCGATTTAGGGCTCAAATATCTCTGTGACTTTGTCCCTTGCGATTTTGGGGTCTTCCTGGGCTCCTAGATCGCAAGGATTGTTCAACTAATACTGAATCCAACAGTGAATCTGATCAAGACCAATTAAGCAGTTATCCTTGCGATATAGGGGCTCAAGAAAGCCTCAAGAGTGCAAGGGACAAAATCGCAGAGATATTTGAGCCCTAAATTGCCATGTGGGATTCGACCTACAACATGTACACTGATACTTGCATATAGGTCGAATCTACCATGGCGCAAAATGGCTCAGATATCTCGGCGATTTTAAATTTCTTGCGATTTTGGGACCTAGCCAAAATTCGCAAGGCATATAACTACAGAGGTTGTATAGAACACAAGGATATTTTGTATCTCACCAGCAGGGTGTTTGATGTATAAGCTTATGAGCCATTGTTCAGCACTGCATGTAAATGATCTACAGCTGGTAAGATCGTTTACACATAATATGCTCTACACATTTTTACTTGATCGTATTAGAAACATAACCTGCCATAACGCCAACAAGATGTTGAAGGTCGAATCCCACATGGTGATTTAGGGCTGTAATACCTCTGCAATTTACTACCTGTTGCGAATTTAGGGACTACCTCAAGATCGCAACAGATGTACTTACAGTAGGAAGTATAGAACACAAGCACACAGTTGCATTTTCTTCTGTAGTGTGTGATATAACAGTGTTTGTGTTCTATACCCCCTGATATAAATCGCAACAGGTGGCAAATCGCAGAGATATTTGAGCCCTCAATCGCCATGTGGGATTTTACCTCGACTTGTGCAGCTACCTTAATGTCAAGGTTGAATCCCACATGACGAAAAATGCCTCTAGCATCTCTGCGATTTTGAATGTGTTGCGTTTATAGGGCTTTCCCCGAATTCACAAGGCTTTATTACTACACTGTAAAAAGGGAGCTTAGACTTTAAACATTTTTAGGTCTAAACACATTCGAAGTCTAAACATATTGGATAGGTAGGTGTATTCTTGGCTATCTATTTAGGATTTAAACACTTTTATTCTAAATGCCTAAACACCTATGCTAAACATGTTTAGATGGTTAGCATTAAAACAGTTTGATGTTTAGGTGTTTAGGATATCAACATGTATGTGTTTAGGTGTTTAGGTAAGAAAGATTCACTAGGTGGCAGCTCTATGCTCGAATGAATTTCTAGAAAGAGGTATACTCTCTTCTTGTCAAAAATATGTCAAAAATCCATTGTAAATCATTAATCAGGAATTTCATATGAAAGGACATAAATTTATGTTATGATTAAACATTTTGGATTGGTCATTTAAATCCTATATTGATTGGATCAATGAGCGATTCTTTCCGTAGACACCTTTACTCTGTAGTCCAAGAATAGACAAAGCTTTCTTCATTCAGCCATGCTGTTGTTATCTACAAACAGGGGTTACTCCCTATGTTGGATAATAGATGTGATGATAATCCCTGAGAGTATGATGTACTCTCTGCCTACTGTACATATAGTAAAATAATTGAGATGACCTACAAAGTTCAATATCTATGGATACTATATCTAAACACAATATCATAATGCTAAACACTATAACTTTGAAACTTGATCTAAGCATGTCATATCTAAACACATGGACAAACCTAAACATAAACACAGTAAACACTTTACAAGCCTAACCATATACCTCAACACATTGAAATCTAAACACAAAGGCTAATCACATTATTACGTTAAACATGTTTAGGTTTATAAAGTGTCCTCAAAAACAGGACAAGAAAATGCTTAGCAGTGTGTTTAGATTTTTACCTTTTTTTACAGTGTACAGTAGGGTGTATAGAACACAAGGACCCTGTTGTGTTTTCTCATGTATCCTTTGGGATATTTTGCCTTTTTTCATGTTTATATCTCTGTGAATCATATATTTTCTGGCCTAAAATCGCAAAAGAGTCCTTGTGTTCTATGTACCCTGTTGTACTTATAGCTCTTGTGAATTTGGGGAAGGTCCCACAAACGCAACAGATTGAAAATCAGAGATATTTGAAGCATTTTTCGCCTTGTGGGATACGACCTTCAGCACCGATATTATCAGTATATATTGCACATGTATAGTAGGATATTGTCTAGTCTCTCCATGTACGTAAATCTTACGTAAACCCATATGTTGGCACTGATCAGTCATGTTTTATCTAGGTCGAATCCCACATGGCGAAAAAATGGCTGAAATATCTCTGCGATTTTGAATCTGTTGCGATTTTGGTACCAACTCCAAATTCTCAAGGATACAACTACAGCAGGGTGTATAGAACACAAGGACACTGTTGCGATTTTTTATGTACTCTTTTGGGTATTTTGCCTTTATTCATGTTTAAATCTCTGTATATTGTATATTCTCTGGCCTAAAATCGCAAAAGAGTGCTTGTGTTCTATACACCCTACTGTAGTTATACCCTTGCGAATTTGGGGTAGGTCCCAGAATCGCAACAGATTCAGAATCACAGAGATATGTTGGCCATTTTTCGCCATGTGGTATTCAACCTTCTATGTTTCCGTTTCTTTGTCAAACTGATAATGTACTTAGGGAGTGATCATTTTTTAACAACAGAGGGGAGGGGGCTGGTGGGTTTGAGGGGGGGGTCAGAATGTTTTCAACCCCTTGACCGGGGGGGGGGGGTCAGAATTTTTTCAACACCTCTGATGGGGGGGGTCAAAATAATTTCACCTGTTTTCAGTGGAAAACCCCGCGCATTACTATAGACTAAAAGGGGACGTTCGCGTGTGATTTTTGTCCCTTATGGGATGGTCAAAAATTTTTTACCCCCTCGAGAGGGGGGGGGTCGAAATTTTCTTCGCGCGCCCGCGCGCAAACTCACCAGCCCCCCCCTGTTGTTAAAAAATGATTACTCCCTTACTGCAAGATATGCGGACACATATCTATTCAATGTCCTGTGTAACTGAAAACACGGCCACAAATTGGCAGAAACAGGATCAACATTGTATATCAGTTGTTTTTTTTTATGGATGAGTGAGTAGTACATGTTAAAGCTGACAGCATACAGAGGATATGAAAAGAGTAATATATGATAGTTACCAAGGCCCTATAGGTAGTTTAAGTTTTGACCTGAAGAGCAAATGGTCTTTATACCCTAGAGGTATACACCGGGCATTATTGCATACCGTAATTATAGGAAATCGTAGGCTATGGAGACATAACCACCATCCCGTTTTACAGGTGTTTTTTTTTCTATTGAACACAGCTTGGGTATGCCATTGGTAGTTCTGTTACCCATATCCCTATTGCCATACATTGATACAAAGGCCGAACTAAAAATCCTCGGTCCATTTATAGAATTCTTGATCGCGTCTAGCTTTGGCTAATCAGCCAGCCCTGCCAGATCAGATTTAAACAATGTGAGCCTATGCTGTGCCCCCGGACAGTCCTGATACTCTGATATACTGAGATATATAAAGTGATAATTCCCAAAATAAGTGTTCATACTTGGTTAAGGAGAGAGATTATAGGGCTACCATGGCCTGTATCTGGAAAACACAGAGGGAAGTTAAATGTGCCATCACTAATGCATATACATAGGCCGAATGGACAGTTTCATGTCACCGATTGTATTATCATGAAGGATAAGACTCATTCGACTCTTTAGAAAAAAAAATCAAGAGTGTATTGAAAGTGCCAATGGTTTCAAAGTTCTAATTGGTCTCAGTGAAGGAAATCCCGCAGAAAACCGGAAGTCATATACGATTGTGGTCATAAGTGAATACTGCAGGCACACTGAATGGTCAATAACCATGTTTAAAATAATGCCAATAAATATATAACCACTGCACATGTTGTTGACTATTTGCTGCTTTGGATAAAATACCAGGAGGGCATTTCTCAAAGTGCTTATCCATTTTTTAAAGGCTAGATTGGAAATAGTCAATCTGCATTTTATTCAGTGCAGATTTAGGCAGAATCAGGGTGTTTTTACGCGATAGTCCAGTGCTCAAAATTTTCGTGGTCAATTCATATTTTAAGTCAGCCTATATTATGAAGGAAGGATGTATCTATTAATTCTGGGGTGATTTTTAGAAAATGAACATGTTCCAATGGGTGCTATCGAATTTGGCGCTATATTAAATTATAGTGCGGAACCAATTCCTTCTATGAGACCCTAAGACCTACTATGGTAAGCCCAAGGCTCAGCATACCAGGTTTTACATTCAATGTCGAAAGGGAAGACATGGCGCCATCTGGTGCTTCATAGTGGATAATGTTAGTGAGTGAGTGAGTGAGTAATAGATGTTGAACGCCATTTCGACAGCTAAAGTCATAATTATGGTGAGAACTACATTACACAATTTCACAGAGGAATGTGTCAGTTCCTGCGCATTTGTGCACCAGACACATTCGAGGGGATAGGAAAGAGGAGACATAGACCCTTTTAAGTGGGCTAGGGAAGCCTGGGATAATGTAAGTAATGCAAAATCTACAAGTCATGAAGGCCACAACTCGTCGTCTTTACTGTATACAATCTGCATCTCGTCGACATAAAACATTGATGACCCACTACTACAAATGTAAAAGTTAGCTAAGTGGATGTATCGAATAAGGTTGGTCGCTACCCTTATATGGCAGAAAGGCATCAGGCCCGTAACTAGCCCTCTTCGTGGGGTGGTTCGATTTTCGATAAGGTGGGACTCAATGAGTTTAAAGATGAAACCTGCCAAAACTCTTGTAGAATAAAAGACTAAAATTTATTTATTTTTTTGTACAGATGTGTAATGGTGATAGGCCATATGAAGCAAAATTTCCCCATTTTAAGGTTTGCTTTCTAAAATCCTTAATAATTGTCTGATTTACAAGCCGCGAAAACTGACATGTAGCCAATCATGTGCACTTTTAGGCTGGCTAGGGTGGAACATCTTTGGTCCATCAGGGGCCTGGGTGGTTCGTTCGAACCGACGAACCCCCCCCCCCCCTAGTTACGGGCCTGGGCATGGTACCTATACATTAAGGCCAAAATCCACAACGTGAAAAATGGGTATGAAATGTCTGTGATTCTGGATATCGGCTCTTGCCAATTTCCTGAATCACAAGGGTACTCACTGCACTTCTTACCACTCCAAATCCGACTATAGCTGATAGTAACAGGGGAATCTCTGCACAGATGAGTTGCTAGAATGATTCACAGAGATAGTGTATTTGATATTAAAATCACAGTTGTCTCTGACTATTTTCTGTTGTTTGCAATGGTCTCCTGCATAGCATAAACAAATGTAGCTTGCATAAATCACAAGCAGAACCCCATTATGACTGTAGTATGTGGAACTTGGCTCCTGATTTATCAAACACACACCTCTTCTGATTTCCTAGAAAGCATTGTTTTCCTCTAAATCACAGGGATTTTGAGTCTATCACAGAGATTTCAAGCCCTTTGTGAAGAAAATATCAAAAACTTTTGATGTACTATACTCCCTAAATACCAGCACTTTGACAGGGATTCTTAGCCTTTATAGGTCTTCCCTAGATGATATTACCACCCCAATATCGGCTAAGCACCGACATATCCTATTTCACAACAATTTCCCGACCATTTTCACATTGTGGGAGTTGGCCTTTACAGAACATGCTTAAATTCTTTTATGCTTAGGCAAAAAAGAACAAAAAAACTTTCCAGTCACCCGACCGTGCTCAGACAAAAGGGGCCGACCTCAGGATTTTTCTCTAATTCTTTTTTTTCTTCAAAATTTTCCGAACCTGGAAAACAACGTTTTCCAATTATTAATAAAATCCAGAGACTCTGATGCAGACTTTTAATAGCTTCACAGATTAGTATTTACTTTCGAGGCACGTATGGCAGAAGATTAATCAATTACAGGATAAAACCAACAATGCATCGTCAGTTTGTTTGAACTGTATATTATCCCACTCGACATTGTATGGGTCGGAAATCTGTGTTTTGTTAAAGGAATGAAAAAGAAATGTGCAGGACCGAACGGCCTACATGGTGAAAAACCTTTTGTATGGATGGGAGAAGGAACATGGATTGGTGCCTTGTGAATTGTTCTGTGTTTTACCAATATCAAATATCTTATGTGCTAACAGAGCTATTCCAATATCCGTAATGATAAGAATTGTAATCTCTATCCCCTTCTTGGCATTGATGAGGAATCGCGATGTTTCAGTACCTACGTTAAGTTGAACAGCATTAGGTCGAATCCCACATGGCGAAATATGGCTGTAATATCTCTCCGATTTTGAATCTCTTGCGATTTTGGGACCTACCCCAAATTCGCAAGGATATAACTACAATAGGGTGTATAGAACACAATGACACAGTTGAATTTGTTCATGTACTCCTTGGGGGTATTTTGCCTTTGTTGTTGTTTATATCTCTAGGTTGAATCCCACATGGCGATTTAGGGCTCAAATATCTCTGCGATTTTGTCCCTTGTGATTTTGGGGTTAATCGCAAGGGACAAAATCGCAGAGATATTTCAGCCCTAAATCGCCATGTGGGATTCGACCTTTTTTGCATGTAAAAGATTGCAGTTCTAGTCGTTCGAAGGGCTAGCTGCACGGATAGTAGGGAGGTTTAACAACCACGACGTAAGTTACCTTTTCCTGGTCTCACGCAGATGTATCAGTGTTGTAGGTATGTGACAGTGGTTGCTAAACCTCCCTAGTAACGATGGAGGAACGACCCTCATATACGGATACTCTACGGTCCTCTGCTTAACGGGGGAGTAATCTTATTAGGGAGTGGTCATTATTCATCATAAGGGGAGCTTGGCAAAATTTTGCATCTCTTAAGCTAAAAAGCCCATGCGCTATACTGTACTTCAAGGAGGGACGTAAATTTGGGGTAGGCCCCAAAATCGCAACAGATTCAAAATCGCAGAGATGTTTCAGCAATTTTTCGCCATGTGGGATTTGACCTTATTCAGCTTGGAAATCCGCCATACAGCGGAAGGTATATGTATAAGGCCAAAAAGAAAGAAGCTGTGTTTTCGGTAACATGGTCCAAAAAGTTGAGGTTGGGAGGTCGATTTTTTTTTTATTTATCTAGTTTTTGGTCCAATCCCAGTGGGCACAGTACAAGTCTGCACTAGCTAATAAACATTGTATGAATGACTAGTTTCACTGCAATGTTTACTAGGCACTCATGCAACTTCCTGGTTAGGATCAACATTTTGCCAAATTTCACAGTAGTACTTATTAAGTTATTAGTAAGTGTTGCATGTACAGTGCTGCAACATCAACTATTATTAAGTGTAGCTTAGCGACGTTTATTAGTAGATGCAATTGCAGCACTGCAGTAGCACTGCTTAGTAAGTGTTGATTTAGCATCTCTTATCAAGGGCTGCATATTAGTAGTTTATTAGCTACTGTTCAGCATTGCTTAATAAGGGCTTAACTTGCAGTGTTGACTAAATGGAACATAGCAGTGGGTACTAGTTGTTGCAAGTGCAGGGCTGCAGCTGAATCATTTACTAAGCACTTCAAATGTGTCACTTACTAAGCACTGCATATTAGTAGTTTACTGGCTGTTGTTTTGCATCACTTAGCAAAGGCTTAATTTGCAGTGTTTACTAACTGGAATATAGCAGTGATTATTAGCCGTTGCAAGTGCAGGCTGCAGATACACCACTTAGAAAGCACTGCTAACCCATCACTTATTAAAAGTTGCATATCAGTAGTTTACTAGCTGTTGTCCAGCATCGGTTAATAATGGCTTAACTTGCAGTGTTTACCAGCTGGATCATGGCAGCGGTTACTAGCCACTGCATGCGCAGGGCTACAGATGCACCACTTAAAAAGCACTACTAACCAATCACTTATTAAAGGCTGTATCTTAGCAGGGGTTTACTAATATTTGTCAAGTTTTTTAAATATTTTGAATATACAATCTCAAAATACCTTGGATTTACTTATTGAATAATGGGAACATGCATATGGTGAAAAATTGATATTCAGGACTGGTGTACACCACTTCATTTGTCATCTTCTGACATTGTTGAGATTATTCTTCAGTAATGCTAGCATATTGTGCTATGCCTAAGTAGGTTTGTCCTAAAACAGGTTAAATTGTATGCTAATATAAGCTCCTGCATAGGAATGACAATGGCACTGATTCAGTTTGTAATGCAGCAACAGCACTTAGCACTGGCTACTAAGAGTAGCTTAGTAGCAGGCGCATAGTAAAGGCTTACTAGCTGTTGCTTCACATGATTTAAGTAGGACTGTATTGGCATTGACTAGTAAAAGGTACAGAGCAGTGTTTACTAGCAGCTGCAACTGTAGGGCTGCAGAAGCACTGGTTATTAAGGGCAGTTTACGCATTGCTTACTAGCTGGTGTATACTAAAGGCTTACTAGCTGTTTCTTGGCATCAAATATTAAGTGTCACTAGGTGGCAGTTCTATACATTCTCTCAGCTTTATAACCTTAAGGGTAATCTAAATCATATTTCTGATAATTAAAATATCATCGAGATCTATTCTAAGTCATAAAATGGCATAAGCTAGCACACAAATTGATTGCTACAAATTAAATTACCGGATAGACTGTGTAACAAGATAGATTTAAAGTCAATTTATATATAGACACCATTTCTTTGTTCTACTGAAGATTACTTCATATTCAGACCAACAGTGTTGCATTGACTGCCAAGAAGCAGATGTCAAAGTGATGATTGCAAAGCTCTTATTAGTGGCCTTTTTCTGCACTGGCTACTAAGCACTGCATTATAAGCTATCTGCTAGGAAGGGGTTACTTTGCAGGGCTGCCTAGTATAACATTTAGCAAATAATTGTTCAGCTATTAGGAGCTCCATTTACACCACTTACTAGGAGGTATTCTGCACTGATAAATAAGTATTGCAAAATAAACTACTAGTAAGGGTTTATTTTGCAGGACTGCCTAGTATAACATTTAGCAGATAATTAGCCAGCTATTAGGAGCTGTGTTTGCACCTCTTACTGGTAGCTATTCTGCACTGGTTAGTAAGCATTACATTATAAACTACTAATAAGGGCTTATTTTGCAGGGCTGCCTAGCATAACATTTAGCAGATGATTATCCAGCTACTAGGAGCTGCATTTTCACCCCTTACTAGTAGATTTCCTGCACTGCCTATTAAGTGGTGCATATAAACTACTAGTAAGGGCTTATTTTGCAATGAAGCAAAAGTAGCTAATAAACACTGCCACCAGCGAGTAAGCACTGCCTAGTCTAACATTTAGCATGAAATTAGCTGGCTAGTAGTTAGTGCAACCAGTGCAGAGCAGTGACTACTAAGGGTTTAGTAAGTGGAGGTGTGCCCACTGGGATGTCTCATGTAGTCATTCTTTACTGGGTTTTCACTGGTGGGTGTTAGAAATGTTCGTTTCCTGCATGGGATATTAGAAAACCATTGGGAAATATGTGCATACATATCAAATAACAATTTTGAAAGAGAACCTTCGAAAATTTAGAAAAAATATCTTTAAAAAATCAGTAAAATTTTTAAAAAAAATCTTTAAAAAAAATCTCTGAGATAATGACTAGAATTATGGGAACTATCTTGTCTATTAATACAAAATTGCCTTATACACAGGGGCATACAATATCTAGCCCACATACATGAGTGTGAGGATGGAGGTATGTACAATGTATGTACGTGGCTATGCTAGATGACTATTGATCAGCACACATGACAAGTTGTATGACGTCAGCAGCCACAGGTGGGTTACCATGGAGACCTATAACAATAGAGGTTCACTGATACAGTCTATATTTTATTATGAATTGTATGTATGGTAAATGTAAGTGACACACCTAACCCTTAATGGCAATTTGTTATACTTTGCACGTATTGATCTCAGTTGTATCATTAAATGATTGCATTAATACGTACAGTGGCTTAGCAACGCTTTTTATTTACTCTTCCCCCCAAATATGGTCACTGGATGTGGTATAGCTGTTTATTATCTAACATTACTAAAAAATGATTCATTGCCCAAAGAACGAGTTGCACCGGGGGGAGGGGGAGGATACATTACATTATAATGTAGTGCACTTACCTGTACTTTAATCTTGAATATAATTTATATCCCCCTTTTGTAATGAAAAGGTCGAATCCCACATGGCGATTTAGGGCTCAAATATCTCTGCGATTTTGTCCCTTGCACTCTTGAGGCCTTCCTGAGCCCGTTTATCGCAAGGACAACTGCTTAACTGGTCTCAATTCACTGTTGGATTCGATATAAGTTGAACAATCCTTGCCATCTAAGAGCCCAGGAAGACCCCAAAATCGCAAGGGACAAAATTGCAGAGATATTTCAGCCCTAAATCGCCATTTGGGATTCGACCTTATACAATCATCACTTATGTTTTCATTGCCATGAAAAATGGGTTATAGAAACGCTTACTTTGTGGCCGCCACCATATTACGTGTTAGAAAGTACGTCTACAATTGCAACGCCCCATTTACCAGGTGGACCATGGCCTTGGGGTTTTCCCAGCTGTATTGCAGGCCTTTAAAGCAACACCAAGCCACATCTAGCTGCCTTTGTCAGCTCAGTAGAGACACACATACTGGTCTACATAACAAGGACTTCATGTACAAGTTAGTGGGAATTAGAAGTGTTTGTTCTTAGGTGGTGAATGCCAAGCTAACCTATTAATGTTTCAGGGAAGTGCATTACATGACCTACAAGCTGCAGTGTCCACCAGTGCTGTCTCTAGGTAGGACTCCAGCAGCTGCAGGACGAGCCAGGTGCAGAGATGAGTCATCCATCCCCCGCCCCTACCAGGTGAAACTCTATAGCTGTACTGAAGGAAGGCGTGCACAGGTAAGGTAGCTCTCTCCTGGTCTCCTGCCAACCTGTGGTCAACTAGACATTTACTGTGTATAGTGTTGACATCCTACATAGAGCTCCAATGATGGCCTACGTAGGGACATCTCCCTGTGATTATAGGATCAATATGGGTATTGACGACGAGGACTAGAAAAGGTCAATGGATACTGACCACCAACCTGAAAAAAACTGTGTGAGGATTTAATCCTGGGTGAGGACTTAAAAGGTTCGTCTTCTTTTCTTAGAAGAAACTATTATGGACAAGATCACCACGGCGTAGAAAAAAAAAGACAACACATCCAGCATCCGGCTTCAACCTACATAGCATAGCTATCAATACACGGTAACTAGCTTTTGTTCAGTATCTTCTTTTCACATACAGAGCTATCAGACATACACCATACATAAAGTTATTTTTGTTACAAAAATACCCTGCGCAAATGGTGAACCCGCATACATCCCCTTACCTTTAATAGAAATAATGAAGATGTCCATGTATACAGGTCCAGGAGTCTCTATGATTATAAGCTTTTCTATGCTGTTAAAAAGGAAGCTTAGGTTTTTGACATGTTGAGGTCTTAACATTACTGTCTATGTAGTTACAACTGATTAGGAGTTAAATTAACATGCATGTTTAGGTATTTAGATATAAGAGACACACTAGTCTGCAGCACTTAGGTCAAATGTAATTTTTAATCATTTATGAATTAACATTGAGGATTCATATTGATTAGCATCAACATAATAATTCAAGATGTTGGATTGCTCATCTGGATCCTATGTCTTGATTAATAAGCAATGCTCTCTGTAGACACCTTTACTGTGTAGTCCAAGAGGAGATATATTAATATACTCTTTCAGCCATTCTGTTGTACTCTATATATATCTACTACTCTATCCACTATAGATATACGTGTAGTTGAAAAACGGAGATGATCTACCTAAGTTCAATAATATCTATGGATACCATACCTAAATATGGCATCATTGGCTAAATGCTATGGACTTGAAACACTATCTAAGCATGCCATACCTAAAAGCATAAAAATTTAAACATAAAGGCTTATCACATTATGAGGCTTACCATGTTAAGGTTTATAAAGATGTGTTCAAAAACATTACAACAAAATGCTTAGCAATTGTGTTATATGCTAAACGCCCTTTTCAGTGTATCCCATTCTTCAACGGCCTTTATCTTTTCCTTTCAAATATTACATACAGCAAGGGTAGATAATTTGGGCCTTTGATCAACCGGGTCAGCAGTCCATTAAATTGTTATGTACAGCCAAAGGGCCAATTTCAGAGGATTTCCGGGAAGAATTACTGCCCATCAGCCAAAACTACTGGTCATTGTTATTAAGAACGTCCAATTGTGAATCCAATGTTCATTTACATTTTCCCTTTTTTCAGATGATGGATAGATACGATACAGCCTGTGTGGGTATGCTGAACACCAGTGTCGTTGAGGAACTGGCCAAAGACCTGCCCCTCTACATGGCAGCCATCAACCTGAGTGCCATATGGCAGCCAACAATCATAATTGGCGGACTGCTGGGAAACGTCCTAATAGTTATAGTTATGATGTCAAGATCCAACCGCTGGAATTCCTGTTCTAATTATATTGCAGTACTGGCAGTATCTGATAGTGTAGCACTTCTTAGAAAGAGTATGGACCACATGTATCCCTTATTTGGCACAAAATACAACGAAAGGTCCTGTGCAGGCTGGGTATACATTGCATTGACGGCCTGTCAGTTTAGCATGCTTCTAGTGATGTGTATGACAGTAGACAGACTGATAGCTGTCAAGTACCCTAACAGACAATCCATATACTGTAATGTGGGACGTGCACGGAGAGTGATGCTCGTTCTGCTAATTGTTGCTCTCCTCTTTAATGTACCACACATCTTCTTGACAGCCCCAATATCTGATGGGAGATACTGTGCTGCCTTTGGAGAAAGTCACAAGTGGTCTTTTGCTTATGGTTGGTTACAGGTAATTGTGAATTTCGTTATCCCAGTGATTTGCCTCACGACTATGACAGTAATTATTGTAAGGACCCTGAGTTCAAACAAAAGGAAGACAGATGAGGCTCGGCAGAGAAGGTGTGCAAAGGCTAGTCAGAATTTTGTTGTGTACATCACACGAGACCCATTATCTCATATTGTGCTGGCATTTATTGTAGATGGCTTAAAGAGTTTGGAGAAGCAAATCTCTACCTCTAGTATTAACATATCCTGTGGCAAGAACCGGAAAGCCGTCCAGACAGAGCATGGAGGAGAAATCAACCAAGCTTATATAGCTGAACAACGTAAGAACAATAGTACAGATGGCTTAACTAATGATAACAAATCATCAAGCGAAGGTGGATCCATGGCGGATGAAGACAGCCTGGCTCAAGACGATCAGCTAAGTTCACCGAGCAAACACTTAAAACAGACTGTGGATATACCTGACAGTCAATCCCAGGAGGTAAATGAAGAGAGGGACGATGGTGCAAGTCAGTCACAACGTGATTTAGATCTTATGAACAATGACCATGAAGCACAGTGGAGGGATGATTCTTACACATCTGTAGGAGCCCCACAAGAGGAGAACTCGAGGGCTGTGAAGAGACAAACCTCTAAAGAGAAACCAAACCAACTCAATATTGTGTTGTTCCTGGTAGTGTTCTTCTTTGTGCTACTAACAGCCCCGCAGCACATCCGATATATGGTCTACAATTTTAACTTTGTTAACCGTTGGACGTGTCCAACTGCTTATGCCACATATGTGATGATTTTTCACATTTCTAATAAGGCATATTTCACGAATTGTGCCATCAACTTCTACCTGTATTTCTGTGGGAGTTCCCTATTTAGAATCTCAATTAAGGACATTTTCACCTGTTGCTGCCACGGGAGGAAGCAGGCTGTGTTGGAGGAGCAGGAAGAGGGGGAGAAGCAAGGAGTACCCACAGTGTCTGAGCAGTGTGATATCCAGCTGGCCAATGCGATGTGTGAAGATTCACATGTTCCTGCTTCCACCGTGGCATTAGCACAACCAGCTGAAGCAGATGTGTGAATATGTGTTGTTCTAATATGATTAGTAATGTCATATAATATACACCTTGATGTCTTTCACCAAATGAAATGTTGGGGTTTTAAAAACTGGATTGCCTCACAATTCGAATTTGATCTAGAAGATAATGGCGAATCTACTGAATCTATGATACCATTTGCCTGTAATGCTTCTACATCAAGTTTCGACCAGTCACTCTAGTGTTTTAGCTCTTGCACATTTGTTGAATATGAATTAAAATGAACCTGTATGACAATGTGTGAATAACAGGCCACACTCATTACTAAATGTACACTGAAAACTTATACATATATAAAAGTAATCATTGAAGATGACTTTTGTTCATCATTTGAAAATGATGACCCTATGTCATCAAAGTGATGGCACAGAGTCATCATTTTGATGACATACTTCTGCCACTAGGGGCCTCCACTATACAAAAATACAGAATAGGAACTATCTAAAGGTAATCTATGAATCAATAGTTGCATTAATCCAGACAATAAATGTCTGTGAAATGAAAGGTTATCATAAAACCATCTCATAGGGACTCAATTGATTCGAGAAAGAAAAAAATGGCAAAAATTCCAATGACATTAAATGATTTAGCAATTTTTTACATATAGACACCTCTCCTGTCTCTGAAATGCTAGTAACAACTGGGGGAATCAATTCTTGCTTGTTATACATATTGATATATATTATGTGACCAATCATGATGCTTAGGAGGGTCAAGGATAAAGACCTACCAGTACCAGGAGGGGGGGGGGTAATTATAAACATATTTGAAACCTGACAAAATGCCCAATTTGGCTGTACACCTATCAATCTGAGCATGTAAGCTATATTGTAAAAGGTAATCAATATGATGAGCCTTTGTAATCACATATGATTACCCAAATGATGACAAGGTGCTCCCCCCAGACGGCGTCAAACTGAGCACCCTAAAGTGCTCTACACTGATTAGTTTCTACAGCTATAAGTTTTCAGTGTACTCATTACTCAATAGTATTATGCAGATAATGTGTTGCACTGTCCACTAGTAGGCCTCGGCAGGTCATGGTGGATTCCTCCCTGGAGGCAATCACGACACACTCCCAGAATGGTGTCAGTCCTTAATACAGCCTCCAGGCTTCACAGGGAACTCAGACATGCTTCTGCCACTACAATAACATATGTTCTGACATTTATAAACAGAGGTAGGATATGGTTCGTCCCAGTTACCCAGTCACCCCCAACCCCAAAAAAGAAATAAAGAAAAAAAGAAAAGGCACATCCGCCATCCCTACACTCCGATAGGCCATTGAATGTTACAATATATGCCCATGTCAAGGCAGCAAAAGAGGAAGTTCTGTATTTACCACATTTGAATTGACATATATACAGAGGATCAAACAAATACCTCTTAAAAACGGACGTTTAGCTGGTGTAGTTGATGTGGTCTAGTGGGTGAGTCAGGGAAAAGTTACCCTAACCTTAATATCGAATTTGAAACCAATGAAATAAACTGAGGGATATCTTTCAACGGTATTTGGGAGTACCTGAATAGTTTAAGGCAGATAAAGGTCAAACTTTCAGTCGGTATTCATGTCATATTCACTGTACCTGTACCTTTTATAGTTTGTAGCTGTGTTTGCTCCCGAAATCGCAGTGATGTCCTTTGCATGCAGCACAGCTATGAACAAAACAATATTCAGATTGATCGGTCCACCTCTGTGCTGTATATATGATACAGATTTCAACATTATACGTGCCATATGCACCACTATAATATTCTTCTTAAGTAGAACTACGTCTCCCCCTATGTGCTCCCGGTAATATTGACAGACCTCTGGGGTTGTTTCTCAATGATGCTAATAGCGCCTAAACGAGTGCAGATATTTAAATGTAACCTTGCAATTACATGTATATGTACAAGTATTTGTCATTACTGTACGACACAACACTGATGCCATGGACTTGCCATCCTGAGCCCACTTAAACAGCTGAGCTGTAGAAAATATAATCGTGGAATTTCTTTGGATGTGATACCTAGTTATGTATATTTTAATCTGAGATGGGAAGAATATATATGCGCATGCATCTTTGGGGACATTAATGGTTACAGACATAGTGGCTCATATCGGCAATGTTGACCTACAAAGGACTAGACATATATATCCTCATCCTTATCTATTGTGCGCGGGCACTGACACATTCTTCTGTGAAATTGTGTAATGTCGTTCTCGCCATGAATATGACCTTAGCTGTCGAAATGGCGTTAAACAGCTATTACTCACTCACTCACTCCTTATCTATTGACACCGGTGAAAGTCGTGCAGGCAGAAACTGTTTATTTATCTACCTGGTCGTTTTTTTTTGTATCAATAGAGGTTTTCTCTTTTGTCATTATCTATTGTTGAACAATTTCCCGGGGTGATGGAAAAATACCATTGAAAGGAACATTAGTTCATATTTTATATGTATTAACTTTCTCGGCACAACCTCCTCGCGCTCATGAGTAACTCAGGTGACGGTGTACATGTTTAGCCTCACGAGGTTAGCCTTCATCCTTATAAAATTCCCACTACAGGTACAAGTTATGAACATATACAATACCATGTATATAGGTCCTTGCACATAGAGAGCTGGTCTTCGTTTGCAAACCGTATCAGCCCCGGTGGTGTAAATCCTTGATCTTCTAGCGCTTTTTATCCTGTTTCTTTCAATTTGTTGAGTGTAATAACTGATATTAACCTGTATTTGTATATCAGTTTTGTGAAATGTTGCTGTGCGACATATTTTATTACTTATGTCTTAACGTCATGAACTTTTATCTGTTGAGCTCTCTTTTATACATACCACCTTGCCTGTATATGTAGCCTACATTTTAATCTAGAATGTAGAACAGAACTAAATGTTTACATTGAAATGGTGGATGTCTTGTCGGCGATAACAATAAAAGCGGTAAGTTTAACTGATATTATTAATGCTTGTTGGTGCTGTGTTCCCTACTCCCATCATTACAATATCAACCCATTTAACAAAGGTATGTTATATTATTATGACATTGGAATGACGCCCCGGAATGACGCACTGAGCTATGTATAATTTTCGCCATATTTATGACCCATAAAGAAACGTTCTGAAACGTTTTTGGTTACTGTGAAAGGCCATAATTGTGCAAAAACCCGACGATATAATAAAAATACCCTGGTCATGCCAAGGGGATTTTAGGATTTTGGAATTTCCTCTGTGTGAGCAGGCAAGCAAAAACGATAGGCTATAAGGGGGCTCACATCATTTCTGCTTGATTGCTCACATGCACTGAAAACCTAGAAGTTCTGAAACTAGTCAGCGGTGACCACTTTAGGTCCTCATTCTGACGACCTGAGTCATCAATATGAGGACTCTGTACTGTCAGTATTGTCATCCTGATGACTCAGGTCGTCAAGATGACGACCTAAAGTCGTCATTTTGACTACCTAAAGCTGTAGTTTTAGGTATCATCAACTTGAGGACCTAAAGTGGTCACCGCTGACTAGTTTCGGATCTTCCATGTTTTCAGTGTGCAAGGGAGCCAGGTAGATGTGGCGTCAAACTTGCAATGCACAGATCAAGCTGTTCTTAGATGATCGATAGAATACTACGTTTGTGAAAATATTACTGGCACGTCTATCAGCTGCAACAGTCGTGCTTCAATTCACTATTGTGTTAGTGTTCATCTGGCTAACCGCATACCACGGTACCTATATTCCACAGCTGGTGCATAAGGTAGAGCCTCTAGGTGAATCATCGATTTGTTGTATGGCAGTACATTGCTCCACTCCATTCAAAGACGCCTCATAATCAAGGTAAAACAAGGAGAATATGGCATATCCCAGTCAACGAAAAACGTTGCAAAACGTTTCAGAACGTTTCCCTATGGCTCCTTATTATGGCAAAACGTTTTAAAACGTTAAAAACGGTTTCTTTTTTTAAATCAAATAACATGTTTTTTTTTTGTTGAGGGGGACTGACGCGATAGAAACCTATTTCCCTCTACATTTTATAGGCCTTTAAAGATCTGGTGACCACAATGCCAAAATTTGCCTCATTTGAAAAGAATGAAGCAAATCTATAAAACAAAAGAAAGCATGTTTTGATAAAGTCTAGTTTCATCCTTTTGGGGGCTTAACTTCTTTCAAGTATATATAGCCGCCTTAAAAAACTGCGCATTGTTCAATGACCATCGTGTTTCGAAATCTTAATCCAGTAAAAAAATCTAGCTAGTCTCATAATACATCACAAGAAACGAAATATCAATTTTCACCTTAACCCAGATAACCCTTAAGTGTCATAGAGTGCTGAAAATTGATAAGTAGACTAATATATGACCAAATATACCCAGTACAAAATTTCGGACCTTCACCTGCACCATGTCCAGAGATATGAGGGTTTGCTTACCGTCCTACATGTAGGACTTAGGACTACTGTCCTTTGAAATTTGTGTTCTTTTGGTTGCCATGGAAACCACAATTCCTGTAATAGAGTGCCAGAAACTGACGAAAAGGCTTATATATGGCCATTTATGCCATACAAAGAAATTCAAAGCTTTACCTATAGCGGATCCAGAGATAAGCACCGTCCTACATGTAGGACAGTAGGACTTTGGGCGTCTGTCCCCTCTGTGAAGGTCAAAATATATAGCAGAAGGTAATTCCCTAAGTAATAGGTGTTTTGGGACATGTG
The DNA here is from genome assembly GCA_949317995.1 of Acholoe squamosa. Lineage (NCBI taxonomy): Eukaryota > Metazoa > Annelida > Polychaeta > Phyllodocida > Polynoidae > Acholoe > Acholoe squamosa. Next base: position 56,316,141 of record OX439036.1, on the reverse strand, counting down.
TGTAACATAATAAAAGTACCTTAGAAAACCTGTATGAAGCATTTTTGGAAGCCTTGGGCCTAGAACTATAGTATGCAACATTTTACTTCCTTATCTGTTGATTTTATGTATGGATATAGACCTCATCTCATGATGTCACTTAGGCGTCCTACAAGCAGGACAGTGGGGCTATCTGGGTTAAAGATATATTTCATGTGAGTCTAGCAGATTCTGTCTTATGTATGAAATATATGACACTAGGTTCATAACTGGGTGTTTCTAGCTTGTACGATTCAAATTAGCTTTAATTCCAGACCATTTTGGCGAGAAAATCTATATACATGTACATAGTGTCTGTGCTTGCGTAGGCGGGGATGGGGTCAGCCTCGATCATCCAGTCCCTATGGTGGGACTGGACCATTTCTTATCAAATCACTGTAATGCCTCCTTTAAAATGATCCAAGATATGCCATGCTTTAGCATGGCTTAAATTTATCAAAATTTTCAGTTATATATCCTAAACTTAGATTTTTGCTAGTAATAACTAAATGCTTGAATATCCACATACCAAACAAAATCTATGTAGTTGCCACCTAAAGTCTATGTAGTTATACCTGTCTTCAATATCCGTATGGGGGCAATATTATGAGTTAACTGGGGTTAGGATACAGTATAGGCAAGTTTTTACCACTTGTTTCAACCTGTTGCAACATTGGCGGATTATTAACAAGTCTCCCAGACTGTATATGGTACAGTCTGGGCACGTCTGAGATTTGGATGGGGTTAACTTAAAATTGGCATATCCCACTAAAAAGACAGATTTGAAAACTTGTGGAAACATGGTTTGTAAATACTCATCTATTGTGCTATGCATGTAATGTTCCAATCACTGCTAGCCCATATATAGTGTCTCAACATGAAGTGTCTGATCACAACACAGTACACTTCACTCGATGGCTCTTGTTATTCCTCCTCACCACAGTACCACCACCTGTTGGCTAGTCTGAGAGGCTTTGGATAGTGTTTAGTACACCTTGAGAGTTACGACTGGCTATTCATCCACAGCACACAGGCTCCCTCTATAGGAAATCCGTGGCACCTGATTTATTACTATGAGAGGAACGAATACAGGATATAGGTTTTCTTTGTTTGGGAGCAGAAATATTTCGTATAATCATTCGATATTTTAGCACACGGTTTAGAATGTTGTCTAGATGGTGATTGAATAGAAACATGTAGCAGTGAAAAAACATACCACAAACATGAGACCCCGGGGAACAGTTGTGTACATGTGGTTTAGGAACATACAACAAACATGAGACCCCGGGGTACAGTTGTGTACATGTGGTTTAGGATTTATTACTTTATACGTTGGAGACACAGAAGTGAATACTAAGAACGTCTAGATGTCATATTTTGCAGCACAGGTAATTTTGACCGCGTTCATATGATAGAGTCCAAATGTAAGGCATTGTATGATGGGCATCCGATACAACATTTAGAATGAAAGCCAACAGTAGCCTAGCTTTTATCATTGATTCATCCCATGTATCACTGACATCACGTCTGTACAATGCGTAAAGAATGGCAGTGATTGAGATTAATTATCATGGCCTACTTCAGTAGACATCCATGACAGTCAAACCATCAAACCAGGATCAGTAAAAAAAAAAACCAACAAGAGTAATTGCTACTTTCAACGAAGCTGCTACCTTATACCAGGCAGCATCAGTATAATGAATATAAGCTTTACCTCTGGTAGGCCTACAATTATAAATTGAGGTGGAACATTTTCTTTTGGTATCATTTTGATTTTCAATATTTCTGTTAGAAAGAATGCATTTTGGTTTATGATACAAAACCAATCACTCTCATGTAACTTCTATAGAATTAAAACTTATATATACACACACGTCATCTTCAATAGAATACCGCTTACTATAATTATAATCATGTCGGCGTGCTCATTAATCTTCTAGTTTCCTTTTTGTCATCCATACATACACTAACTTGAAACATTGTGTAAAGAAAGGCATTTGTCTTAGCAACATTCATAGCAACGTTCAATAACAAATCAAGTCTTATATACATCCTCATCTTCCAAGGTAGGGACATTAGCACACTACCAAGGTAGTAACCCCTTTGCTGTAACCATTAGATTATTTCCCCAATTACATTAGGTACATGTACTATATAGTGCAAAACGAACATGAAACACATCATAATTACATGGCGCTGGTGACAAAGGGGCCCGTACGTGTATAGAAGTACCATACAGGGAAGACTCTCCCCAACATTTATACTATGTACACAGTGCATGTATTCTGAGTCCATGACATTTAATATGTATACATATAGATTCATGCATGGCAACATTAGTAACATCCATCGTACCATTTATTAGGGCACATGTTTATTACAAACATTGGACATTATCCTCTCAACTTCGCTTTTTGTTGCTAAATGGTCTTTGTTTCTTAGTGAACCCTTTAGATGCTTTGGAGCCGCGAGCCTTGACAATAGGACGGCCATTCAGTTTACCCCACACACCGACAACAAATGATTCTATTTTACACTCATCCTGTCCGCGAACTATACGGAAAAAACCATCTTCCCCCCACTTCCTGCCCCACGAATTGGCACACAACTGAAAAAGAGGAAAGGACAAATTGCATGACTATACCAAAAAGAGAAATCATAATCACCACTAGATTACAAAGCGTTCATAGATAATGTGATATCATATGCTTTGAATTCTTTTCATTTGAGAGGCATGTATTTACGAATTGACCTTTTCAACTTGCAAAGTGTTGAAAAACAGGATATTTTGAGGCAACCTACCCAGTATTTCAATGGCTTCCCATTCGATCTGTCGATACCCCATCTGGAAATATACAATGTTTTGTGTTGGTGGATCTCAGTGAATAAATGCCTAGAATTAAAAGAATCGAATAACTTCTTTTTAAATCCTTTCAAAATATCCTCTTTCCGAAAGGAAGAATAATACGCCATATGATATTCATTATGAATTACACAGAACAGGCATACCATAATACCTAAAATATAAGGCGCGACTTATACGCGGGGATAGTTCCTTGCTGTGCCGTAGAGAAGTGCCTGATGCAGGGTGTGGGACTTATAGGCAAATATTTCACATTGTAGTAGAGTACTAAAATTTGGCCCGTAGTGTGCCTTTTAGATCTGACTTGAATTTAAGGTGCACCTCATATGCAAGGTATTATGGTAATTGTTATTTATACCATTATTAATATAATATCAATGTACATGATTGTATTTATGTGGGTGTGGCTTACCCTAGAATACGGATGGAGTGAAAGCCTGTAGTGCGGTGGTTGGGAGGCAGGATGTTGGCAGGCAGCGAATACCGATATACACCACCCTTGTACATGAAGAAATCCTCCTTCACCTCCAGTGTAGCTACAATAACGGCAGCGGGAACTCGTCAGTACCACAGAATCATTATCATATGAAGTACGATTACAGAACTTTGTCAACTATAATACATGCAAGTGATTATTTAATGGTTTGGAATTATATATCTTAGATCATGTTTTTGTGAAACGTAGGTTTATGAATAAAAAAAAAAGGTTTGCCATAGTATGTATTTGATTTCCAATCATCATAAATATTAATCGTCGAGACCGATGCCATTGAAGTACATACTGTAACAATAATGGTGGACAAAAAGTAGTATGTAGAACGTACCTTGCACTGGACCATTCTCAAGTATTTCTTTCATAATTTCTCTCTCCTGAAAATCAATAAGGTCCAACCTAATTTCCAATGGAATAGATTAAATGCCTTTATCATGCTTCATTGTATTTCCCTTTTATATGATACATTGTATTGGCATACTGCATGTGTCACTACTCTAGAATCTAATCAAGTCTGGGTCTTACAATGTTCATGTAAACATGAGTTCATTGACCAACATCTAGTCCCTGCCCCCCCTAGTGGTATAATCCAACACTATACTTACATTGGGAGCTATCCGGTAGGGTGGTGCCACCTGGTAGACGAGGCTGGTACGAGGTGTCTTGGTAGGACACCTGACCCGGGGCCCTGTAGTTTTATAGGCAGGTACAAGGCAGGTTCCAGCCTCTGACGTTATCCCACTCCGGTAAGGGTAGCAGGAAGCATCTACCACTCTGAGAGAGACACAAGTAAAGTACAATGTATTGTCAAACTTATATCATATGCCGTTGAAGAAGAAACATAGCAGAAATGAAGAATTCTTTTTTTGCAGATGCAGAAAGGATCAAGTAGCTACATCAAGATTATACAGACTACAGCCATCCACAGAGCGCTGCATGTTGAAAATATGTCTACTTTCAAATATCCGGGAGTGAGGACGAGTGTGAAGTGTCAAGATACTAAGTAAGGGTCAATTCCACCGCCACACAATGTCGCAAGGTTATACTGCTATTAGCATGATTAAATGGAATAGCTGTATATGGGCTCAGGTGGGAAGATGACACTACCTGGTATGTTGGTCGTAGCTGGAAAATCCAAAGAAGGAAAATTGCCTTAGTGGTTTAGTAGGGGCAAAATAAGGATACTCGACACTGCCTATATATACATATGTATATATATATATATATATTTATATATATATATATATATATATATATAAATATATATATATATATATATATATATATATATATATATATATATATGACTATTATTTTATAGCAAAACAGGACCGACATGTGCCCGAGCTCCACTAGCGGCACAGCCACGGTAGCGTTAATTACATGCGCCACACGTTTCCCTTTGTTCTATTTGTTATTGTTGACATTCTATAGTGATTTGGAGTATCTTTAGGCTTCTTCCCTCAACGCCAGATGTCAATGATATATATATATATATATATATATATATATATATATATATATATATATATATATATATATATATATGCATTGGCTTGTATAAGCTCCCGGGCGCTCATTAATTTCCCGTAGGCTCTACCCCCGGTGGTCCTTCAAGACGGGTGCTCATTCAAGGCTTAGATTAGGTGTATTTTGAAATTTCAACACCGGATCTCATTCAAGACCTGGCGCTTTTACAGGCCAATACGGTAACATACTATACTATACTATACTACGTGCATGTGCCCTGGGTAACCAGGGTGCTCCCTGAGGGTAGGGGGGCTATGCATTTTCCCATTTGTTGAGTTGTTTTTCTATCATGTCTAGTTTGGATGCTGTCCTTTTAAGTAGGGTTAGGTTGTCAGTGAAGATGTCTTCTAGTTTGATTTGGGTTGTGGAGTCTTGGTTGTCATGTATGGTTGGGCACATTTCTAGTAGGTGTTGTTGGGTTTCTGGAGTGTGGCCACACCCCCTACATTCCTGTGTGCGGTGCATTTTCCTGTAGTTGTCTTTCGCTCTTATCATTCTGGTTCTGGCCATGAAGATTCTCCTTGCTTGCTCTTTAGTTAGTTTGGTCAGGTAGCCATGGGATTCACAGCTGTATTTCCTTTTGTTTTCGGTCAGGTAATTGAACTTGCTTTTTTTTGCGCCGGTTGTGTTCATGCAGAGCGCTTGTTTTGCCTTCACTGCTTTCTTTATGGTCGTTTTGCGCTTGGTGGTGGGTAGGTCTGTTAGTATATTGATCGGGGTTTGGAGTTCTTCAGATGCTTTTTTGGTCTTCTGTATCCATGAGGTTGGTCTTGCTCTCGTGTTTGCTATTGTGATCTCTTCGCCTTGGGATTTAGTTATTTTGGTCAGGTAGTTGACCTGTAGTTCTAGGATTCTGTGTTCTATGTCCAGGATTCCAAGCTCATCATATATGCATTCCCTTGGGGTTGCTTGGGGTAGTCGTAGGATTCTTTTTAGTTGGTTGTCTAGGATTTGGTTGAGGGCATCAGTGTCTTTTTTCCTTGTGTTCCATGTCTCAGCGCCGTAGGTTATTGTCGGGATGATGCAGGTCTCCACGAGTTTCCAGATAGTTTCAAGCTCTATGTTGTTGTAGTTTTCATTGCCCGCTATGTATAGGACCGTTTGTAGGGCTCCCTCTGCTTTATTCTTTACCGTGTCTATGTGATCGTCTAGGTTATTCTTTGAGTTGAGCGTTTCGCCCAGGTACTTGTATTTGTCTGTTTTCTCTATTTCCATGTCGTTGATTTTGGGGTTGTCAGAGTTAGGCGTTGTTCCAATTTGTAGTATTTTTGATTTGTCTTTGCCGAATACTACTCTTAGGGTGTTTGAGACTTTTTCTGTTATCTTTAGCACTGTGTGTTGGTCCTGGATATTGTTTGATACAATAGCTACGTCGTCTACCCAAAGCAGGCATCTTGTGTATTCATCAACTGTGAATTCACCTGCATGTTTCAGGTTGTTAATTTTCTTCGCTATTTCGTCCATTAGTAAGGCATACTGTGTTACTGCTAGTACTCCTTCTTGTCTAATGCTGTCGTTTATGGCTATCGGTCGTGTTGGGCCGTGTTTTGTTTTGATGGTGGCTGTCAGGTTTTGGTTGAGTTTTTCGGTGAGTAGCCATGTGTCAAGGGCGCAGCCGTTTGATGCCATTACATCCATGATTCCTTCTAGCCATGCTTTGTCATATGCCTTTGTGATGTCTAGAAATGAGATGTATGTTGGTTTATTGAGGCTTTTGTTACGGAACAAAGAAAACCGTGTGCCGCATGTAAGGCTGATGCTGCTGTGCCGCCAGTGGAACCCTGGCCCAAATTATATATAACTCCTTCTCAGTGCAGATGCTCTGGACCCATTCTCACAGGTTTATGACAAATAAAATATTTTAAACAATATGACATGACTAGATATTGCATTAAAAAAGGCAACACAGTGTGTAGCGTAACACGTCACAAATATAGTCGATGGCATCAAGGAATTATGCACGTACCGTATTGGCCTGTATAAGCGCCATGTCTGGAATGAGCGCCAGTCTTGAATAAGCACCGGCGGTATAGGGGTGTTGAAATTTCAAAATACACTATAATCTAAGCCTTGAATGAGCGCCGGACTTGAAGGAGCCCCGGGGGTAGAGCCTACGTGAAATTAATGAGCGCCCGGGCGCTTATACAAGCCAATATGGTACCCTGACGGTTCCATTGTCGCAAATATCTACTATTTGAATGTCAAAATTCCCCACCGCGTAAAGTAAGCATTATAGGACTTTTTTTTCTCTTCAGTCATGGGAGTTATGGATACATGTCGGTCCAACTAGGGTTATCCATTTTGAATCAGTTCTAACTGTCACAATGCATTTGGCATTCATGGAGATCGATCACAGCGATTACCATAATGTCATCTATAGACAATAAATTTATTTCAACAAAAAGGTAGGCCTACCACACGCCAGGAAATAACGTAGTATTGATTGCCAATATGACTTTATGAGAAAATCAGAAATACCAAACAGTGCGGTTGAGCTGTGATATTCATAGAATTGGTTTAAAAACATCCCATTGATTAAAGGGGTGATTCCTCGACAGATCAATAAAACACGGGTGTGCATATGGTACGTAGCCTACACATATCTATGCGCTCCATCAAATCCTCCTTCTAGTTCTACGTCCACATTACTGGAGGAGTTACATATTGTCCCGACATCCCTGCCCTATTTCATGCCGATCATACAACTTAACTTGACAAGGCGCATATAAATTTACTTGAATTGGGACCCCGGGATTGGGACCTGTCCCCTGCGCTTGTACATTAGAGGTGCTCATTTGAAAACCGGTGCTTAGAGTTGTATATACCCTTAGACGAGACGGCAAAGTATTCGGTCGGGCAGTGGGGTTGGGGACGTACTTGCTTTACCTATACTGCACATATATAGTGCTTGTCTAGAGCTGGTGCTATGAGAGTGCACTGATGATGATCCACAAGGATTTTTCAGTGGCAGACATGCGCGGTGTGACTTCCGCTGATCATCTATTTCGTTTTTTTTAGCTGGCGTCGAGATCGCTGAGCCGTAGCTCTCGGTAATTGAGACATATTGGTAGCAGAGCCTCTTCTCGTAAATAAGCCATTTCCAACCTGTCCCACCTCGGGCGTGGGATTCGCAGCATTCGGCTACAGCACCCCCACCTTCTTGACTGTCAGAATAAGTTTTGTGCGTGATCTTGACGGCACTAAGGGAGTGGTCATTATTTATCAACGGGGGGGGGGGGGTGGTGGGTTTTCGCGAAAATTTTTTACGCCCCCCCTCGACGGCAGTAAAAAAATTTTGCGCCAGCCCCCCGCGCCGGAGGTGCGGAGAGTTTTCGCGCACCCTCTTTGATCTATAGTAGCGCGCTGGTTTTTTTCCTAAAAAGAGGGTAAATTTTTTTTTGCCCCCCCTCAAGAGGGGTCAAATTTTTTTTAGTCCCCCCTCGAGAGGGGTCAGAATTTTTTACGCCCCCCCCCTCAAACCCACCACCCCCTCTGTTGATAATAAATGACCACTCCCTAAGGTCATGTTCGAGCAGACGACCAAAGTCGATCACGTGATCTGGTTAATTCCCGCCAATCGTATCGCGCGAGGTAATTCTCGCCCTCATGTCACGTGACGCATTCCAGGTGGTGCTGCCATGAAGTCTCTGGAGAACTTCGGTAGGTATGAAGGACTTTAGAGATCATTTCTTTTTGTGGAATGACTGGTTGCATGCATGTAGACAATATCTCGTAGCAAAGGTCATGGCTTTTACTTTTAAGTCACTGTTCACAGCGAATTACACGGTTCCTGTTTTAGGACGTTACGATAATCTACCCTTCTTCAATTTTCGGTTACTTCCCCATCTTAATGATAGGATCGATAAGAAATCATAAGTGAAACACTCTATTTGGTCAAATTATTGCATGGCTCAATTATTCAATTGAACTCATTCACAGGGATATGCAGTTGGAACCATTGTGCTAACAGCTACTTTAGTACCGCTTTAATATGACAAAAGTAAATAAAGTATACTCTATTCTGAGAAAATATAGTTGTTGATATTCCTTGGAGCATAAAGGTCGAATTTTAGAGTCCACAGGAGCACTTAGACTTAGGGCATTAGTACGGAGCCCCTAAGAGGACATGCCAAAAATATTTATTTTCACCAGAAAAATATTCTTGCGGGTACTGAACAATTCTTGCGGATACTGAACAATTCTTACGGATACTGAACAATTCTTGCGGGAACTGAACAATTCTTGCAGGAACTGATCAATTCTTGTGGGCACAGGAACAATTTTTGTGGCACAGAAACTTTCTTGTGGGTAGGCCTACAGATACTATTTCTGTGGATACAGAAACGATTTTTTACGGGTACAGAAACATTTATATTCTTGTGGGTATACAAACAATCTAACAAATGCACAAATCATTCTATATCCACAGAAATCATCCTGTACACTAATAGTCACTACTACCTGCAGGAATCCCCCAGTACCTGCAGGAATCCCACAGTACCCACAGGAATCCCCCAGTACCACAAGAATCCTCCAGTATCCACAGGAATATTTTTTGTATGAAAAAAACTTTTTTTGGTATGTCCTATTAGGGGCTCCGTACTACGTACGCTTACCATAATTTATTTAGCTGAATTATTAATATTTCTCCCCTGTTCTCTTAGATATTAAACCCCCAAAGAAAGGGTGGACGTGTGACAGTGCACCGATATCAGAACTGTCGGAAATCCAATGAACACCAGTCTCTCCTGCATCACCAGAACGATTAGTCAAATACAAGGTTGTTATGCTTTTGATAAATCGTGTTAGCCTCACCCTGCCTTGCGAAGGAACCACCAGGCACGGTCCAGATGGCCTCCGTCACAGCCATGTTGCATGTGGTCCTTGTTACAGGATAGTAGGTGTTGGGGGGACGGCACGTCCCGCACTGTACCGCCAGAGTGGATGCTGAACCGGTCAGCCACCACACCTAGAACAGGACATATAGGTATAGGTGATATTGGAATTCCTCCCAGCAGATGTAACAAAGATATACACTGTCAGACTGCGCCAGGTCATTTACAATACATTGCTTTTATTTTTGGAAAACAGTAAGGACTGCTGTTAGTACAAATCCAACGACCCTACAGTAGGGTCGTTGCAATGAAAAAGAGAACCAACCAGTCTATGGCTTACCATATCCCGTCATTGCTAAAAACCTGCATAGACACATTATTTATTATAGGCTATAGATATAGAGCCTCTGTTATTGCATATTTTACTGTTTAATTTGACTAAAATCACCGGTATAGACTTCAATCGACCACTCACCTCACCCTACCTATACATGTATAAGCCTCCTTGCAATGCTCTTTACCCAGTGTGCCCCTGCTTTTAAGTTTTTATTTGAATGAGCTCGAGGAGGAAGAGTTGATATTTCAGGGAAACTATTCACGGCTGTTTATGTCCGATTGAGAGTCTAAAGGTTAAACAATTACCTGTCGTGGAAAAGACCCAGGAGGCACCACAGTTGCCTTGGTCCTGTATCGGATGTAGGAGGTCTCCCCACTCCTCCCGACCATCAAACGTCTCCGGAAGGACGTCATTGATATTGACGTGCATTGACGCCATCTGTTTTACAGTTTTCATTGGTCGCTTTGTACCCAACCTGTGACTAACTCCTTCATCAAGCGTCATGCCCCAAAAGTATGTGTAATTTGTGGCATGCCACCTGAAACAAGACGAGACATTGAAAACAGTCGTGCTTTTAATAATGTATAATTTTTGCATGCATGCAACTTGATGCAAAACTAGACATTGGTTTTTGTCATACTCTTGATAATGGCTGTTGCCTGTAACTCACACATGATAACTGAATATGTTGACAACCACTTCAGAAATGAAAATAAATGTGCAGTTTCTTGGACAATTGAATGTGAAACATCAACCAAAACGTTTATATGCTCTATTATATGCTGTGCATGTACATAATTATAGGTGCTCGGTGTAAAGGTCGAGTTCCACATGGCGCTCTAGGGCCCTAAATGTCTGTGATTTTGGTCTGTTGCGTCCATGGCCCTAGTGAGCTTATATTAGCTAAGCAGGGCCATAAAACCCAGCCAGAATGCCATGGGCAGTTCAACCACAACCTTCCCAAGAAGGAAACAAGTCAATTTTCAAGTGAATTATTTTTGAATTAGAATGTACATTTAGGTGTTAAACCCTATGGGTTTCACATATAATCATGGCCTGTCACCCTAGAATCCTCAGGTTACGAGAAGGGGGATTTATGGGGGTGTGGATGGGGGGTCCCCTATGTCACATGTCAATTTTTAAAAATGGCCATGTCCCCATGTCAATTTTAAGAAATGGTCATGTCACCATGTCGATTTTAAGAAATTGCTCATGTCACCATGTCAATTTTAAGAAATTGTCCATGTCCCATGTCACTAAGCCTAAAATAGCCCATGTCGCCATGTCGATTTTAGTGGTCCACATCCATATTTATTGTATCTCTGACAATGATAATAGGTCCTAGCATGAAGGCAGAGGTGTGGTTTGCATTATCGCATTGTCTGAACTAGTTAGTATCTCCATCGAAATAGGTTGTAGGATACTTGCAACTGTGTGGTAGTCTTAGAATCCTTCATGGACAACAAGAGAATATATGCATGTATATACTATCAATTATGGAGGCTTTGTGTCTTACCCTAACCTTGATAGGATATTAACAATGCCATGGGTAAATTGTTTAGGTTGAACATATTAAATGAATTAGGTATGAACATAAACGTGTAGTGTCTGAAACCACAATGCAGCGTTATCATTATCTCCTTGCACAACGAACTGTATTCCAATTATCCATTTTTGGTGAATGGATCATTAATCAATAGATATGGGAAGATATACTAGTGGCTTGCTATCACATATTAGCTCGCTAGATATTAGGGGTCGAATAAGCTTAGGGTGGATGCATATATAAGAAGGGGTACCTAACCATTGATACAATTAAAATCAACCACGCAAAAGCGATTTACTTGGAGGCGGAATGTCCTGTGATACATGTACATGTATGTGCAGGGACAGGGGGCAACAATTGATTAACCAACTACTCTGAATGATGACAAAATATTCCCATCTTACCTTCTTTTTCACAAAAAGTATGTATGTGAAATTGTTAGACCTGAGTGTGGCAATTGACCTTTATGGGAATCAGTATAGGGGTATATATCAGTATATCGTCTCCAGAGACGAGATTAAGTGAACTCACCCAAAATTTCCTTTTCTAACGTGATCTATCAACTCATCACGCAGTAGACAAATCTTTTGAGAACATTGCCAGTTATACTCTGTCCCCATACTGGCCTCAACACAGGAGCTGTTAAAAAGATAAAGTACATAAAAGCAAATGTGATACATATTTCAATATAGAGCAATTTTCTTGCTAGAATAGCGGCAATCAGACACACTATATGAACGACTACCGTAAATCCTCGCGTATAAGACGTGGCCTAAACACCAAATTTACTTCATCTGCGTCCTATAGGACCTAGCCCAAGTCAGGGTGCATCATATAGACGAGGACTTCACACTATAGAACAGTACTAAAAAAAAACAAAAAGTAACTCCAGGTGTGTCCTTTAGGACTTACCCCAATTCAGGGTGCGTCCTATATGCGAGGGGCGTCCTATAGGCGAGGATTTACGGTACCTCTCATAATGGGCACAACTCATCAGAAGGGATGTAGAGAGGCGATCAATTTTCAAATTACAATGACGGGTAAGTGATACTGACTTTAATGTCCGGGGTGTGCTATTTATTTGCCTATCGGGCGCGCGTTTAACACTACCAAGTCTCCGAGCCTGTATTGGACTCTATCCTCGTGCCATTCATGGCTGTGGACGCCAACATGCTGGGCTCCCATGTGTGCCATTGGATCATGTATCTGTGCAATCGTGGCCTACAGAAATACCCTGAAGGTGGGGATGGCTGTGTGTGTGATGTACTCTGGTTATTGTGACTGTAGCAACTGAGGGATGTGATCTACCCTACGTACACAGCTCCACCCAACCGCAGCAGTTACATGGTCCATTGTATGGTAACTTGAACACTGCTGGGGATTTGTCCTATGGTAAATGATGTTACACCCCTTTAACACTTATATGGACGATAGTCACATCAAGTAATCAGTGCTCTTCCCTTTGCATGATTTTCAATGATTGATTATGGCATGGAGAGTTGAATATTTGTTTCACAATGGGACATTTAAAAAAGGGTAAAACACCAACTTTAAATAAGGGGTCGTAAGGGACAAATTAAAAAAACACACTTTTTCATGTAAAATAAGTATAAAAACATCACACCTGTACATATTATACATGGTTGGAAGCGTAATGAATGCATTTATCAATTTCATTGCATAATTCATAGCTATGAAATGTAAATGGAACAAAAATGTTCCTTTTAGCTTCCTTTGTCTTGAACGGCATTATTGGATAGAAGGTTATGATAATTTATGACAACTTTGGAGGGTACCGAGGGCGCTTTGTCTTTTCTTTTGTCACTTATTAAGGTCTACAGACCTGCTCAAAGTTGGGTTGTCATAGACAAAAATGTAATTTTTCAGGGGACAATGGGCGAAAATAGGTGAAAATTACACGTTTTCTATGACAACCCAACTTTGAACAGCCCTGTATATACCTTAATAATTGGAATACAGACAAAAGGAAAAGAAGTGCCCTCGGAATTCCATATCTCTATCCCAAAAAGGGATAAGAAAGAACGTTTTTGTTTCATACATATTTCATACACAACAAAATACTTCATAATGAAAGGAAATCAACGAAGGCATCGTATATACGCATCTAGTCATTTATGACATGTCCAAGTTTGATATGAATTTTACTTGTTTTTATTTACATGTCAACGTGTTTTTGTGGAAGCTGGCCCTTACGCCGCCTCAATCGGGCACTGCTACTGTACACTGTATATTGCGTCAGGCCATGGTTGGGGGGGGGGGTAAGGCTTACTAACTATTAACTTTTACCATACTAAAAGATCATATTTCGTGGCAGGCCATTCACTATATACTACCTATATATGAACCTCTATTCTACATAGAAGGTGGTCATGTGTAGGAAACAGGTATAAATCAGGCGACGAGTACCCCACAGGGAGTAGATTAATACCCACGTTAGAGGCTCCCGATTGCATGGACACTAGGGTGAAATTGGGTTGAGAAGACTGCACTGGGCGCCACCAGGCTTAATTATAGACTACAATAAAGAGTCTGACTGGCGGTACGGTACATATGTCCTGATTGATGGAAAAGGCTTTGAACTGTTATCAAGGTTCGCACACAAATGAGGGTGTGACAATGGTACATGTATGGGTATGACACTGGTGTATGCAGCAGGGTTAGGTAGATTTGTACTTATACCACTATTCGGCCACCTGGCTTACTGTTATGCCCTCTCCTACCAGTGCATTATGAGAGCATATACGCACATGTGCATTTTTGGGATTTTTGGATATACTTTTTCGAGGTCAAGTTGGACTTAGAATATTTTGGGAAATTTGGGAGACATACAGATTCAGTGTCGCCATTGTTTCAATGTGAAAAATCGTCCAAACTCGTACAAGGATTGAACCCCGGCCGCAGTGGTGGTAGGCGAAGGCCTTAGCCATAGCGCCACACTGAACGGTGATGAAATCCAATGCGAAAATAAATAAGTTCTAACCTGAGGTCCTAGTCGTATGTTTTCAATCAGTTTTCATCCTGAATCCAACCTTTTCATGTTATAATATCGAAATCCCAAGAAGTTTTCGATCCATAGACGAGGAATGCGTGCTAATTTTCTCCATTTTCTTCGATATAAATAAGAATCCATTGATTTTCCAAAACGGTCCGAAATTTTCAGCGTCTTTCTTGTACAACGAGCAGTTGACCTATATCTACATCCGGGCCACTGACACACTTTCACCGGACAAGGAGGCGGGTGGGAATGGCCTGACCGCGACTCGCTTACGATGGAAAAATCAATGGATTCTTATTTATTTTGAATATATCGGACATATCAATCATGGAGGACTCATCTAGAGTGTCTAAGGATATGTATGTTTTAATTTGAAAACTTGTCATGGTTGGATTCGATACGAAAAGTGACTGTATACACAGCGGTACCTCTCCCGGCAAGGAACAAAAACAATGGCTTCGCGCAGAGCGCTGACCCAGGCCGTATCGCTTGCTTTTACAAAATGCCTTCTCGTGGCTATATTCTGTGGATATCAGGTAAGAAATTAATACAAAATGGAGGAAAAGGTGGTATAAATGCAATATGGCATAAATATGCCAGCACACGGGTGGTATATTGACGATATTGCACTCGGCCTAACGGCCTCGTGCAATATTCGTCAATATACCACCCTTGTGCTGCCATATTTATGCTATATTCCATTAATCTATGGCCTTTATTACCATTAGTTATGAAGCAGTCAGACATGTATAATATGTAGGCCCAAGCACCAGTTCCGTAATCCACTGTGCCAACCAATGGCTATTTTAGGACGATTTTAAGAGATCTGGAGCCTGGCATTGCTTAATTCGGATTCTTGAAAATGCATTCCTACCATCTTACTAGCCAAACATCAGTCTGTCAGTCTGGCAGTAACAAGGCTATATTTGATATCAGAAATATTATGCCAGTAGCAGCTTACCTACGTTTTAGTTGATAATGGAAATCGTGTGGAAAAGGTTTACACACAGGCCTGTTCAGTCTCAATTAGGTGAATGGTTATTGGCTATACACACCCATACCTGCTAGTACACCCGCATTTTGAATTTACTTGAAGACTACCATTGTAAAGACTAGCGCAGAACCTGCGGTCATGTTTATGACACTGTGTAAACGCCCCAGTAAACATGTGTACTAACCACTTTCATGTAAGTACAATAGTTCAGTGTAGCTGTGGGGGTGATGATAGGTTTTCATAAACCCAGGTCATAAAGTAAAACTGCTCCCATCAGCACTGCCTTGAATGATGGTGACAAAGTGGCCGGGGGCTGAAGGGTGAATAGGTCGTAGAGGTACACCTACCAATTATTACAGTTGATCTGTATAGATGTATCCGGACCGTAGTATTCGCCTTTGTACTTGCAGTTATCTGGAAATGCATAAACACAAGACACAGTCAATTTCAGTATCCAAGTAATTCTAGTGTTGCTGGGGCTGAGAATGCATTGTATCCAACAAAAGGGGTCCCACTACAATTGTAGATATGTGGTGGCAGGACTTGCCAGGCCTTTACAATGGGGGTTACTGTGATCTACTCTATGTACTCAGAAAAAAAAGGACTTAAATCCCATTTATCTACATTTACTTGCCCTGCTTATATAAGCAAAGTATTATATGCATTTCATCAACGCACAGAAGGAACCACCTTTGAAAACATCTGATAGACAAAACAAATAAGAAAATAGGATAAACCGAAAGGGGAAGAGGAGAAAGTATCGACAGTGCGGATGTTGGCCAAAAGGGAAAAAAGTACACAATCAAGTGAACACAACCTTGGCAGAAAGATCATACTCCAGGATTCCAGAAACCACATGGCACTTCAAGGTTCTTACTCTCTCACAACAAAAGCTGATTTAGAAAAGAGGGCCTCCTCAAGTGACCCACGATACAGCTTTGAACAGTCCCATAACCAGATTCAGTAACGTTAAACAGGGTTTTCTCAACCTAAAACACTGCCATCCCCAGTGTAACAACAGCAGATGTTTGCTGGGGTGAAATACTCTCCAGTTTTGGCAACAATAAACTGTGCAGAACCATGAGACATCGCCATGTGAACACTAGTGGTACCCCTGAAGTATGTTTTCAGCATCCAATGACCCACAGCTTTCTTAGGTGGAAATACAACAGTGTCTGTTTCAAGTGGATATTCTTTAAATCGGTCATCGTATAAACATTGTTACCACTAAAACGTCCACTTTTTGTATGTATATGATATTACTGAAAAGGCATTTACGAGGAAGGTCAAATTGAAACGTGGAAAGACTCATTGTAGGTTGACCAGAGGCCAAAGCAAAGAGTTCTACAACCTCCCTAACCAAGTTTACCACCTGGGGTTTGGAGTGATAGGACCATAAACCACCCACGTCTACCTTTTGACCAACCCTGGAAGTAGCAATGGTAGCCCTGAAAAATGATGGAGTGGTGGGGGATCCTCCTGTTGTCTGGATGAATTTGGAAATTAGGGACATTGTCAGAGCACTGTCCGGGGAGCATCAAGAACGACCACTCAGGAGGCTGAGGTCTGAACACCTAAATCTAAGAATATAAGCAAAAATGCCCCAAATATGAAACATTTAGGAACCGATTTGTGCTGTTCTCCCCTTCACCCTTATGTATGTATGTATGTATGTATGTATGTATGTATGTATGTATGTATGTATGTATGTATGTATGTATGTATGTATGAATGTATGTATGGATGTATGTATGTCTATACTATGCCTATGTGTAAACCATGCTGGCCTTTTATAATGTACCACTTACGACACATCGCTTGGCTCACTGTTCTACCAATCTCAAGGTTCCCTTTCAGAGCTACAGTGTATCCCACACTCATTCCAATTTACCCCTACTCCAGTATCAATAGCAGACTCTGTGTCTGCTTGGGGATAAAACTATCTAAAATCTCAGGTTGGTGTTAAGGGAAAAAGATACAATTTAAGCGTGTCGACAAGCCACTTAAAATACTAAAGCCCCAGGGCTGAGCCCCGGGCTGAGCCTCAAACTTACCAGCTCAAAGGCTTTGGGCCGTGCATGAGGGAGAATCTGGTAGCTAGTGTGAGTGAGTGGGGCTAACTTCTCACCCTTGTGTCTCCTCTTGCTGATCGACCCATGGTCATATGCCGGGACGTGTGGGACATGTAGACAGGTGAGCAGGGACACAGGGGAAGGATCTGTCCTCCAGGGTGCGATCTCTGATACGTGAGGAGACACCTTCACCATACACATCGCCTTGGCAACCCTACACCTCAGCAGGTCATTCAGGTGTATCCCGAACCTTCAGGGTCTCTGCATAGTTTAAAGCAGGGGTGTATTTCAAGTGCGCTTCTGCCTTGAGTTGAGAACTCGAAAGATCCCGTTTTAATACTTTCCTATGATGATTGTTGTAAAATATATAGACATTGGCTAACACCCTACACTATAACTAGTTATGCATGGTGGGGGGAAAGACGCCAGGAGCCTTTTGGTAAATGCCCCATAGGTGTGCTTTGAGAGATAAGACTCTATTCATATATATATATATATATATATATATATATATATATATATATATATATATGTGACAGTCGTTGGAGTGATAACGTCATAAAAGCAATAGATATCGTTTGATTTATAATAATGAAAACACGTTCTCTAGCTACGCTGTAGCCCAAAAGGATTAGCACGGGGCCTTGCTACAACCCATGTAGCAAGCCCGCTCGGGGCCAAATTGGTTTTACCCAGGATAAGGTGGTTCAAAGCCGGCAGTATTCAGTACATGGGTTTTAGGTTCAGCAGATGCTGGGTTTCCAGTCAGGGCCACACAGGGCAGCCCAAATCGGGCAAACCCACTTGAGCCCGTTGGGCTCCCAACGGGTTTTGTCCTCAGCATACGGTCTGGGCCACATTGGGCTGCCCGATTTGGGCACTGGTCAGCTTTAAAATGGGCAACCACATTGGGCCCAGGATGGTTTCAAAATGGGCATCCCAAGATGGGTACTTAACTGCATAGAGTCTTCCCAGTCTGGGGTGAGAGTGGGTTTGGACAGGGCAGCCTCATCTTCTGAACTGTTCTAAACTCTGTGATGAGTGTTCCCCCTCCCTCTCTCTTTTTTGTTCGTCCCTCCCCTATCCATTCCCTACCCCTTCCATCTCCTCCTCATTCCACTCAACCTGCCCTGCCCTTTCCCCCTCTCACCCCACTCTGCCCTGCCCTTCTGTCACCCTGCCCTCCCTGGGCCTCCCTAGCCCACTTAAAAGGGTCTATTTCTCCTCTTTCCTATCCTCTCAGGATGTGTGTGGTGCACATATGCGCAGGCACTGACACATTCCTCTGTGAATTTGTGTAATGAGGATCTCGCCATGAATATGACCTTAGCTGTCGAAATGGCATTAAACATCTATTACTCACTCACTCTCACTCCCAGCCCTCACCCTGCCCTGCTCTCGCCCTGCCCTGCCCTACTCTCATCCTGCCCTGCCCTCCTCTCACCCTGCCCTGCCCTGCTCTCACCCTTGCCCTGCCCTGCTCTCACCCTGTCCTGACCTGCTCTCGCCCTGCCATGCCCAGCTCTCACCCTGCCATGCCCTACTCTCATCCTGCACTGCCCTGCTCTTACCCTGCCCTGCTCTCACCCTGCCCCGCCCTCTCACCCTGCCCTGTCCTACTCTCACCCTGCACTGCCCTGGCATCTCCTTCACTCACATGCCCTGCCCTGCTCTCACCCTGCCCTGCCCTGCTCTTACCCTGCCCTGCTCTCACCCTGCCCCGCCCTCTCACCCTGCCCTGTCCTACTCTCACCCTGCACTGCCCTGGCATCTCCTTTGCTCACATGCCCTGCCCTGCTCTCACCCTGCCCTGCCCTGCCCTCATCTCACCCTGCCTTGCCCTCTTCTCACCCTGCCCTGCCCTGCTCTCACCCTGCCCTGCCCTCCCCCCTCCCTTCCCTCCACCACTGCTGTAGGACACTTTCCCTATACCATTAATACACAGGTAGGTTCATAGTAGGGATCCAGATATTTAATGTAAAAGGCAACACTGACTAGTCCTGGAAAGAACAGCTTCATGTCTTTCTTTGTACTAGTAGGCTTGCAAGGTGTATTTGTGGTGTGGGGGCAAACAGGTCCCACACTTGGCCAGGTATAAGAGGACTATATATAGAGGCAATTGAGAAACCAAAAATATCCCCTGCCCCTGTAGGCCAGTCCATGGAAGACTCACTACAAAGTGGTTTCACAGCACTCCAGGCAGAATTCTACTACCCATACCAAACTTATTTCTTTTAGACATAGGACAACTGGAATAGACTACTAAATCAGATATGAAGTAATAATGTGCAGACTTTCTCATAGTCTGGAAATACTTAGATGTTTCTAGTCAAAAGTGCAAATCAAGGTAATCTGAGTAGTAGTGGAATGGCAACACCATTTCTATTGCACTGAACTTGGAACAAGAGCAGATATGCAGAGATACAGTCATTATGAACTTGAAGACTCTCTTCTCTACTCCTACATTGGGAATTAGTGGGGGAAGATTGAGGCCAGAATGTCACTTTAATGAATCAAAGTGCCTTGTGTTGGCTGAATGAGTTTGATTCAAATGAATGGTACTGCTCTGCCTTTCCACTTGGGTAGATATTGCATTTACTGCTTTGGTGATGGGGGGGGGGGTTAGATTAGCTCAAGGATTTGTTGCTTATTGACTTTAAAAAAAAAAGAAAAGATTTTGGATAAATTTCTCAAAAAGAATTTTTAACATGTCACCACTAATTTTTCATCAAATTGGGCAGCCCACTTTAGGCCACACCAAAAACCCATGTTAAATTCACTTTGAGCCCAAATCGGTGAGCCCAATTTCAAACAGATCTGTGCCCGAATCGGTTAGCCCAGTGTGGCCCAGACCCTTTGCTGAGGACAAAACCCATCGGGCGCCCACTGTGTTAACCCAGTGTGGCCCACATCAGGAGCCCGCTCTGGCCCAGACTCGGGCCACACCATTTTTGCTACCTGGGAATACTGCAAGAGTATTTAAACATGAAGTAGATATCAATGCCGCCTCCAATATGGAAATACGAAAACAGTGAGCTGTGGAAAATTCCATTTCATAATGAAACACGGAATAATTCAAATGATTCTCACCATTGAATAATTCAAAATGATTCTCACCATTGATGTCCACCAAAATGTCCTCTGTAGCTATAGACTATATATACAACGACTTAAATCCCTGTCAAGTATTATGAAAGGTATAGGGCACATAGCTATCCCTCTATGGAGGTCGCCATCTTTGTTTTTAGCCCCCGACGCCATCTTGGATTCTGTCAGGGAAGTCTGGGTAATCTCTTATCTTCACCCTCATCCACCACAAAACAATGGTCACTGATAACACTGATAGGGGAAATAAGCTGCATTCTGCCCCTATCTTAATCACCCTAAGTACCTCCCTATTGTTTCAGGTGTGAGAGGAGAGGATTAGCTTGATAATGAGACAATGGCAGGGGTGAACTCTCTTATTTAAATCTTAAAGTTGTATTTCTCTTTTATTTAAAGTATTAGATTTATAATATGCTTATGTAGTAGAAGTTGAAGGTTTTTGCTATCCATAGATATAAATTTTACAGAATATCTACAGATAGTACATGACTATGAGACCATCAAAGTAAACTATGCAAATAGGTTTATTGTAGGGTTCGCCCCCGACTGCTTGAGCCACCTGGCTGATTTTCTTAACACTAGCAATGTGCTAGTCCCGTATAGGTTGGGATCACTGTTTCCCCTCTTGGGTCTGTTGGTCGTACAGAATGTTGATTTTACCTTGAAAGGATAGCTTTAGTGAGATCCACTGTGAGGTGTGACATCATTTACATTAAGCTAAAGATGATTGTTGGATTATTACCTTCCTCTTTCAAGCCAATTTCTACATATCTTTCAGACAATCAGACACATTTTACCCTCAATGAGCCTAGGGCACTATGGCCATGTAAGGTCACTTAAAAAGAATTCAGCTTTGCGGATACTCTTCTGCAAAAAAGGATGCGGGAGGGAGGCTTTTTATTTTTAATTTTATCTGAATTTAAAGTGATGTGGGAGGGCCTTTTTTTTTATTTGACCAATACTTTTGAGAGATACAATTTCTAAGTATTATCATCAATGAATCCAACATTAATCAAATGTAAGCAACACATACCCACTGTAGATGGAGGAATGGTGATGAATATGCTGTTTAAATTATGTTTCTACTCAAAATAGTAGCCGAGATATGGACATTTATGTTTTGAAGGGAATTTCTTTTAGTAGATGCGGGATTTTTATACATTGTTTTAGGGAAATTTTGAATAAAAAGCTAAAATGCGGCCCCATTTGATGGTGCGGGCGGTGTCTGTGAAGCTGATATTTTTTTAAGTGGCCTCAGATGTAGCTCTCAAAACCTAGGGTCGGCTAGGCTAGATGCACAAGTCACTAAGAAATGTGAGACAGCAAGTATTTTAACCGGGAGCAATAGCTTTGCTTTGTCACCTTCAAAAGTTTTATGGATACTCGAGCTGGAAACAGTTTGGGAAGATATGGTTTTACGTTAAAAGTTAAATATGTTATTGACTCCTGGGAAAATTGATAGCACGTTGTCAAATGCACCGGATGTACCTCTTTCATCAAAAGTACAGAGGATTCATTGACATTTCATAATGCTTCTCAATTAAAGGGCCACATTGGGTTGGACTGATGCCATTTCAGATAATTCTGATTGATAAACTGCATTACGTTCAAATCCTGTAAACGGCGATGAACATTGTTGATTGGCCTTAGTGCTGCGTGAACCACCAGTTTTAAGAGCATGCTAATGACAAAAGATCCAAGGTTAAGAATGTCATATTGGATAGTGTGGAGAGCCTTCATATTGGATAGTGTGGAAAGCCTTCACATATGATAGGCCTAAATCTTTATTTCTTGTAGATACCGATCACATTATTCAGCTTAATACTGCAGGTGCAGACGTTAGTCATAATTCCAGATAGAAGGACAACGTAGCACACTACCTACAAACAAAATGAATTTGTACCTGTCAGCCATGCACTGGGCTGTGTATCAGCAAGGTTCTCCATACCCAGTTAGGATAACCATGTAGAAGAGAACCCCTATGCTGTATGTGGGTTTACAAAGAGAGTTAACTACTTGTCGAGAGAAGTACAACATGTAGTCCCCAACACCCACCCTCACTCACCAACACCCACACCCACACCTGTCCTGTGCCCCACCCGCTGTTAACCGAGAAAGACATGGTTAATAAATCGTCCTAGGTCACTACGGGTGGTTTAAATAAAGAGCCACTGGATACTGACACCCCTTGGTGCAGGTACAGGAGCAGTTGTTTACTGGGTGGCTCAGGTAGGGTATGTCACCAGGGACCAACCCCTCTGTGCAAGAGGATAGCCTTGGATGATCATCACATTGCAGCATCTGTACAGGCCCCCAGCTTAATGGACGTTAGGGGAATTATGTGAATCGAAAAGGTCCATGGGAAATCATCATGGGCTTTGTGAGCCTTTGTAGAGGATACAACCAACTGTATTTTATAGTCACATCACACAAGAAGTGTTGACAAAGAATCTTAAGTTTGTGCAATATACATAACATCCAAGCCCCATTGCAGGGATATAGGACATGAGCATCGGTATTGGCAGTGACATAGAGGTTTCTTCTGACAGTAGATATATATTTTCAAAAACAAATACCCAATGCCTGGGGCTTTGTCCTTGCAACTTCTCATTGCAGCATTAATCACACCTTCTTGAAAGAGCTAACACTGCTTGAACTTTTACTATAGACAGCTATATATTGCAGTGAGAGGAAAATAATCGCAGGTCTATGGCTAAATTGTCTAGACATACAGCTTAGCCCTTAGAACATTGCTACTTTAGGAGCCACCCACAGAGCAGGGGTTGTAACCCCACCCTGGGGCCATGTGGTGTCACACTGAGAGTTGGTCTAGGAGTCAGGACATCCCATCAAATTCCTGTAATATGACATTAGTCAGTCAGGCCGACTCATTCCTTTGATCTGACAGAGTATCATATTTTGGTATTTTTTCCGATCGCTTTCAGCTCTTGACCTGTTGACTGGTCCTCAACGCTAGGTATGTAGATATAGCCCGTGGTGCAGATGGACAGATCTATTAGAGAATGATAAAATTGGACGCTGAAAAGATAGGCCTCTAAGAAATAATCACTACCGATGACCTGGGTCGCCCCTGAGTCTCTCTGTTGGTGACCTATATGGTAATGATGGTGATTGACTAAGCCCATGCCTTTGGTGACATTTTCTGCCAACAAGGGCCCCTAGTATACGAAATGGGATATAGAATGCAGTACCCACTCTCTGGGGTACATATTGATAAGAGTATCCCTGATCATATTGATCGCGAGTGTTTATATAAAATGTAAGGTGTGAAGAACAATTATCATCCCATCGAAATCTCAATGGACAAACTAAGATCCTGTACAACCCCCGTACCCCCTTCACTATCCCTGTACGATCCATCCTGTACAACCCCTGTATGATCCTGTGCGATCCTGTATGATCCCTGTGTGATTCTGTGCAATCCCTGTATGATCCTTTACAATCCATGTACGATTCCTGTATGACCTGCTGATGTACAAGCATCGTACATGGATTTTACAGGATCGTACAGGGATCATACAGTGATTATACAGGATCCTACAAGGGTTGTACACAGTACAGGTAGTGTACAGGGTATTGCACAGGTAGTGTACAGGTTATTGCCCTGGTGGTGACAGCTAGTGTACAGGTAGCATACAGGTACACAGGTAGCGTGTACAAACCATGAGTCTGGAAACCGATGTTATGAAACCCGGACAACAAGTGGTTGTTTAGTGACCAGCAAGCATCCGGGCTATTTATAGTCTGTCTTATACATTGTACATATGACTGTGGTTTTAGATAAGAGAAACAAAGAAGCAGAGAGACTACTCTGTCTTGTGTATACCTCTGGTTATACAAAAGAAACACATTGAGCTAAGCAGAAAGATTGGCTATGCTTAAGTGGGTCAATATACATAACACTCATATGGTGTAAAATTAAGGCAGGAACGTGTAATCATGGGGGTGGAAACAGTTAGGGAGGGAGAGAGGCAGGGAGGGAGGAGCTTGAGCTCTATGGTGCTCCATGTTCTATAGAGTTCCATGATGCATCATGCTCCAAGTTCTGTGGTGCTTTATGTTCCATGCTCCATAGTGCACCATACTCCATCATGCTCCTTAGAAATAGAGCTCCATGATGCTCCATGTTCTATGGTGCTCTATGCTCCCTTCCCTATACCCCTCTTCCAGTATATTCCAGTTGTAAGTGCCCTCTAGTAGTACTTGATTGTTGGGGGGGGGAGGTAATTATGCAATCATTTAAAAATGGTTATTGAAAAGTCTTGATCAGCGACAGAGAAATCGCTTACAAGGTCCTCTCTGGTAAGATCAAGGTCATCATATGTGACGACCTAGGTGATCACATACGATCATTTATCACAAAGATGAACAAAAGTCATCGCCGGTCATTTCAGTTTCCACAAAATGAAGTGTATTATATGAAATCATATACACATATTGCATCATGGCATGGACAAGATAGGTTTCTGTATAGAGCAGACAGCACTCTATACATAGGCCTACTTCAATGGCCAATTTCAAAACTCAAATGAACCAATTTTATGTCAGGCAAACACCATGCCAGAAAACGTCCCGCGTGAAATATTGATAGCAGACTCAAAGCTTGAAGCAATCTAATCCATTGGCAGACTATTGTTGACACAAACAATACTTGGATTCACTGGAGTATCATCTATCCATACACTCCATGGTATTTCATATGCTCTGTAGGCAGTCCCACTTGATGTCTCCTCTGGGCTTGCATAGTCTATACAAATTCCCCGGGTTGTAATTCAGCGTCCCGGAATGAAATAAAGTTCTCTCAAGTCGACCTGGTAGCTACAGCGAGAGGAGAGAACTATCTATGCCTGGTGAGACTTGGGGGCAGCGCCCAAATCGATGCTAGCGTTGGGTAGCAGAATAGAGGTTCTTATTTAGGATGTTGGTGACTGTCTTGAGAGTCTCAGCTGCTACCGACTGGAAATAAATGTAAAAAAAAATAGCTCTTTTGAAGTTCTCATCACGTACTAGAGGATTGTCCAGGGATCCGGTACAGTGAGAGCATTAACCTTGAATTTATGTTTTATACATGATTATATTAGACACACTCTCAACCACCTCATGTAACACACTGTCTGTTTGCAGTTCTTAGATTACTGTTAGTGAGGTCATGTCTTCCTTAATGTTGCCATATTAATCATTGCTCACGTCTGCACTGCCTTGATGGGTTTGGTTTACTTAAAGTATTATTCAAATATTGCTTTTTATCCCCCAATGAATCTCATCATGGTCATTCTAAAGCAAGGCAAACATGTCGTGGGGGAATCCATTTGTAATAATTTCCCTTTGGTTACAGACTGTAAACACAGACTGAATTACTCCTATTATCGTAGGGTAGTGTACACTCCATTTTATCAACAGCTCCTACCCATGAGTGCACCTCGACGACTTAATTATAAGTCTGATGGACCAGTGCTTAATGCCACCTAGCAGGAGACCCTGTAATTAGGGGGTTGGAAGATGTAGGGGCGGGAGCACCACAAGGGGAAGGACGCTTATTTTGAACCTAGGAAATCAATAATATACACCACAATATATAATAACATCAGATCGTGAAGAGATGTGACAACCTAAAAGAGTGTTAGGTCTGTAATAGCATGTTATTAAATTAAGTGTTTAGAGGATGAAGACGTTTTATCGTCCTCATTTTATATTCTACACTGTATTTTAACAGAATTTTTTTAGAAGAACAGGATCTAGAGTATTGCAGACAAAAATAAGATAGAATTCAATACCTTAAGGCTCAAGAAATTCATTCCGTTGCATTTCAACTTTAAGAATACCATCCAGAGACTGATAGAGTTATAGCACTGATCCTAAGGATATCTTCAATGTCCCTGATGGATGATAGCACCTCACCTCCTACCACCATAACAACCATCACTCACTCAGCAATCAGATACTCTCTAATTTCCTAACCATTTACCTCTCCACACTCACTGCTAGGGGGCACTGAACATCGCTACTCCATTGTATGATAAGCGTCTACACACATCAGCTGGACATAAATCATATAACCATCATATCTAACGCCAGTGGTATTGTATCTGAAGTTATTACTGTGGAAGCTTTGATGCCAAGGTACATAAATTCATTGCCAGCTTCGCACATGATGATGTATAGGAGACAATGGTCAATGTTTCACGGGCAAGGTGCCAAGTACACATTATAGGCTGTCGTTATGATTGATTAATGCCACATATATAGATGTCCAATACATGCTCTATAACGTTTATAATCGCAGGAAATTGATTGTATTGTAATTTCCTTTATCTATCCTGGAGGAATACATATCCGATTATACGTGTAGAATTTATTTGTGTATTCTCCAGCGGTAGTATAGTTATGATAAGGTATCTAAATGACAAATGAATTTCACAGGAAATATGTAGAACTATGCAAAAGTTGCAAAGCTCTACGTAAGGTTACTAACTAATAATGACTTGTTATTACATTATAATGATAGTTAATAATGGTTTGTTATTATATATGTAATGGTTCGGATTAAAGTCTCGACTAGTTCGAAGTGAAAACCAGACAAGGTATCTCGGGTTAGTGCAACTGGCACGTATTTATTACGGTATATGTTTTACATCCACCTCGAAGTGTACTGCTTAGCTATGTGCAAGCTCAGGTAAAGGTGGTCCGACTCCGTTGGCAGGCAGAGCCAGACTAACGTCTTCCCCGGCCCCAGGTAGGAGCTGGGGCGAGGCGAACAGTGCTGCCACCACCCTGCAGAGACCAGTGGTCGAAGAGACCTCTAGTGACTACCGGTGATGGGCGCACCGCTCGAAACGCCCTCTCGAAGGAGACGCTCACACTATATCACGATCTACGAGCCCCTACATATAATTTGGAATAGATAAAGTAATTTGAAATCTGTTGTTCTCTCCAGTGCTTTTGGCAACCGTACGAAAAAACGGAGACAAGATTAGTCACAGATAAAAAAAATTCAACCCACATTGGGTTGATGAATAATGAACAACCAGATATAGAGGAGCAGCACAGGGGGCCCTCTGGGGTCATTTAATTCGTAAGTTTACTGATAGCTATAACTTATTTTTTCATGTTGTCCAATGTCTCTGGGTATGAAAAAGTGGTCTACCTGTTCTGGCACTAATATTCATCTAACAACAATTCTAATGGTACCTACCCCCCATAAATTGGACCCAACAGTCACATTGCAGCCAACCATTTGTTGCTAGGACAAGCAGTTACCTAGCAACAGCTGATTTTAGCTAGAAACGGACCCTTTCCGAGACAAAGAAAGACCTTTCCTAGAAATGACTTACAGAATGGAGATCATGGCTATTGCTTGTCATTTTGGTATTGAGAAGGTCCATGCCATTGTAGAAAATGCAATATTGTACCAAAACACAGTGTGCTAATCAGGGAATGTACAAAAAATTATATAGCAAGTATAATGAAAACATGCAACTTCAGCATTATCTTCTATTGGAAAAATATTATTTACTGGATAATTGTAGTGTGTCTTATATCCTCGAAAACATCTGAGACTTTCACTTTACTCCTAGAGTAGCTGATTGCCTAGCAACAACAAATTTACTTAGCAACCTATATTGAGAAGTGTATTCATAAAAAGACATTTGGATTTGATGAGAATTAAGCATCCATGGACACAATGTATTTGAAAACAATTATACCTCAAAATACCCCCCAAAATAGGAAATAATTATATTTAACAATTGTGCAGTTGGTAATTGTTTAGAAAGTACTAGCAAGAGACATCATGAGTGTATTGCTTGTAAAACAAACCACATTCCAATGACAGACAGGTCAGTCTGTGATTTATGTGCATCTCATGTGAGTCTCAGAACACAGATGATATCTGAATATTTCATTGGGTGCAAACACAACCTGCCATACCTTAGTAATTGCTGTTATAATAAATGTGACATGAAGTCTATGTGCTTGATTACCCACTATCAGTGGTATCATTCCATTCCTGTCAAGGAGAAGTCAAGGAATGCTACCAATATTAACATGTCAAGTCAAGTCATACATAACACATAATTACCATCTTGAACTCTCTCATTCTAAAGCATACAAAGAATGTCCTGGGTAATCTGAGGCTTGGTAAATACCTTGCTTCCAGTATGTATCTACCTATTAATCAATCCTTTTGAGTGATATTTAGCAACATTATTAGAATAAATTAATGACCTAGGATTAGAATTATAAGAGCTGTAACAAGAAGGGACTCCTTATGTACTTAATACTACCATAGAATCATGTGTAAAAGGCATCGCTTCTACATGAATCCAACCCTTGTCTTGTCTTGTCATGTAGGATGCCCCTGTGCCTTGTAGCCTTTGCCTCAAGTCAATTACCTTAGGCCAATACTTAGAGTATTGGTCTGTGACTTTGGCTGTATGTAGAGGGTGATGAAATTACCTCCTTATGGTCATTCAATGCCTTCATATGTCATTCTTCTCCAATAAAATGCTGGTCAGTCCTTTAGCAAATGCTGCATCAATGTATCATGCTAACTCTTCCGAGTATCTCAGTACCAACTGAGAAGGTGGAGCTTAAAAATGAATATTCAAATGCTAAAGCGTATTATGAATGTACATGTTGCAATGCCCTGAAATATGTAGGCTAGAGTAGTTCCATTCCATCACTTTGAATATATCTGGATAGAATGTTAATTGTTATATGGATGTTTTCTATCATCTAGATGATGATCACTGGTGACAGACAGATGGTCTATGTCTTTTTAACTCTTTCCAGCCGGCTAGTGCATATTTGACCTGGTAGTGCATTAATGCACTATGAGGAGAGCATTTATAGTATCTAATAGCATTATTCTGGGCCCCGTCAATGATTATTTTGAATAAGTAATGCCAGGTATCATGGTAACATATGAAAGGAAATTACATACAGATTACAAATCAGTCATTTTTGTATACATTTCACAAACATTGGTTCTATTCCCGAGGTCACCCTTACACCATGTATCAATATATATTTGCCCGGGACCTCTATCTGATGTATTTTAGGGACTTTTAACAGTGATAGAGCCGGCTGGAAAGAGTTAAGAATATATCTATGGCCTAAAATAAAGTCCTAGCTAATGTCTTGTAACAGGAATTTCCAGCAAGGAGAATGGTCACAGGTAGGGTCTTTTGGTTAGTTCACTAGGCACTTTCTCTTTGTTGGATCATATGGCTGGTACTTGTTGCCTTATAGCTGAGTCCTGCCAGTATGGTTCTGGAAAGGTCCACTTCTGCCAACAGAAGTGATCTTATAATGCAGCTAATGGGATCACAATTGACAGAATGATGATAGCAATTGCAAGATCCATGCAATCACAGTTATCTGATGCTGCCAGATTAAGCTATAGTTTCCTTAGTAGAACTTCTAGAGAAGGTTAATGTCAGAATAATCATCACACATTTTAAGCAGATATAGTTCAATTATATTTAATTTTGATCAAAATCTTTATAATATTATAAATAACATAATTTAGAGTATGGCTGCTTAAGGGCCGTTCAAATATTACGTAACATAATTTTAGCCACTTTTTGACCCCCTCCCCCTTGTAACAATTTGGGGCTTCTAATCAATATTCCTAAATTTATTTGATCCCTCTCAATTTAACAAGAATTATAGGAAGATCTCTAAAATCACATTAAAATGCTTGTAAATTGTCAAATTGCCATATGACGTATTCCTTATTTTTATGTAACACTGGGGCAGACCCCTCCTCCCCCTGTAACAAATTGTAACAAACTTCATGACCCCCCTCCCCTATAGTGTTACATAATATTTGAATGGCCCCTTAGCAAATATTTGATTGCTAGGATGTAAACAGGTCTAGCAATAAGGCTTCAGATTTATTTTTCTTTATAAATTGATAGGTTCCATAATCATGTTTTCATTTCTTAGTAGAGCCATTGTCAGTTGGTGAGCCACTTGCTAAACAAAAGCTAGCAAGGTTTCACCACTTGCTAAACAAAAGCTAGCAAGGTTTAAGCAACTGCCAACTCTTTGAGTATTGAACAACTATCTGACACATTTCCTATTATTCCAGGGATATTTCTAATAAGATCTACTCAGTTCTGAATGAATTGAGTCCAATGATAGTTAACTCTTTTCACAATAATACATATTTGCCTATGAACAAGCTCCTCTGTATAAGTTGCTATGTAAATTTGTTACTAAGGAATCACTCCCCCACAAGTAGAGTAAAACCTCAGATGTATTCTCATTTCATCATTTTCAGGATATAACACACACTACAATTGTCCAGTAAAGAATATTCTGCCAATAGAGGATAATCCTGAAGTCGCATGTTTTCATCATACTTGCTATAGGTCTATCATTTTTTTCTTCTATATTTTCTGATCAGCACACTGTATTTGGTACAATATTGCCTTTTTTACAATTGCATGGAGCTTCTGAATAGCAAAACAGTATCCATGATCTCCAATCTGTAAGTCATTCCTAGGAATTGTCTTTCTTTGTCTCAGAAAGGGTCTCTTGCTAGCTAAAA
Source organism: Acholoe squamosa (assembly GCA_949317995.1). Classification (NCBI taxonomy): domain Eukaryota; kingdom Metazoa; phylum Annelida; class Polychaeta; order Phyllodocida; family Polynoidae; genus Acholoe; species Acholoe squamosa. The sequence continues at coordinate 56,284,756 of OX439036.1, read as the reverse complement.
TCAGCTGTTGCTAGGTAACCACTTGTCCTAGCTACAAATGGCTCCAATGCGATCATTGGGTCCAATTTAGGGGGGGGGGGCAGGTAGGTATTGGAATTGTTGTAAGATGAATATTAGTGCCAGAACAGGGTGATCAATATGTATTTTAGCTCTTAAAAATGAGGCTAAAATTTCAAGAGACGGTTGTATAGAATTGCAGATTTCTCAGTGACTGCACAAGCTTTCATTGGTCATACATCACTTTTCTATACCCAGAGACATTGGACAACATTAAAAAAAACAAACAAGTTATAGCTTTCAGTAATCTTACAAATTAAACTCCTAAACTATGGCTCTTTTGAAGGACTTGCTGCTCTACTATTACAAATGTAAACTCTTGTGTATATAATTATATATGTGAATTAAATGCCTTCTGCAGCTTAATTTTCCCCAAGACAGAGTACACGCGGGTGTGGCTTATACGCGGAAGTTTACCAGCTGTTTACATCATACTGGCCGGGAGTGTCGGAATGGAGCAGGTCTCCTCCAGTCCTAGACATCAGAGTTGTGAATCTCTTCTGGAAGAAGACATTGGATGTTGCTAAAATAGAGTCAAGCCTTTTTACTCTTATTTCTTTCTGAAGTGAGTCAGGAGGGGTTGAATAGTATGTTGAATGATCCCTGCACTGTTTCCCGGCTTATTTCCTCCATAGTTCCCCACTTATTTGGAGGTACTGGTGAAGTTGCTCCATATCCAAAGATGCAGAGATGCATCCATCTATCTTACCTCAGTCATGTTGAAGCTTTCAAATGATACATTGAGGAAACACATGCAGTGCACATTTCACGTATATATATCGACAATTTCTTGTTGTAATTACTTATTGTCAACTTGTCCAAAATGAATGCCAATGGACACAATAAGACTAAATGAAATAACATATAGTGAGCCAAGCTGGAAAACCTACATTGTGTAGCCCTCTGGTGGAAGTACTCAGAAGCAAGTTTGAGAGTCAAATATGCCCGACTCTATATTGGGTGTCTGACTCCATACTGGTACATGACTCTACACTGGGAGTGTGCCAGACTTTGACCCCCCTCCTACATGAGTCAAGCTATAATGACTCCATAATGGTTGCCAAGCAAAGGAGGGATTAGATTCAGTAACCATAGATTCTTATTCGGCCTTTTATCAAGGATAGTATAGGTTCCTATACTATCCTTGCTTTTATTCAACAAGACCCCTTAATTCTCTTGAGTCCCGTTTGACGCTATTCATATTGGATAGACTCCTTTCCTTCTCTACGTGCCGGTATAAATTTATCTTTCTTCAAGAACGTTGAGTGGCATAAAGAGTTAGCTGGATGCTTACTAATTCATGATTTATGCCACATCCTATACATGGTTAGAAGGATCCTGCTACATGACCAGGATAGATCAAATTTCAGTGAGTAAAAATTATGTCCGACTCCTACGTGTCTAGTTCAGGGCATCAACGTCACCGTGACGATATTATCGTCATGCACACGTCACCATGCCATGACGTATATCTCCCTTTGTGGCCGGTAATGAAGAAACTGGACCCCATGTCTGCCCACAACAGCCAGGGGCCTACCTAAGTTTAAAGATATCCTTCTTCACCCCACGTGAAAAAACGTTTAGAAGTGAAACACTCTCGACATTGGTATCATGGGGTGGGTTCATGTTTCTATTCAGTGCCTCGTTATTCCAACTAAGAGCCTTCTAAAATGGGATGAAGGAAATATGAAAAAAATGAGAGAGAAGGGCAAAGAGATTGACCTCTACATGTCTATATATTGTTATATATTGTATCAGTGCCAGCTAAACGTTTTTACTTGCTATTGAGGAAACATCTCGAACGATGTTGCAATGGCATTGGAGAATCAGAATGGCTGTTTTGAACAATAGTGTTTGCCAATTTGTGCATATTTGGGAGAACGCCTCTGTATATAGGGTACTCCAAATAACAGGAAATTGAAACATTTCTATAACAGTACGTCAATATAACTAAGTGTATTGTCTCCATATACATATCTGCATACAGACCTCGTGTGGCACGCGATGGGAATATAGAGTCTGCTGCATAGATAAGGCTGCATCCTCCAGAGGGTTACCGATTACTCAGACCCTGTGCCACCTCGGGCTTCTCCATATAACCCGCCTCAGCCACCAGGGACATGTTCCATCGTCAGCAGTCACACAACGCTTCTTTAATCCAGTTGTACATTGGATGAAGCGGGTATCAATCGAGGAGTGTTTGATATTGAGGGGAAAAAGGCGTCGCATAGTTTTCTTTTAATGCAGCAATAGCGTGTGCGTATTTTGCGGGGTCTTACCGTCATCCGCTAACAAGTGGGGTCGTGTGCATTCATTGGTTTCCTGATACCATAGAAAAGATATCGGGGGAACATGCATACAAGGTATCTCTAAAAGTGCAGTGCATGTATACTTTCTAGCCTAGAACAAGCAGTATTGGAGCATATTGTTATAACGTTCAAAAGAGCGAACTCCTTTATCCATCCTAACTCTTCCACAAAAGCTACAATGTCCTGTAAGTTTGATAGACTCAGGCACACGAGGACGCCCATGTGCACAGACAGGATACTGAGTAGATATATAGACACTGCTCTGTGCTGAATCATCAAGGGGCCCACTCTTGACATCAGTTGGGTATTTATTGTACGGCGTTGGTCGTGCCGTGAGAGATTGGTATTAAGAGATACACAGAGGATATATATGGAAGATTGAGTCGGCCCACGGTCACTGTCGGTGTCTAGGTCAGCAGTTGGCTCTAAGTACGTACATAAAGATAAAGGCAGGAGCACCTCTCTACCCTTGGTGGCCAATAATCTGCTCGGCCTTCCACTTCTGAGGGGACTATCAATATATGTTTGTATCAGAGCTAAATTAGCAATAAACGTAATACTTATATTGACTAGACATGAAGATCCCTTCATGACCTATAGACCGATGTTAACAATTTCCTGAAAATCTGAAATAGACTACGGGCAGGGACATTATAACAGCGACAGGAACAATTTCTGTCATAATCTAAATCACAAGCAGCACCCCTGACAATAAGGTCATATAAGGAGAACAGGACAGAGTGTTATTGTTCCTATCTATTTTTATTGTATTTTCCTACCACGACAATCCGCCCCCCCCTTCACAATGTATGAATGCCTTTTTGAGGCTCCAAGCAATATTGGCTGGCCATTACTTTCCAAGTGATTCTATTAGGATAACTCTCACTGCCTCATATGGAATTAGAATTCTGTCAATTTTCATT